>CAJGYO010000010.1:15503318-15918364 GCA_904845875.1 Miscanthus lutarioriparius
TATTTTTACATAGCCCCCAAGGCCTAGATCAAGGCTCGGGGCCTCCGGCACCAAAGAGATGGTAGGGGAGGAACCACCTCCTCTTCAAAGAGCGTCACCGGTAGCCGTCTGAGGCCTTCCGCCGCCTCCATCAACCTTCGTGACCGCCGTGTCAGCCCTCCTCGTCATCTTTAGGTAGGACATACCCATCGCGATGGCCGGGAGGTCGGCCAGCCGACGTAGTGAGAAGAGATGACGGCCAGTAGGCTTGACACCGCAGTGTGCGGCGCTCCTTAGAGCACTTCGGCGCATCGGGTTGCTCAACAGCGATCAAACGGCTTCCTAGGGAGCTTTTGACCGAACCCCTTCAACCTCCAAGGCCTCGCAGACCGGAGAAAGGGCAGCCACGTTTGGCGCCTCGTGCTCCCCGATCTCGTTATCAAGCAAGCACCTGCACACTATTTGGAAGCCTCGGCTGCCCGAGTAACCTCGCCTCGACTGCACCATGGAGAACGAGTAAGGTTGAGCGAGGGGAAAACAACCTAAATTAGGAGAGGAAGCCCACGGTACTCACCCTTGGCCTTCAGCTCCCAGTGTCGGGTCTCGACCTGACAGGCCTTGGCTTTCTCCTTCCAGCGCAGGGCCTCGGCCCTGGAAGCCTCGGCCTCCTCCTTCAAGCGTTGGGCCTCGACCCGAGAAGCCTCGGCCGCCCTGGAAGCTTCACTCCCCAGCTCTGCGTCACACAAGGGAGTTAGGGAGCGAACATAAGGAAAGAAAACAAAATGAGGGGACTAAGACTCACCTCGACCGTCCCCCCTCCAAACCACAGCCTCGGTTCATGAGGGCCTCACCAGAGCAGCAAGGGCCTCATCCAAGGCACCTTCCTGTCACCGGTGGTGCGCCCTCTGCTCCTCCCCAGCCCCCCTCGAGAGCAGCGGCCGAGGCCAGAGCATCGATGGCTCAGCCCTTGAAGGCATCTCGATCGGCCGACTGCAGGTAAGCTCCTCCTCCAACTCCTTGACCAGCGCCAGAGGGGCGAAGCTGCGTCCTGGGCCGTGGCCGCCTCGACCTCCAGCGTCGGTCCCGGAAGGCGGAGGTCCTCTACCTCAGCTGCTCCGCGCCAACAGAGCTTCGTTGCACCGGGAGAAGGCCCTCCGCCATTGAAGCTGGTCCCCACGCCCTCTCCCACTAGAGAAAGACCGACTTCCCAAGGGACCGGGTCTCGAGCTCCAGGGAAGCGAGCAGGGTCATTGATTGTAACAAAACCAGAAAAGGACCACGTCGCGCGAGAAAGCAAAACGCAAACCTGGGCGACTCCGGGCAGGTCATCGGCCACCACGGACAGGGCTGTCCATAGCGACCGCTCCACCAGCTGACGGTATTGCTCGAAGGTGCCCCAGCACCCACCCTCGGCTGCGTCCTCGAGGGCGAACAGAGGCTCCCCCTCAGGGTCGTCCTGGCTCCGCCACAGTACCCGCGGGTGATCCCACCCGCGAGGCTCGGGTCGCACCCGCATGAGGGCCGAGTTTCCCTCATCCAAGATCGGTGCCGGCTGTCCCACGGCACCGGCATCCTTGGCGTCGACCACCTCCCGCGCCCAGGAAGTATCGTCGGAGGAGGTCGGATAGACCTCTGTCTCCCGGGAGCTCTCTCGCAACAACGGCGGCCCCTGAAGCAAGGGCGCCACCAAGGCCTCCGCCGCCTCCTAGGTAGATGGCCTCGCCGCCATCACGACAGCCTTGGTGGTCTCGGGGGCTCCGGCCTCCGCCATCGTGGCCTCGGAGGACGCAGAAACACCGACCGTAGCCACTGCGGCCTCGGCAGTCTTAGACGCCCTGGCCTCCGTCGCCTCAGCCTCGGAGACCCCAAGGGCCTCGGCAACTAAGGGCACGCCGGCCCCATCTGACTCGTGAGCCTGGCCCTCATGGGGCGAAGGCACTCCCTCCCTCGTCTGTGTAGGGGCCGCCTCGGCAGCCCCTCCTTGGGCGGCCGGCTCCTTCGGATCGACCCTCGCCAACGCCGCGCCGCGTTGGATAGCGGCTTTTGCCACCGCCACCCAGTGGGCGGAGGAGCCGAGGCTCGCCTTGAGCGCCTTAAGAGGCGCCAAGGGAAGCTCGTCCGCAGGCCGCTTCCGACTAAGGAGAAATAACCGACAGGGTCAGCGTGAGACCAAAAGGTCGAACGGAAGACACTATGACCCTGCCAAAAATACTCTTACCTTGAACGGGGCGGCAACCGTTTCGCCACAGCAAACCTCGTCCGCAATGGTGGAGGCGGCGGCAGAGGCGTCGCCTCCATGTCCATCGGCGCCGGTCGGTCCTCAGTGGACCCCGGCGCCCCTTCGGTCCTCTACGAGGCGGTGGTGTCGCCTCCACCGCCACTTGTTCCACGACAGCCGCCGAACCCACCGGGCTGACGGCGCGTTTGCCCAACGCCCGCGCCTCGAGCGTGTCATCCTCGGCCCCGGAGCGGACAACCGCCGACCCCGGGTCCGCCTCTCCTCCTCCCCCTAGGAGTACCGGGCTGCTTGCCATCGCCCCGGGCACCACCTCCACTACGTCAGGAAGATGGTCCAGGGGACCTCGCCCCACCTTGCTCCCGTCATCCTCGTCTGAGGCCTCCGTCGACAGCGACGTCAACGGGGATTCCTCCAACGGGAGACCGTCCTTCCGTTGTTGACGGCGGCGCTTATCCAGCTCCTCGCACGCGAGGATTTGCTTCATGCGCTTCGCCTCCTTGGCGTCTTTCCGTTTTTTCTATCCATCGGTGTGCGCGCGGTTGATCGCCCGCCGCCTCGCGTCCTCGGGAACGAGCGGCGGAGATGAGCGTACGTCCCTCATCCCCTGACAACGACGGACGCGCATAAGGAAACAAGGGGTAAGGGAGGCTAAGGAGGCTCGAGGCTACAAGCGGCGCACGACTTACCAGCGAAAGGAACCCCCGCGATGGCCGCATAGCTATAGGGGTCAAGTTGCCGCCCCTCAGCTTCGCCTCTACCATCTCCCCCACCCGACGAAGAATTTCCTCGTCGGATAGGGCAGAGGAGGACATCCGGGTGCCCTCAATGGGCTCACCCGGCTTCATCTCGAACACCCACCGCCGCCGAGCCATCAGCGACAGCACCCTCCGACGGTGGAAGGCGGCCACGACTACAGCCGCGGTGAGACCGTGGGCCCATGCCTCCTCGCCCCCTCCAGAAGCGGCCCGGCTTGGGCTGGTCGTCCTTGAGACGCCCGTACTTCCATCTCTCTGGGCAACTCCCACAATCCGCCCAGTGTAGGGGGAAGTCCTCCGTCGTCGTTATGAAGGTAGAACCAACTCGTGTACCACCGGTGATTGGATGACTTGAGTGGGCGAGAATGTAGAGGTGCAGCGGTCTGGCGCGCGCACTTGAGAGAGTGATCGCTGCCCTCGTCGCCTTCCTCGTACCCGACGTGCCCATCGGCTTGGTAGTATGCCCCGCCCGGAATAGGTGGAGCCACAACTCCCAATGGGGAGCAATCCCCAAGTACCCCTCGCAGACGGCAACAAAGATAGCCGCCTGAGCGATGGAGTTGGGGTTGAAGTTGTGGAGCTCCACACCATAGTAATGTGGGAGCACCCGCATGAACCGATCCACCGGGACGCCAAGGCCGCGCTCGTGAAAGGAGATGAAGCTTACGATGTAGCCGTCGCGGGGCCTCGGCTCTCGCTCGCCGTACAGAGCAATCCACTCCGGCCTGGTGGGGTCTGTCACCGGGCGAAGGAGTCCGCCGTCAACAAGCGACTGAAGCATCTCCTCGGTGACGTCCGATGGATCCCAGGGGTCCGCCTCGACAACGACGATGTCGCCGGCCATGGGTGCGATGGAGGAATCGGGTGCGGCGGTGAGTTTTTCTCTCTCTCCCACGCTCTTACTTTTTCCTCGCTTTCTCCCTAGGCTCGCTCTTCTCCCCTCTTCTTCCTGGCACCCGCTACCCTAGCGGCGGCTCGACAGAGGCAGTGCTAATGCGAACAAGGTAAGACGAGGAGGGGCGGGACTCTTCGGGTATTTATGCAGGGAGGAGGCAAAATGAACGGGCGACGAAATCGGGGAAGTTTCCCCCCGATCCGGCGCAGTTAACCACGAGCCGATTTCGCCGGCCCACGCGCCCACGTCTCCCTCATTAAATACAAGAACAGTTATGTCCCATCCACCGCGTCACGCTCGGCCACTACGGCAGCAGGCGTCGTTTCGCCTCCAAACCGCCTCAAAAGGCGCGCCACCCGTTGCCGAGCCAATAGGGAAGATTTTTCCCATGGCCTATTCCTTTCATATGAAGGAACCAGGCTCTGAGCCCGTTACGGTCCAGGGGTTCGAAGGCTGGGCCCCAAGAGGTTTCGACAGCCGCCCTAGGATAACAGAGTCAGGGACGACCGCGGGCGAGCCTATACGGGGCCGAGACCCAAGCAAGCGAAACACTTGGGACGTCCAAAGTCATGTCTGAGACCGACAGGAAGGTCTCTGAATGGGATCCCACCGTAGGGAGGCACCGAGCCACCAAGGCCCAGCGAACGGCCTCGGCACTCACTAGAGAAATCCTCTGGTACTCTTGGAGTGTGTCTCTGGACCACTAGCTGTCCCCTAGCGAACGGGGTTCGGGCCTCCACTCGGACTACCCGATAACAGCTCACCGGAAGTGCCCGCGCTCATGCCCATCGAGGGTAGCGAGGCACCTTCCACCCCTCCTTCCGAGCGAAAAGGAAACATGAGGGTCGTACAAAAAGTCAAGGGAACCCCTGACGGCCTTCTCGCTCTATGGAGGGGCTAAGGGGCTCTTCCTGCAACCTTGCCGAGACCCGGCGACCCCGGCTCGCACTCAAAGGGGCTCGGCAAAACAAACCCTCCTTCCGAGCGAAAAGGAAGCGTGAGGGTCGTACAAAAAGACAGGGGAGCTCCTGACGGCCCTCTCGCCCTGCGCAGAGGCTAGGAGGCTCTTCCTGCAGATACACCAAGACCCCATGACCCGGGCTGGCACCCAAAGAGGCCTCGGCAAACAAACCCTCATGCACGAGGGGCGTATAAAAAGCCAGGGGAACTCCCGACGGCCCTCTCGCTCCGCGCAGAGGCTAGGGGCTCTTCCTGCAACCTTGCCGAGACCAGCGGCTCCGGCTCGCACCAGAGTGGGCTCGGCAAACAAACCCTCCATCCGAGCGAAAAGGATATGTGAGGGTCGGATGAAAAAGCCAGGGGACCCCTAACCGCCCTCCTATTCCTGGCGGAGGCTCGGGGGCTCCTCCTGCGCCCAAGACAAAGACAAACGGTCTAAGTCCACGATAGAAGTTTCGTTACAAATACGATAAAGGGCACCGAGCCCGTTACGGTCCAGGGGTTCGAAGGCTGGGCCTCCAGAGGTTTCGACAGTCGCCCCAGGGCAACAGAGTCAGGGACGACCTCGAGGTGAGCCTACGAATGGCCGAGGCCCGAGCGAACGATCGCTCGATCGCTCGGGGCGTCCTAAGTCGTGTCCGAGACCGGCAGGGAAGTCTCCGAATGGGATCCCACCGTAGGGAGGCACCGAGCCACCGAGGCCCAGCGAACGGCCTCGGCACCCACTAGAGAAACCCTCTGGTACTCTTGGAGTGCGTCTCCGGACCGCTAGCCGACCCTTAGCGAACAGGGTTCGGGCCTCCACTCGGACTACCCGATAACAGCTCACCGGAAGTGCCCACGCTCGTGCCCATCGAGGGTAGCCTGGCACATTCCACCCCTCCTTCCGAGCGAAAAGGAAGCGTGAGGGTCGTACCCAAAGTCAGGGGGATCCCTGACGGACCTCTTGCTCCGTGCGGAGGCTAGAGGGCTTTTCCTGCAGCCTCGCCGAGACCCCCACAACCCGAACTTGCGTTTGTGGGCTCGGCAAATACGATAAAAACTCCTCGCTCAAATGCAAAAATGAAAAAAAGCCCCTGAAGGAGTAACTCCACTCCTCCAGGGCCTCGGGGGCTACACCCGGCGGGTGCGCTCGTGCGCACTCTCCGGAACCACCAAATACAAAACACAATCCCAACGGGAGCTGCTACGAGCCAAGTCTCGTCCAAAACCTCGGGAGAGTGCCCGCACTCCTCCCGAGGCTCGGGGGCTACTGTCGGATACCACAAGAAGGGGTACCCTAAGCAAGAACCGAAAATATTGCTTAAGCCTTGCAAAAATCAAAGCCAAAGGACGACCACGAGGTCTCAGCAGATTCTCTGACTCGCCCAAGGCTTGCGCCAAAGCCTCAGACGAAAGGCCAAAGCCCTCTACCCCGCCGAGGCCCTCTCGCCGAGGCCCCCTCGCCGAGGCCCCGCCCCGCAAGGCCTCGGCTGGGCTCGGCAAACAACCTCGTCACCTCCGTCCCGACCGACTCCCCTGACAGAACGTCACGTCCAGTTAATGCGCCCCACTACTCCCGCAACGTCAGCCGCACGTCGGCACTGTACAGGCAGAATGACCGACGGGACAGGGGACCGGAATACTGCCCTGTGCTGCCTAACTCCTGCGCCAAGGACAAAGTGGCGTGGAGGGTCAAGTCTGGGTCCCAGTAGTCTCGGAATCAGCATGAAAGACCAACCGCTCGTCCTCCGCCTCGTCCGAGACCCCCCGGCAGGGCCCCGGACGTACTTTTCCTTCTCCGCCTCGGCCGAGACCCCCCCCCACCAGGGCCTCAGACATACTATTCCTTCTCCACCTCGGCCGAGGCCGGGCTCGTCCCGCATCCTCATCGCCTCCGCCTCAACCGTCCCTCTGGCAAGCCGTCACATCCATTTAAGTGTGCCCGGTCGCACCTACTACGTCAGCCACGACTGACAGGGTACAGCAACAGGGGCGATGGGACAGCAGTCAAATCTCCTTTTTACCATCCCCTACTGACGGTGCAGGGGTTACCGTGCCCTATGGACACACGCTCCGCACTTCTCCGCCTGAACCGGGTACGACGCAGACCACCGAGACCCCCGCATCATACACGGGTCACCTCCGAGGCCTCGACAAAGCAGGCCTCGGCACGATTAGCTACAGCACCCGCCAGGCCTCGGCACTCCACCCAGTCAAGAGCACACAAGGCACGGCATGCCTCCTACAGTGGAAGCCATACTGACTAGACGTCAACAAGGACCCCCACGACCTCAACAACCTCGGGCCTGGCCAGCACGGTGCGCCAGTGATGAAGTACCAATTGCCATTCCCGGCACTGTGCTGCTACAGGGATAGAGTACTAGATCTTCCTTCTAAGGCTCCACGTATAGCTCTCTCATGTATTACCGGCTCCCTCCTTACAGCTATAAAAGGGGGCAGCCATGGCCATTTCGAGAGGAGAGAAGAACACCTGATAGCACACACACATACGCATCCCAGCCGCTTGAGAGCAACGTCTCAAGCCGCCCACACGACACCTCGCCGAGACCTGGGATTAGCTCCCTCTCTCACTGTGCTTGTAACCCCCTACTACTAGCACTTCGGTGCAAGGAATACAAGATCGATCTCTCAGACTGGACGTAGGGCATCGATTGCCTGAACCAGTATAAACCTTGTGTCTCTTTGTATCACCATCCGGGATTAGGGGCACACAGTTTACATTTACTGGTTGGTTGAGGACCCCCCGGTCCAAAATACCGACACCTACCACGTCGAAGGTGAGGGTCTCAGTCCTGTAATTGGACCGATCCCCAAAAATGACGGGCAGATCGATCTGCCCGAGTGGTACGGCTTGTTTGCCAGGCACGACGCCATGGAAAGGCGCCCGGACGGGGCGGAGGTTCGTCCGGTCGATACCCATCTCGTCGAGTGTTTTATCATACATGATGTTGAGGCCGCTGCCCCCGTCCATCAGTACTTTCGTGAGTCACTTTGGGCCGACGATCGGGTCGACAACAAGCGGGTACCTTCCCGGGTGTGGGACGGCATCCGGATGGTTGGCTCGGTCGAAGGTTATGGTGGATTCTAACCACCGGAGGAAGGTAGGCGTGGCCGGTCCGGCTGTATAGACCTCGCGGCGCGAGACCTTTTGACGCCGCTTGGAGTCGTGGGCCGTCGATCCTCCGAAGATCATAAGGGCGCCGTTCGGTGTCAGGAAGGCTTCGTCCTTCTCCTCCTCATTGTCTGCCGCAGGGGCAAGTGCCCTTCCCTGCTCCCCTTTGTTGGCGCTCCCGAGTAAGAACTTGCGCATGAGACCGCAGTCTTTGAGCAGGTGCTTCATAGGAAAGGCGTGGTTCGGGCATAGCCCCTCGAGTATTTTTTCGAAGTGATTCGGAGTGCCCTCCGTGGGCTTCCAACCACCCTTGCGGTCGGCAGCGGCTGCAAGCGAGTCGTCATGCCATTGCTTCTTGTTCTTCTTTTTGGTGGAACGGTCGGAGGAGCCTTCGCCGGCACCCTCGTCCTGTTTTGTCTTGCCTTCGAGACGATCGAAGATTGCTCCGACCGCCTCCTCTCTTGAGGCGTGGCTGGTGGCGATGTCTAGGAGTTCCTTGGTGGTCCGTGGGCTCTTGCGTCCTAGTTTGTGAACCAAGGACTCGCAGGTCGTCCCGGATAGGAAAGCTCCTATCACGTCAGCGTCGGCAACGTTAGGGAGCTCGTTGCATAGCTATGAGAAGCGTCGGATGTATTCACGGAGAGTTTCGTCGGCCTTCTGGCGGCAGTTCTTGAGGTCCCATGGGTTTCCGGGGCACTTGTATGTGCCCTGGAAGTTGCCCACAAAGACTTCCCTCAAATCCGCCCAACTTTGAATGGCGTTGGACGGTAGGTGCTCCAACCATGCTCGCGCCGAATCGGCCAAGAACAGTGGGAGATTGCGAATAATAAAATTGTCATTATTCGCGCCACCGGCTTGACAGGCAAGCCGATAGTCCTCAAGCCAAAGCCCGGGGTTTGTTTCCCCAGAATATTTTGGAATGTTGGTAGGCGGTCGATACCATGGTGGGAAAGCGGCGTTGAGGATGTGCCGACCGAAGGCCTGAGGGCCCGGTAGGCCGGGGCTCGGGCTCCGGTCCTCGCTGCTGTCGTAGCGTCCGCCGCGTCGAGGGTGGTAGCCGCGTCTGGCTCCTTCTCTCGAGTCATTGTAGGCGCGTTTGTGGGCGTCGATGGTACTGCGCGCGTCGAGGTTGTGACCGAGGTGTTCATGCACTAGGATAGCAGGGAGCTGACTGTCGCCTGGTGGCGTCTGGTGGACTGACGCATCCTTAGCGGGACGCACTGGAGGCATGCGCTAGTTGGTGTCGAGTTCGCGTCGTCGAGACATCGAGCTCTCCGCCTGCTGCGCCGCCGCTCGTTCGAGCAACGTGCGGATTTCTCGGCGGGCCCGGCGATCCTCGGACGTCGCGGCCTCTGGAAGGCCGTGAAGTAAGGCCGTCGCCGCAGCGATGTTTTGGCGTGCCCGGGCGAAGTGAGGGAGAGTCCCATCGTCGGTGAGGATCCTTTGGTGTACATCGCGGGCAGTGGTGCGCGCGCGCCCGCTGCTTCCACGGCGTTCGATCTCGTGGTTGATCTCCGCGTACTCGCGCACGAGCCCTTGTCCGGCCTCATCGATCTCTCGCTTGCGGGCTCTTAGCTGCTCTATCCATAAGCGAGATAGGGTCATTGTCTCCTCTTCGGGGCTGCCATCGGGGTTGCCCTCCGGGGTGGTTTCCTCCTCGGAGACGCTTTCGACGTGCCCCTCGGGGGTTTCCGCCATGAAGCATCCCTGGGAAGGGTGATGGCTCCCCCTGTTGGAGTCAGAGCTAGAGGACGATCTGGGCCCCTCAGTGAGGAGCTTGTGGAGAGACTCCGTGTCGTGTTCAATTACCCCCATGAACTCGTTGTCCGCGGCCAGTCGAACCATGCGTAGCGCCATGAAGTGGCTAGCGGTTGCCGCGGTGTTGCGGAGACCAAACGGAAACGCTGTCGGGGCGCTCCGCACGCGGCGTTCCGGAGAGAGGTGTCTCTCTCCGGAAGGTCACACCATGCTGTCGTCCTTGGTGAGGGCGAGGCGATGCTGGTTCTCCCTGGACTGCCATGGTCCAAGGGAGACGTCGGGCTGGCGCCCAAGCCTCTCATGGTCAAGGCCAATGAAGGGAAGAGGCGGATGGCGGCGTGTGCCCGTACCAACTTTCCTCCCATCGTGATGATGAAATCCAGACTCCCGAAACGCACATGTGCACCTGGGACCCAACTGATGTTGTGGTTAGCCATCCGTGGCCTAGTTTGGAATGCGCAAAGGCCCCTACCTGGCGCGCCAACTGTCGGTGTTTCGAACAAACACCGGCTAGTAAATTTATACTTGATGCGCGTTAGGCTCGGATGGTGCACTAATGGACACAAGGTTTATACTGGTTCGGGCTGAATGTCCCTATGTCCAGTCTGTTGCTGCTCGTGTTATTAGCACCGAATGAGATCGTAGTAGGGGGTACAAACGGTTGGGAGAGGGAGAGATCCCAAGTCCCTGATGGAGTAGTGGAGACGACGCCAAGAGCTCTGTTACTGCTTGGTTGTGTAGTGCGCGTGTGTGTGCTTGCTTTCGAGAGTCCATCCTCTAGTGGGGAGCCCCGCCCCCCCTTATAGACCAGGGGGGCGCAGCCATTTACAGACGGGGAAAGGAAACAATACTAAGAGCGTAGAAGGTCCTTTGAGAGACCTGAGTCTTCCTTCTTCCCCACGCCTGCCCTGCCCATCATGGCAGACTGTGTCAGAAGTAGCGTATCCGTCGATCTTCGTAGGCCATGCCCTGGTCTTTTTTAGTAAGTGGGGCGTCCCATCCCGCCCCTGCGGGCGGCAGGTTGGATAGGATTGTCGAGCCCCGACCCCGTGGGGTCGGACGGCGTGGTGACTGTTGGTTGGCCCTTGGGACGTAGTGGTTGTCATATGTCTGTGTCGGGTTCTTTGTCCGGAGGCTGAGGGCGGCGCCTACAACACTGTAGGGCGGAGAGCAGGCACCCGCAACACTGTTCGGGCTCTGCCACCCCTAGAGGGGTCCCAGCGCTTTTCCTGTCACATCCTGACGATACTTCCTTGCAGGGGTGCAGGGCATGGCGTCTGATGCTGCGGTTGACCCAAACGTCTTGTCTTACCCTATAGCCGTCATCATGAGGGTGCAGGGCATGGTTTGTCAGGTGAGACAGAGCCAGCCTCCGAATATCGGGTGAGGCGAGATCCATCATCGGCCGTTGGATGAGGTAAAGCCGGCCCTCGTGCGTTGGGCGAGGCTGAGCCCAGCCCTCGAGGGTCGGGCGAGGCGAAGCGTGTCCCTCGGGGTCGGGTGAGTCATCCTCCAGCCGTCGGGCGAGGCGGAGTCGTCCTCCAGCCGTCCGGCAAGGTGGAGCGGGTCCACGGAAGTTCGGGCCTGGCGGAACAAAAACTCCCGTCGTTCGGGCAAGAAGTGCAGCCGTGCTCTTGTCCGTTCAGGAGCTTTTAACGTTCGATGGTTATTAGTTCCACTTCCTTTGGTACCCCGGTATTAGGTCTCCGACACTAACCTTATCAGCTTGTAGCACCCGGTTTTAAGAACAAAACCAGATACACAACATATGTGAGCCCAGGAAGTCAAATCTCACATATAACTACAAATAAGGGTAATATCAAAGGACAATGCTTAAATACATAGCGTATTAGTATAAAGAATATAACCTCAGAGTATAGACAGCGGAAAGACAACTTCGATCTTCAGGCGAAGACTCCAAATCCATAGGGACAACTGACTGATTGATCACAAGCCTAATTCCTCCAAACTCTAGCAATCTGGTACCCATTCAGATTTTTTCCAAAGATTTAAAAAGTAAAGCAAGCGTAAGTACATGTCGTACTCAACAAATATAAAATGAGGTTCATGAGGCTCAAAAGGCTGATACTGGTTTAACTGCGATTAGCTTTTAATGAGTCATCTTTTAGCAATTGGGTGGCAACAAGTTTATCACAAGCCCATAAACACATGATCAGGTAAACATGAATAATGAATAGCATAAACAGTAATCATTAGTGAGCATCTTTATTATTAGTATCATCAGTGTTCATCATCTATTCCGTAACGGTTCCAAGGCCGCTAATGACCGTGAGCACGGCTGATATACTAGTTTTACACTCTGCAGAGATTGTACACTTTCACTGTGAGTCGTGATTTACCCTTTCGCCCGAGGTGATCAGCCTCTTGACCCACTACCAATGAAGGTCGGAAGGGTTCACTATGAAGCCTTTCAAAGGTTCGTCTAACAATTTAGGGCCATTAGATTCACTCGGCAAATAGATATAGGAACCCCCTGTCGAATGGCACAATTCCATCACGGCTATACACATAAGAGTAGAGGCTGTCCTATACCCGATTCGTCAAGCCATTCTTACGCCAATAAAGGTAACCTCTAACAAGCTAGAAAAGGTCCTCATACTGAGCTAAAGCCAGAGCCATATAGCCGTCACAACTGTACTGTAAGTCCCGGATTATCAATTACAGATAAGTCCTTAGGGAGAGGAATCTAGAGCACCATAAAAACAGCCCAATGCTCTAGCCCTCTTGTTCCATGTTGCTAAAAAACATCTTTTAATGTTTATTGCATATACCATTAGTCAAGTTACAAGGCCATGGTCTTTAATTGAGCACTAGCATCATACTACCCAACGCAATACCCCATAGGTATCAACGTATCAAGGTATAAGGTACAAAGTACTAGAAAATCCTTAGTGGTAGTCAAGGTAGACACATGCAGTATAAATTAAATGATTAAAGGTATATAAGACAGTAAGGAAGATCACATGCTATACTTGCCTTAAACACTGATCCTTCGGTAAGCTTTAATCTTCAACGTTCTTCTTCTTCTTCTTGATCACCACGTATATCTCACCGACTGGACGTAATTATAAAGCACCACACAAGCATCCATACAATCATACACGAAGCAAACAATAGATCTAAATCAGAACAGTACACCAAACACAAAATCAAGATGAAAAGTTCATAAAACGAATCTACGTCTCACTACGAACACACAAACGCGAAAAGCACGCTAATCGGAGCTACGGTGAAAAAGTTACATCTACCGAAAGACCTAATCATAAAACTATTAGTTTCATGTGTTTTAATTATATAAAAACATATATAAGATATTTTATAGAGATTATAATTTAAGTCAAATTTAGATTTGATTTATAAAACTAAAGTGAAACAAATCATATTCTATTTATAAAATCCAATTGCATAATTGTTATTTAAGATATGATTCAAACCATGAAATTCCAGTATTAGTGACATGATAAACACTGTTACTAACGCATAGATCTCGTCGCTATGAATCTAACGCAACTTGAATGGACTAAAATGGAGTTAAAACGTAGAAGATATGAAATAAACATGATTTCCTTTAATAAAATAATAGATTAAATCTAATTGCAAATTTTAAAAGTTGAAAACCTACTTAACAGTAGTATTAACATGTAGATTATAAAATTACGAACCTAACGCAAGTTGAACGGATCAAATCGGAGTTAAAACAGAGATTTTATGGCTAAAATAAAATCTGTGGCAAATCCATAAATAAGTGAAAACGTATTCTAGATCTAAACCGACGAAACTACACTTTCCAAAAAAGAAAACGTAATCTATGATTACGCTTTAGACTGCGGGTTAATTTACAAAAAACAGAGGGGCTCTTTAGCAAAAAGAACAGCGAAGGGGTATGTTCTAATCTGGGCCATTGATCTAAAAATGGACGGCTGATGTGTATTTCTATTATATTTCTGGATTTGTTTTTTAAAGGAAAACGGCCACAAATGCGAGTGATGTCACGATGACGTCAACAAACTAACAAGCAATTTGAATCACGGCGACGCACGCACGGCTCACGGCGGTGGCACCATGTATAGCGGCGACCAGAGCTCGCCGGAGCTATTGGACAAAAGCACTACGGGAATAATTGCACTGGGATTTGGCTCGGGAAGCTAATTAAGGCCACGACGAACTCGTCTACGCATTTTGCAGAGGTTATTGCAGAACAGAGAGGGCGGGCGACCATGGCCGGAAACAGAGCACCTCGCCGGAGATTTTGGGGAAATCAACGAGGGGCTAAATTGGACTTGGAGTTTGGCACAGGGAGCAAGATTGGGAGGCGCCAAACTCAATTCGGCCACCTACAGCAGCTATGGGCGAGCAGTGCAAGCTGGCGACGATCTATGGAGGCGGCGGAGCAGCTGCTACGCGGGAAGAACCATAACAGAGGAAGAAAGAGAGGAATACGGGCTAAACTGGTTCAAGAACTTCACGCGAGGCTCTGAGTTGTGCTTACCGTGACTGAGGACCAACAAAAACGGCACGGCGACTCCGGCTTCTTCACGGTGGAGCTTGGACGGCGGAGCTGGAGCACGGGAAGGCGTGGCGGCTGTGCTATGGCTCGGTGGGGGACGAAAGGGGCGCAGAGAACCGCTATTTATGGGACGGCCTTCGTAGAGCGCAAGGCAACGGCGCAGGCACGGATTTCTCTGGCGGCGGGACTCTCTGCAGCGGCAATGGAGAATCCGACGTCGTGACGAGGTAGGAGACCGACCTGACGAGTGGGGCCGGCCTGTCGATGAACCGAGGGAGAGAGAGAGGGCGCTCGCGCGGCTTCGGCCAGGGCCGGCTTGCGTGCTGGGCCGCCGCGAAGGAGCGGGCGCGGGGGATGGGCCAGCTCGGCAGCTGGGCCGACGCGGGGAAGGATGGAGCTGGGCTGCGGGAGCTGAGAAGGAAGGCCGAGTTGGGCTCGCGCGAGGAAGAAAGCAGGCTTGCGCTCAGCTGGGCCAAAGGGAAAAGAAGAATGGAGTTGGGCCCAGGAAAAATGAGAAAGGAGTGGGAAGAAGAGAAGATGGGCCACAGGAAAAAAAACAGGCCGGCTGGGCCAAGAGAGAAAATGAGTATGGAGTTTTCTTTTTCCAAATATCTTTCTATTTTTCTTTCTTACTTCAAACCAAATTTAAAACATGAAACAAGTCGAATTTCGATGTAGTTTCAGGTATACTTTTCAACTCAAATAAAAATGAGAAATTTTGGTAAGTTTTCTAAAAATAAATTATACAACTTTTTAACTCCTTTTATTTTCAAATTCTCTTTTTCTTTCTTTTCTTTTTCTTCAAAGCCATTTTTTTAATTTCTTTCCAAACACAATTCAAATCATTTTAAATTTTCAACCACTCAACCAAATAAACCAAATGCAAGGGCATGTATGCTCAAACATGTTGCTAAACCCTATGATGAATTTTAATTTAATGAAAATTTTTCATTTTCCTATATTTCATGAGCACAAAATTCAGAAATAAATCATTTTAAACATATTTTCAAAAGAGACAAATTTTAGGGTGTTACACATCTTCACACTTATTTAGGTGGCCTGATGGAAAATAACATGACATTAGTGAAAACACGAAATGGGTGTATTTGTTTAACTTTAGAGTGATGCCTTTTTTGAAGAAGAAGACTGAAACCAGAATTTTCCATTATATAAATAAATAGTGAAAACACAATTCTCCAAGATAATATATTTGATTTTTTCCTGGTTATTGGCATCGACTATAGTTAATTAGGTGTGTTGCCTTACCATATCCCAAACTAGCCTAGAAGTACAGTAGATGTAGTTTGTGGAATTTTGGATTAAAAAACAGATATGAATCGACCGATGGGTACCATGGAATATGTATGTAGCTCAGCCTATACATTCACCTATATTTTTCGCATACAACATTGCCAGCTCAGATATACTGCCTCCGTCTTAAAAAAAAATTAAATCTCCTCTTGAGTCAAACAATACTAAGTTTGACTAGATTTATAGCAAATAGTATATGGATATTTGTATTTTCAAATAGGTTTGTTATGAAAGTACATTTCATGATTAATTCAGTGATATTTAATATGCATGATAAACATTAGTATTTTTATATATATTTGGTTAAATATGGAATTCTTTAATTTTTCTTGAAAACCGTGTTATGCATTCTTTTTAGTATAGAGAGAGCTTGCGATGCCAGTGCAGCGTCGTCCCGACCTTTTGTAAAAAGAGCAACAGACCAATATGTATACCTCCAATGGGCAGAGGTGCTGGTGCACTCGTATAATTAGTACCTCGCATCATAGTTTAAAATAGCGGGTTATTGAAAATAGCGGCAACTTTTTTTTAGCAGGTATGAAGCTATAGCGGCACTATAGCGCCGCTATACAAGATAGCGTTTTTAGAAAATAAGCATGAACAATACTAGTAATTGATGCAAAAAACATGTCAAATATGAAATTCGATGAACACAGATATGTTTCTAAGGCTCCACAAGTATAGGTAACATTACCAATATGACATTACAATAATTGTTCAAAATACTGAATTAGTAGCAAACTAGTCAATCAACCCGTGCACTTGCACGGGCTAATGATATATAAATTTATGTTCCTTTATTTTTCTATAAAGGAAATAGTTTCCTTACTTAATAGTGCATGAACAAATAAAGTTTCCGAGTCAATTTGGGTATAGACTACAATTTAGAATGTTGTGATCACATATGGAAACTATATTAAATGAGCCCCTTAATTAGTAAAACCTTATGCTCCCTCTAGCTCTAGTACCTTAAGTACATTTTTAATTAGGAAAAATGATAAGTACACACTTCTTAGTGCTCACAAACTATATGATTAGGTTGATATATCTTATAATGAAAATGTATCATAATCATAAGAAAGACATGCAAATTATTATTAGCATTCTACAAACCATATACTAATCAAGATATATATAGATCTAAATGGAAAGCTATAAATTTTGACTCACATTTCGATGAGTTTGCTCAAGCATAAACGTCCAATAGCAGTACAAACATAGTTAACCGCACTTGAGTTGACCGGTTCTTTTGATATTTTTTCCTATTTAGACAGTAATTATGAAACACATTGTTACTATTTTTTTTCCAAAAAAATGATCTAGTGGCCATGTGTCAGGCCCCCTAAATCTGGGGTCCACTGTGCATATATATCAGTCCCTGGATCATTAGCTGATACGCACAACTCAACAAGATTGATATAAAAAATCCATACTTTTATTGCTAACAGGAAAACGTGTTATATGGTTCGGGTTTATGTAGCTTGGGCCACTGGCCTTGTATCCTATATCAGAGTTATTGTCCGCCATCGGGTTCTGTCATAGTGTCGTCGGTGTAAGGGCCTACACAACTGACCTTTCTTTGTGTCGTGGCTATGAGCCCCCTAGTACGGGGTTAGGTTGTCATGTCACCCGTTTTAAGGCATTACAAATGAACCTACGTATGTGTCATTAGTTTCGCGCACTTAAATGGCATGGAAAGTACCTTGGGTATGCCCATGCCTTAAGAACGAACATGTGCGCGTGTTTTGGAGGCAGTATCACCCGCTTTAATACGATGGGAAAGGGCATGTCATAGGATTTGGTGGCAGTGTCATCCGTCTTGAGGCATTAAGAACGAACATGTGTTGGTGTCATAGCTAACGGCCCCTAGGCCTATGGTGCGGAGGTAGTGTCACCTCTTTTGAGGACTTACAAACAAACATTTGGTGTGTCGTGACAAAGAGCCCTCGTGGATAGGGTTTGGAGGTAGTGTCGCCTATTTTAAGGCCCTAGAAATGAGCCAGAGTGTTGCAAGTCTAGCTCGACAGCAATGTCTTTTCGTGTGGAGGACAATCTCAAAAAACAGAAACAAATGAGCTAAATAGGGATTATGGCAACAAAAACAAAGTGTACATATTTATACTGACAATTTTGTGAAGTCAATTTTTTTAATGGTAATTTTGCGAAGCCCATTGTTTGCAATAGCAAATAGCCAATTTTCTCTTGTGTTCCCCGTCCAAATCACCGGCTGTTCTCCTTCCTGCCTCGAGAATTTGAATCCCCACCGCCGCCCCCGGCCTCAATCCAGCACCCGCCACGGCCACCAGAGCTCGCCGCCCGGCCTTACTCCACCACCGGCTGCGGAACCCTCCCCTCCGCCCCGCAGCTTCCCGGTGCCGCCCCGCCGCATCACTGGTTTCGCTACCGTCGCTGGCCCTGTGCTCCCCGCAGCGTAGTCGTCTGGCTTGCCGTCCAGCTCGTCGTCCGCTAGCCGTCCTGCTCCTTCTCCGGCTCGCCGTCCAGCTCGTCGTCCGCTCGCCGTCCTGCTCCTTCTCCGGCTCGTCCTGCTCTGGCCCGCTTTCGATTCCCGGAGCTGCTGCCAAGCATTGGTGAGACTAGCCTCCACATGCACCGGTTCTTGGTTGTGGCTTACTGCTTGTCCTGCAAATTAATTGTGTATGTACAATCAAACATGATAGGCTTGTCTTCATAGTACAAAAGTTTGCAAATTTTACTGATCTGACACAAAAGATAAATGAAAATCTGTTGTGCGTAAAATTAACTCAAAAGTAGAAATTGGATTGATTTGCAGGACAAAAAGATAAGTGAAAATCCATTGTGCGTAAATTAACTCAAGAGTAGAAATTGGTAGGCAGGCTTTAATAAAAAATAGTAGGGCTTTGTCCTACTGTTTAAGAGTCAAAAATGGTATCAGGCCATTAGGTTTTCAGGGCCAAACAGGAGACAGTTTATGTACTAGGCAAACTGCAGATTCTTTGCCATGTCAACTTCATTCGCAAATAGCAGAAGGGCATGGTTAGCGTAGTTAAGATCGAGCACCCCAGTTGGAAGTTGTAACTACTGATGTGCCCGTTCCTTTTAGCTTAACATTGTTGTCAGTTCATCAGAAACTAAATTGAAAATCCATGCTTCATACATGTTCCTCAACAAGTAACAAATTGTTCATCCTTTTGTTTTTTTAGTGGCTGTCCTTTTGTTCTTGAAAACAAAAAGGATAGCAAATGATGGTTTTCTAATGTCAGAAAACTACCAGCAATATAGATTGTCAGGGAAAATATTTTTCCTTCCAAGCTCTATATATTTCTATATTATAAAGCTGGCTATTTGGCAACTGAAAAAGGTACGGCTCATCATCAGATTCAATCTCTTCCAAACTAAAGAAATCTCTTCCAAACTAAAGAAATACTGTGCTCGTCTTTGAAGCTCCGAAGTAGTTGTTGCCCTTCCTTGGTAAAAGAACTGTCTACCTATGACGACAAATGCGGTAAAATATGAGCACTGACTAAACTACCTGATTGAAAGATGAGATTATCTTTCCAAGCCAAGACTTGTGGTTAAAACTGACCCATTGAACGTTGCAGTGTTGAAAAATGATGCAACTCCTGATGGTTTCTCTATTACTAAGCTATTTCAAGTAAATTTTAGAGTTTATTACTTATTTTAAATGTATTTGTGTTATGTTTGTTTCACCAGCTCTGGCTCACATGTCAAATGAGACTATATAGTTATAAAGAATTTGAATCGGACCACCCTACTTCATGCCCATTTCCTATAAATTGTATGTGGTTGTTGTTTGCTAAAAATTGGCAAATGTGGCTGTGCAGGAATCGTGAGATTAGCGCCCACTCCGTGGACCATGGCTTCTTCGACCTCCTCCACCGCTCGCTCGTGGCGTTACAATGGACCACCTCCAGTGTCGCTTGATGCACTTGATAACAATCCGACACCCAGCGTCTGCCAGTGCGTGAACAAGAAGCCGACGATGCAGCTTGTCTCTTGGACCAATAATAACCCAGCCAGAAGATATACCATCTGTCCTCACAGATACTTAAACACGGTAGGTTCTTTGACGTTGAATACTTAATCAATGTTAGGGTCTTAACCGAGATAGATGACACGGTTGGTTGTTTAATTTTTCTTTGAAGGAGGACAAGTGCAACCTTTATCAGTGGAATGACCCTGAAATCTCAAACAATTTTTTCAAGCGCATGGTGTGTAAGTTGCGGGACAAGGTTCGGAGGTTGGAAGTACAAGTAGCTGAAAAGGATGAATTGCTGCGGTGGAAGGATATGATGCTTTCTTTGCAAACAGAAGTAGCTGGGAAGGATGCGTTGCTGCGAGGGAAGGATGATTTGCTGCACAAGGAGGAGGAGGAGGAGAAGAATGTGAAGAAGGTGAAGAAGATTTGCTGGTTCCCCATGTCAGTAGTGATTTTTTTCTTTTGTGAGCTTTGTGATTGCCTGTTGGTGCTATCACGTCAATGATTCCCCTAGTCTGATGTAATCATGGTGCTCAGAAGTGATGAACTGACGTCAATGATTCCCCTAGTCTGATGTAGGTGTTGTTGTTAGTAGTGATTTTCCTTTTGTGATGTAAGTAATCATGGTGCTCAGAAGTGATGAACTGATGTTAGCAAAATGTATGAACTGGTCGGTCTATAGTAAACTTCTCTGGTGGTCAGAAGTTATGAACTGATGTCATGAATGGTGACTTTTGATGTCCTGTTTTGGTCGGATATACCCCTGTAACTTTTGTTATCCTGTTCCGGTCTGATATATCTGTTTGACTTTTGTTATCTTGTTTCGGTCCGATATACCGTTGTGACTTTTTTTATCCTGATGAAACCACGTTCAGCATGAAGCTGCTGGTGGACACCAAGGCCGGGCGCGTGCTGTACTCTGAGGCGAGCAAGGATGTCGTGGACTTCCTCTTCTCCCGTGTCTCCCGTCGCAAGGATATCGTCGACGTAAGCGTGGATGTTGCGACTGATTTAGTCATGTAGACAGCGTTGCATGCAGCGAGTATCAACCCAAGTTGACGATGATCAAATAAAGGATTCGACGACACGGTTTTTTTTAGCACCAGTAAACTATTACATCGACTTAAGACATAGATTAATCACTAGTGCTACTAATTACTCTCACATTGCTTTGCCAGTCATTGAGCATTCCCCAAAACCAAGATGTGTTACATACATGTATTTTTTTACAGATATACTGCCCTGTTTTCTTCTCCGGAGAATGTGTTGTTGTATGTTTCGTGCTTACAACGTTGATGAACCAGATCCATGTTTTGTGCCACAATGATTCCTTCTGCAGTGTTAAAGATTTCTGTTTGTCTTTGGGAGACAAACTAAACGAAACCTTAAAAAAATGCGGATACAAAGAAGTAGAATTTCCTGGAAGGAAATTGGCACGTACTTCTTCCACCATAAAGCTCAATGACAGTGTCTTTGCTGCCATGTTTTTTCTTGAAAAGTTCAAAGGTTCTGGAATACAAGATTTCAACAAGTTCACCTGGAAGGATGATGAGGTCTGTTGAAAGAACTTCCCTTTTAACCTGCTATGGAGTTCTGAAAATACTGTATAACATCATTTTCTCTTTGTTTTTTTTTTTCAATTTGCAGTGGAAGGATGCATTCATTAGCGCTTACAAGTTAGGGCTTTTGCCGTACTTATTGAACCACAAGAAAAACGCTGCAGTCGTGCCTGCTGCAATTGCTCAATTGATCAAAAAGGGATAACCTGGAGGAACCAATCTTAGGCTCACCTTAGACTAGATGAATTAACAATCTTGCTATGTGAACTGTGGTCTTCTATGCTAACAACGTGTGCAACTATGTAACTGGTATTTGTGTTAAATCCTGCCGTGAACCTGTGAGCTTTGTGACTTGTGATGGCTTATATATGTAGATAGAAGAAAAGAAACATCTGGATCAAAACTGCATGTTGTTGGGGTGCTCCTTTTGCTCTACGTGCTGCTTAGGATGTTTCTGAGGAGTTGGTGGGATCATACGCAGACCTGAGATCTGATATGTTAAATCTACTCTTTTATTAAGATCAATGCTGTGCAAACACTGACATCTGAGAGGAACTCCATTGGTGTGGAGCACCTCGGTCAAAAGCAGCACCTGCCCGTCTAATGGAGCACCTCGGTCAAAATACAGCATTTGCTGTTCCATTAGATAGCCACATGCTCCATTTCACTGAGGTGCTCCATTTCACCGAGCTGCTCCAAATTTAGAGATATATAACAGATGTAACGCAGCCAGCCAAGAGCACAAGACAAATATAAATAATAATCCACTTGACCAGATCCAAGTTCAAGAATCCACAAATTGGATGTAACGCAGCACCACACAGTTCAAGTTCACTAGTTCACCACAGGACCAACATTATTACAGACAAAGTTTCATCACTCGACCAACAGGCATCACAAGAAGAAAATCACTACTAGCAGATACACCAACAGGCATCACAAAGAGCACCAGCAGGAAGTTATCACTGCAACCGAGGTTTGTAGGTCGGCACCAATCCGTTTTCCTACAAAGATGAGAAAATGTTCACATAGACTTTACGGGAAATCTCCAAATCACCGGTCCCTTGATACACATCAGCAGGAAAAGCAGGAACTCACCTGAAGACAACAAGCTCCCTTGATAGCAGGAAGAGCAGGAAGACATCACTGCAAATCTGGAGGTGCGTTCTTCGCTGCAGGTGCGTTCACCATTCCTTGTTTCTACAAAGATGAGAAAATGTTCATATCAAACAGCCCTAAACACTTCACTTAAATACTGTATTTTCCAAACAGCCCTTTGCTGCTTACCCACAAACCAATGAGGTAGCTTTTCCTTTTTTCATAGCTCTTCATAGCTTTAAACCCAGTCAGAACATTGTCGTCCTTCAGTGCAGCTGTATATATATAATACTCAAAGGGTGTGCAACCATGTTCTTCCATATACCTAAGTGAAGTCTCTAGGTCTTCGGGTTTCGTGTATTTCTTTGTCTTTGTCTTTTCCTTCAACGACACACTCAGTGCACGACTCACTGGACGTGAACTTGTGGCTTCACTACCACTGAATAATGAAGTGAATACGGCTTCATGGCCAGAGAGAGGGGCGCCCGAGGATGAAAACTGGGATGCAAAGTTTCAGTTCAAGTTAACAAACAAAACGAACAGGAGTGGGGCAAAGAATGAGCAGGAGTGGGGCAAATACCATCTCTTTAACTGCAGGGCCTTGTTCTAACCATGATTTTTCATATTTTTGAAATTTTGTCTTAACCTTGGCACCAGTCAAAGGAACATATTTGTGATTTCGTGGTTCCCAATGTGAATTCATCAAGTCTGCAAGACGACTATAGAATTATTTTTTGTTGTCCTGAAACGATTGAGACTTAGAAATTGCAGCTAGTTCCACCAGATACTGTTCTTCTGCATGGGTCCATAAATGTGTGCTTCCTTCCTTTGCTAGACGACTCTATATATCAAAAACAGAGTCAATAAAGAGGCAATGCATACAGTTTGTTTTCTTTTAGCAGAAAAAACAGTAAAGTTGAAAAAAAGGAACAAACCTTGTGGGTCATCCTCAGCTGACTGGGGACAATTGAAGAATAGGATGCGCTGCCGCTCAGATTCCTTTGATGAATCTGTTGTTTTAGTGTTTGCCTCTCGAGCAGCCCCTGCACCACAGCCGCCCCATATGTTTTAGTGTTTGCCATGTATAAATTGATTGCTTGTGCTTTTGCATTGTCAAGATTTAACAGAATGATTCCTCAAAAAAAAATCACAAAACTGAAACCACGCAAGTAGTGTTTGCATTATGAGTGGCTCTGTTATTATGGTGAGTGTGAAAGCCTGAGCGCATTGCGTCGCGTCGCGAGCCTGGCGGCGTCCCAGCAGAGGCAGAGCAGAGCAGGCGGCAAATCCAGGGCCCTAATCTCACCTCTTACGTGATCCCTCATTCCTATTTGGCTGCAGTTCGAGCAGAGCAGGCAGGCGCCAGACGGCAGCAAGGTACTAAAATTTAGTTGCTAATTGTTTCCCATATGATTCCTGCTTTATGAAATTGTAGTTACTAATTATTTCTCTAAATTTTAATGGGTACCCTGTCGTCAAGAAAGTATGCTTCTAGTAACAACAAAAGAAAGAAGAAACAAAAAAGTGTTAGATTGATATTGATATCATCATCGATGAAGAGGAATGTTAGAAGAAATTTTTGAGATAATTTAATATGTATACAAATTATTTTATATGAATATTTATTTTGCATTCAGTTAACTGTTTATTCATAATATTTCGTGTATGTGTGTATATACTGGCAAAGAGTAGTACTAGTAGTATTATCATGTTTGTAGAAAAAGGTCCAAAAATTTAGTTTCGTTCTAGGTCCAAAAATCCTAGGCGAAACTACATACATACGTGTATATTTTTTTGCAACAGATATATGTGTATATCTAGCGAAAATTAGTGTGATGGATTGGTGGATGTAGCCATGTAGGACTCCCTCACGGCGCTAACCCTAGGCGGCGGCGGCAAGCACAGGGGCAGCCGCCGAGCAAGGCAGCACATCTGCAACAATCCCGAACCACTGATACGGTCCGGCGAGCAAGGTTGAAAACTCGAAAAGATTGAAAACAAACCTTGGGTTCCTTGATGCCGGATTTCGAAGCGAGCCTGCCGCTCCGGCGAGCCGGTTGCTTCCTCTTCATTTGCAAGCAGGTAGTAGTATATGTAGTGGGGCGATTTAACTCGGGCGAGTAGAGAGGAGAGAAGCAATGGCGATTTGACATGCATCGGGAGCCGCGACTGAGAGACGAGAGAGGAGAGAAGCATAAGGGGCGGTTGGAGTTCCATTACTGCGGCGGACAGAAGGAGCGGGTCCCGGCGGTCAGCCAAACAGAGAGAGGACAGAGGCTCCACGCGTGGGCTTCCAAGCAGCTCAGTGAAATGGAGCATGTGCCGGTGAAATGGAGCATCTGGCTCTCTAATGGAGCAGCTCAGCAAAATAGAGCATGTGACGGTGAAATGGAGCACATCAGCAAAATGGAGCATCTGGCTCTCTAATGGAGCAGCTCAGTGAAATGGAGCATGTACCGGTGAAATGGAGCACCTCAGTGAAATGGAGCATGTGGCTATCTAATCACACTGTTGTTCCTCGAGTAGCAGTTGTGATGATGATTCTGATGACAACTGTGAGACCAACAGTGTGATTTGAGCACCTGTAGCTCCTGCAATTGGACCTTTTATCAACCTAATTATCCTTTTTAGGTTTTGTCTCGTTTATGCTTCCTCGACAATCTAATTATCCTTCTTGGTTATCCGTACATGTTCACTCTGGTTTATCCTTCCTGGCTAAGCAAATTATCCTTCTGGATTATCCTTCTTAGGTTGATAAAAAGAAGGATAATTTTCCCTATAACCCGCGAAGGATAATTTGGTTGGTAAAAAGAAGGATAAACAAGAGTTATCAACCTATTTATCCTTGTAGATTATCCGTATGTCTTTAGTGTCGTTTATCCTTCTTGGTTATCCTTATATGTTTACTCTGGTTTATCCTTCTTTGCCCAGCTAATTATCCTTCTGGGTTATCCTTGTACGCCGTTTGCCCTCGTTTATCCTTCTTTGTCACCCAAATTATCCTTCTGGGTTATCCTTATTTGATCACTCTGGGTTATCCTTCTTTTGCCAACCGAATTATCCTTCATGGAACAAGCTCTAGTGCACTTGCGCATCAACAGGGGGCACATCCACATTGTCAAGAATGTCTCCGGCAACAAAAGCAGAAATACGAGGAAAGAATGAGAAAAATGGATGTAAGGAAGGGGGTAAGCTCCCAATAACGACGCGGATATGACACTTAATCGGATGATTCTGTGTCAAAGGGATCTCATGAGGAGGATCTGCCACAACATCATGAGTCCGACAACCATCTCCAAGTACATCATTGGGGGCAGAGTGAGCATCGGGAATCATAGGTGCATCCTCCACATCCATATTAGGTTCCGGGATGGGAGGGTCAAATTGTGCCTTCTGACCCATTGGCGGGGAAAACCCATGAGGGATGTGATCAAGTACCACCCAACGCACAACCACGTCCAAACTTTAGAACTGGCTCTTCATAGCCGATCTCACATAGTTCTCCCACTGATCCGCACACCCAATTGGGATCATCTTCATTAGGATGTTGGGAGGGGAACCTAGGTGAAGTACACCCTCAACTGCGATGCCATCATCTCCATGGCAATGTAGCTCCTCCTGAGCCCTTGCAACCAACTCACTAAATGAAGGCTTCTCATTGAATAACACAGGCACACTTTGCATATCAACAAACTCAACATATCCATAGCGATCTCTTTCCACGGTGCCTCCATAATATATGCTCACTAGGTTGTCCATCTAGTAGTTCATACACAAATTCAAACACAAATCATTAGTCCAAAGTAGTTTTCATATAGTTCCTATCTAATACATGCTAACTAACTACAACCTAACTAAATAGGTTAATAACTAAGTATATAGATATAATCTAGTAACTAAATAGCTAAATCCTACCTAAATAACTAAATATACAACTAGCTATCTAACTATATCTATGTACCTATGTATCTATATATGTATCTATCTACATACCTATCTCACTAAGTAAATCAACTACCTACGTCATCACATTTAGTAGTAAGTAGCAAATAATCAAACTAGCACTACAATTCAAGCTAACTAAGTACCTACATTGCATATTCACAAATTTTACCTATCCGACGAGTGCAACAAACAGAGTAGGCGATGTTGGAGGAAAAAACACTAGCCGAACTTGCTGGGCATGGCAGGTGCTACAGCCTTGCAGTCGGACACCAGCCCCTCCCCCATCCCTTTCCAAGGGCCACAGCCCTCGGCACTTGGATGGCTGGTGGCACCGATGGAACAGTCGGCGGCAGGGATGGGGCAGCCGGTGGGGAGGGGCCGGCTCATGGACACCAGGGTCGTGCCCGGGCGGAGCAGACCTACCACGTGGACAACAGGATCGACGACGAGGTCGCGGTGCACCAAGAGCAGGAGGACGGGGTCGGCGGGCGGATGGGATCGATGGGCGGGCGCGACGACACGGGCGACCGCTGTCGTGGCGCAGTGCGGTCCACGGGCCACGGGGCGCGGGGACGGCGCACGGGTGGTGAGGTGGGGGCGGCGCACAAGGGTCTTGCCGGGCCGGTGTAACACCTCTGGTATTACAACTCACTTAGCACCCGGATTAGGACCTACGAAATGTTCGTAAAAGAGTTTCTCGGGTTTTAAATTTAACTTTTACGTGAAATGGTAAAGCAATTTATTTAAACAAAAAAAATATAACTTATGTATAGTGCTTATGTAAAAATGATGAGCAAATAGTGTAGATAAGAATGCAACTTTAGGTTTGGAAAGAGAATAGTGTTAAGCAGTGTTTTGGGAGCTCAAACATGGAATCCAAAAATTAAACTAGAACTATTTACACCAAAATTTGGGAAGGAGAACGCAGGAACTCAAAGATTCCAGGTTTGTGTCATCGGGGAATCGTTTGCGTAAAGATCGGAATCAGCTGATTCAGATGCAGCACTAGAATCGGCTCCTTTGGGATGACATCAGCAGAAGACGTTAATGAACCACGTACGGATGGTGTCAAATGAAGATATGTCGGACTCTACAAAAGGGAAAAGTTTAGGGTCCAAGTTATTTTAAAATAGGAATGTTTTCTTTTATTCCAAGTATTGTAATGAGTCATATTCGAGTAGGATTCACATTTAGGTTCCAGGTATAAATATTGGATCCCGGCTATTGTACAAGGACACGAACATTCAATCACCACAATCTTTCCGGCTTTTGCTATCGCATTAGGAGTAGGAGTACTATAGATCTCAGTGAGTTCTTCAGCAAACAGAGCTGCATCAACTGATCAACCTCCAGCTTGCTTATGAGTACCGTCATGACTTGTATTACGCTTATAAAGCTGCATCAGCTGAATGATCTTTTATGAGCTGTAATATAAGTTAGTTATCGATTCATATTGTTATTTGTAAGGCTGCATCAGCTGATTGATCTCTTACGAATCATAATATAGATCAAAATTATCGGTCTTGTATTAAATAATTTGTTGTTTAGTACAATACCACTAGTTATCGAATTTGCTAAGATTAGTAAGATTTTCCTTACTGTTTTTAGTTGATTCACCAGTTATCGATCTTGTTATAACTAATGTTTTATTAATTATAACAAATCACCTGATTAAGATAGAGATAGATCGGCATCATATTATCTTAATTGGTTGTCTTCTAATCTAGTCACGCTTTAAATCTCATAATTGATGGCTTATTCTATTAGATCGGCTGTTTTATCTCTATTTCAATCGAACATAGTATGCATTCAAAGACATGTTCAAAATCTTGAATAAACTCGTTAGTTAATGAGATCTAATCTAATGACACTACTATAGCTGCATCGACCTGGTCGAACTTCACTGGCAAGACTTTAGATCGAAAATCATCAATTAATGGTTTTGTTCATGATCGAGACATGTACTCTGTTTGTTTGCTATGCAACACAATCGGCCATTTTAGCCAATTTGCTTGTGACTTCATGCATATAATATGTTCACATGAACCTGTTGATGTATGGATGGTTTTATCGACTCTTTGGCTTTAGTTTGATACCATTATCATAACTGTATCGATCCGATCGAACCTCACTGTTGATGGTAACAAATTAGATCTAGAGCGTTTGTAGATTCATTTGCACTAAACAATCGATTTGTTCGCATGTTATATCCTTTCTCGTTAAATTCGTCGGCTCAATACTTTGCACTGGTTATATCCATCTAGCTGATGATGTTTTCTTATATCACTTATATTTGGGTGTACTATACTTGTTTCGTCTAGATTAATCAATCATAACAAAATCGTTATGACTCATGAAAATCGGTTATTTTGAATTCATAGCATTGAAAGCTATAGTTTGGTTTTGGTTAATTGACGAAACCTTAAGTGCTAACCTAGTTTATCAAAGTGATTATGAGATAGGTAGCACTACTCCAAGTAATGAAGAAATGATAAAAATCATGGTGATGGTGATGGCATGGTGATGATCAAATTCTTGAACTTGGAAAAGAAGAAAGAGAAAAACAAAAGGCTCAAGGCAAAGGTATAAATAGTAGGAGACATTTTGTTTTAGTGATCGAGACACTTAGTGAGTGTGATCACATTTATGATCGATAGTCGTACTATTAAGAGGGGTGAAACTCGTATCGAAATGCGGTTATCAAAGTGCCACTAGATGCTCTAACTCATTGCATATGCATTTAGGATCTAGTGAAGCGCTAACACCCTTGAAAATGTTTGTGAAAATATGCTAACACAAGTGCACAAGGTGATACACTTGGTGGTTGGCACATTTGAGCAAGGGTAAGAAAATTCACCGGTGGAGTGTCCACCCGTAGAGTGCGGACAGTCCGACGGTGCCACCGGCGCCCTATACAGAGAAGACATGATTTCACAGAGTGACCGGACGCTGGTCACACTGTGACTAGACGCTGGGTTCAGCGTCTGGTCAGTGACAGTAGTGAGCACGCGGTCTCGGTCCTTCGACCGAACGCTGGCGCTAAAAGTAACCGAATGCTGGCAGGGTGCGTCCGATCAGTGCTGACGTACGCTGACATGGGGCGCACAGAGGAGACGTTGAGTGACCGGACGCTGGGTGAGTCCGGTCAGGCATGACCGGACGTGTCCGGTTGTGAAAATTCGCGTTTGGAACCTCACTGGAAACGACCGGACGCTGAGGTCTAGCGTCCGGTCACTTTCTAACAGACGTGTCCGGTCATTAGTTGACCGTTGAGATCGGGCG
The DNA here is from genome assembly GCA_904845875.1 of Miscanthus lutarioriparius. Lineage (NCBI taxonomy): Eukaryota > Viridiplantae > Streptophyta > Magnoliopsida > Poales > Poaceae > Miscanthus > Miscanthus lutarioriparius. Next base: position 15,532,722 of record CAJGYO010000010.1, read on the forward strand.
ATCAGCGTTTGAAGCAGATGACACGTGGCAAGCATCGGGCGACCGGACACTAGAGTCCAGCGTCCGGTCAATATGACCGGAGCGTCCGATCACCCCGTGTTGTGCCCAGTGAAGGGGTACAACGGCTCTATTTCGTGGGGCTTCTATTTAAGCCCCATGGCCAGCACAAGCTTACTCTCTTGGCCATTTGCATTAACATAGCAACCTTGTGAGCTTAGCCAAAGCCCTCCCACTCATCTCCATCATTGATCCATCATCATTGTGAGTCCAAGTGCATTGCTTGAGTGATTACATCTAGAGGCACTTGGTATTCGTGTTTCGCTGTGGGATTCACTTGTTTCTCTTGGTGGTTGCTGCCACCTAGACGGCTTGGAGCAGCGAGGATCATTGAGCGGAGGTTGGTGATTGTCTCCGGCTCCGATCGTGGTGATTGTGAGGGGTCTTGTGCCTTCCCCGGCGGAGCGCCGAAAGGTAACTCTAGTGGATTGCTCATGTCATTGAGTTACCTCACTTGTGGGTAGGTTCTTGTGGTGTCCAATTGTGTGGACGAGGTTCGTGCAACACCTCTTAGCCGTCGAACCACAAAGTGTTGGTCAACACAACGGGGACTAGCGTGCCGGCAAGCACGTGAACCTCGGGAGAGAAATTGGTTGTCTCTTGCCCTTTGGTATTCTCCCGGTGATTGGTTTAGTATTCATCTTGTAATTGGTTCACTCCTCTACATGGCGGTATAATCACTCTACTCACCCATTTATATTCTTGCAAACTAGTTGTAGCAAGCTCTTTAGTATAACTAGAATTGAGAGCTTGCATTGTACTTTAAGTTCATCTAATGGAGCTCTTTAGTGTAGCAAGTGTGAGAGCTCTTAGTGAGTAGTGACATAGCAACTTGTGTGATTAGTGATCATAGCAACTAGAATTGTTGCATAGGTGGCTTGCAACCCTTGTAGAGCTAGAGCAAGTTTGCATTTCGCTATTTGTTATACTAATCAAATTGCTCTAGTTGATTTGTAGATTTTTAAATAGGCTATTCACCCCCCTCTAGCCATATTAGGACCTTTCAAGTGGTATCGGAGCCGTTGTCACCGTTTGATTGAAGTCTTAACAACCTCGGTGTCATATTATGGCTCAAGTTGTGTTCAACCATGTGGGGGGGCAAACCACCATTCTTTGATGGCACATGCTATGATTATTGGAAGAGAAAGATGAGGATGTATCTTGGTTCAATCAATGATCAAGTATGGGAAGTGACCGAGAATGACTATGCAATCATTGATCCCGACAATCCCACCAACCTAGACAAGACCAACAAGCAATGCAATACAATGGCTCTCAACACCATATACAATGCCATTGATTCCAAGGTGTTTGAGCAAATCAAGGATTGTGAAAGAACTAATGAGGTGTGGAGGAGATTGGAGGAAACATATGAGGGCACACTGGCGGTGAAGAGTGCCAAGTTGTACATCCTAAAGGATAAGTTGACAAGCTTCAAGATGAAGGAGGATGAGAGCATTCCGGAGATGTTCCATCGGTTGCAAGTAATTGTAAATGACTTGAAGGCTTTGGGAGAGAAGATCAAGGATGATGATGTCTCTCATCGGTTCTTAATGTGTCTACCTCCAAGATTTGAGATGTTAAGATTGCTTATCATAAGAGGAGGATTGAAGAAAATTACCCCTAATCAAGTACTAGGTGATGTCATAACACAAGAGACATACCGTGTGGAAAGGGAGGGGGCTGATAAGGATGACAAGAAGGAAGACGAAGACAAGAAGAAGAAGAGTGTAGCATTCAAGGCTAGCTCATCATCCAAGAACAGGGGCAAGTCTAAGAAAGAATCAAGTGATGATGAGGATCTTAGTGACATTGATGATGAAGCCATGGCTCTATTTGTGCGCAAGATGGGCAAGTTCATGAAGAAGAAGGGCTATGGTGCAAGAAAGAGAAGAGATCACACTAAAAGCAAAGAATATGTGAGAAGATGCTACAATTGCAAGAGCCCCAATCACGTTGTAGCGGATTGTCCCTACAATAGTGACAATGATGAGGATAAGAAGAAGAAGAAGCACAATAATGAGAAGGAAGAGAAGAAAGAGAGAAAGATGACCTTCCAAAAGAAGAAGAAGGGTGGAGGCTATGTGGTCACTTGGGATAGTGATGGCTCTTCAGATAGTGATGACTCTAGTGACAATGGCAAGAAGTCTATCAAAAAAGCACTAGCAAGCATCGCCATCAACAACAAGCCCTCCATCTTCGACACTCCATCAACATGCCTCATGGCAAAGCCTACCAAGGTAAAATATGATGTGAGTGATGATGATGAATGTGAAAGTGATGCTTGTAGGAGTGATGATGATGATGAAGAATACTCCAAGGAGGAGCTCATGGACATGTGTGAGCAAGTGCACACTTGCTTTGAGATGAAGAGAAAGGAGTGCAAAGAATTGAACAAGAAAGTCAAATTTCTTGAGCAATCTCTTGATGAGCTCAATGCCACTCATGAGAGGATAATGGAAGCCCATGAGAAGCTTGGCAAAGCTCACTCTAAGCTTGAAAAGGCTCACTCCTCTCTCATCGAGCAAGTCAAAATGGAGGAAGCCAAGAAGGAGCAAGTGATTGTGTCATGTGATGTGGGACTAATATGTGATCTTATTGATGAATCTTTTTATAAGTCCATTATAATTGCTCCCACTAACCCTTCTTATAGCACTACTACTTCAACTTCACCGTTGAGTGATGGTCTCACTTGTGATACCTCACTAATAGTGGAAAATGAGACCCTCAAGAAGGAGGTAAAAGAGCTCACTCGTGCCTTAAGCAATGCCTATGGTGGAGATTCCCGCTTGATAAAGTGCTTGGGTAGCCAAAGATTTTCTCTCAACAAAGAGAGATTAGGTTATACCCCCAAGAAAGGCAAAGCGGCTTTTGTCACTCCCAAAGATAGCTTTGTGAAGGGCAATGGTCGGTTTTGCAATAGATGCAAGCAAGTTGGGCATATAGAGCAATGTTGCAAGACTAACAAGAACAAACAACCTAATGTATCCTCAATTAAATTTGATTCTTGTTACATGCTTGTTAAAGGTGCAAATGGTGTGGAGGCTAAGTTCATTGGTACACCAATTGTGGGCCCAAAGAAGAAGGCCATTTGGGTACCAAAGACCTTGGTAACTAACCTTCAAGGACCCAAGCAAGTTTGGGTACCTAAAAAGAATTGATCTTCTCTTGTAGGTCAATTATAAAGCTGGAGGAAGGCATTGGGTACTTGATAGTGGGTGCACACAACACATGACCAGTGATCCAAGAATGTTCAATTCAATCAATAAAAACAAGAGCAATGGGATTGATAGTATCACATTTGGTGACAATGGCAAAGGCAAGGTCAAAGGTCTCGGTAAGATTGCAATATCCAATGACTTGAGCATTTCCAATGTGCTACTAGTAGAGAGCTTGAACTTCAATCTATTGTCGGTAGCTCAATTGTGTGATCTTGGTTTCAAGTGCATATTTGGTGTGGATGATGTAGAGATCATTAGTGTAGATGGCTCTAACTTGATATTCAAAGGATTTAGATATGAGAATCTATACTTGGTTGATTTCAATGCTAGAGAAGCTCAATTGTCAACATGTTTGATCACTAAGTCTAGCATGGGTTGGTTATGGCATAGAAGGCTTGGTCATGTTGGAATGAAACAATTGAACAAATTGATCAAGCATGATTTAGTTAGAGGCTTGAAAGATGTCACATTTGAAAAGGATAAGCTATGTAGTGCATGTCAAGCCGGAAAGCAAGTTGGTAACACACATCCTAAGAAGAGCATGATGAGCACATCTAAGGCATTTGAGTTGATGCACATGGACTTGTTTGGACCAACCACATACACTAGCATTGGTGGAAACAAATATGGATTTGTGATTGTGGATGATTTCACTAGATACACATGGGTGTTCTTTCTTGTTAACAAGAGTGATGTATTTGCAATATTCAAATCATTTGTCAAGGGCATTCACAATGAGTTTGAAACAAGCATTAAGAAAGTTAGAAGTGACAATGGTAGTGAATTCAAGAACACTAGAATTGATGAGTTGTGTGATGAATTTAGAATTAGAAATCAATTCTTAGCCAAGTACACTCCACAATCAAATGGCCTAGTTGAAAAAAAGAATAGAACTTTGATTGATATGGCAAGATCAATGTTGAGTGAGTACAATGTGAGTCATTCATTTTGGGCCAAAGCAATCAACACGGCTTGCTATTATAGCAACCGACTCTATTGTCACCCCATGATGGAAAAGACACCTTATGAGCTATTGAATGGAAGAAAGCCCAATATAGCATACTTTCGGGTTTTTGGTTGCAAATGCTATATATTGAAGAAAGGCACTTGATTGAGCAAGTTTGAAAAGAAATGTGATGAGGGTTTCTTGCTTGGTTACTCCACTACTAGCAAGGCTTATAGAGTTTGGAATTTGGCTAGTGGTACTCTTGAGGAGGTTCATGATGTGGAATTTGATGAAACAAATGGTTCTCAAGAGGAAGATGAGAATCTAGATGATGTAAGAGGCACTCAATTGGTCAATGCAATGAAGAATATGGATATTGGTGATATAAGGCCTAAAGAGGTGATTGATATTGATGATGACAAGAATCAAGTGATCTCTAACTCAAATGTGCAAGCTAGTGGTTCTCATGATCAAGTTCAAGCAACTACTAGTGATGACAAAGTACAAGATCAACAACAAGTGGCTAGTTCATCACCTCAACCAAGTGACCAATCAAATGCAAGCAATCAAGTGCAAGTGCTTCAACCAACAAATGGTGCAAGAGATCATCCATTGGACACTATCATTGGTGATATTTCAAGAGGTGTGCAAACTAGATCAAAATTGGCTTCATTTTGTGAGCATTTCTCATTTGTGTCATCCATTGAACCTAAGAAGATAGATGAAGCTTTGAAGGATGTTGATTGGGTAAATGCTATGCATGAAGGGCTAAACAACTTCACAAGAAACCAAGTATGGGAGTTAGTTGAGAGGCCTAAGGACCATAATGTGATTGGAACCAAGTGGGTCTTTTGGAACAAACAAGATCAAGATGGGATAGTAATAAGGAACAAAGCAAGATTAGTGGCTCAAGGTTACACTCAAGTTGAAGGTCTTGACTTTGGAGAAACATATGCCCCGGTTGCAAGATTGGAAGCAATTAGGATCTTGTTAGCCTATGCTTGTGCACACAACATCAAGCTCTACCAAATGGATGTGAAGAGTGCATTTCTAAATGGGTACATCAATGAGCTTGTGTATGTTGAGCAACCTCCCGGTTTTGAAGATGAAAAGAAACCCAACCATGTTTGCAAGTTGAGAAAGGCTTTGTATGGATTGAAACAAGCACCTAGAGCATGGTATGAGAGATTGAGGGATTTCCTACTCGCTAAGGGATTTAAGATGGGAAAGGTTGACACCACTCTCTTCACCAAGAAGCTTGGAAATGACTTGTTTGTATTGCAAATCTATGTTGATGATATCATATTTGGGTCAACAAATCAAGATTTTTGTGAGGAGTTTGGCAATATGATGGCAAGTGAGTTTGAGATGTCCATGATTGGAGAGCTTAGTTACTTCCTTGGTCTTCAAATCAAGCAAATGAAGAATGACACATTTGTGAGTCAAGGCAAGTAGATCAAGGACATGCTCAAGAAGTTTGGAATGGATGATAGTAAAGCTATTAGTATACCAATGGGGACAAATGGAAGCTTGGATAGTGATGCTAGTGGCAACATGGTGGATCAAAAGATGTATCGGTCTATGATTGGAAGCCTACTCTATGTGACCGCATCAAGGCCAGATGTGATGTTTAGTGTATGCATATGTGCTAGATTCCAAGCCTCACCAAGAGAAAGTCATTTGAAGCCAACAAAGAGAATATTGAGGTACTTAAAGCATACACAAAATGTTGGATTATGGTATCCCAAAGGAGCAAGATTTGTATTGATTGGATATTTGGACTCCGATTATGCAGGATGCAAAGTTGAGAGAAAGAGCACATCGGGCACATGTCAACTATTGGGAAGATCACTTGTGTCTTAGTCATCAAAGAAGCAAAATAGTGTGGCACTTTCAACCGCCGAAGCGGAGTACATTTCGGCCAGTAGTTGTTGTGCTCAATTACTTTGGATGAAGTCTACTTTGAGTGACTTTAGGATCAAATTCAAGCAAGTGCCATTGCTATGTGATAATGAGAGTGTCGTAAAGCTTACCAACAATCCGGTTCAACATTCAAGAACAAAGCACATAGATGTCCGCCATCATTTCATAAGAGATCACCAACAAAAAGGGGACATTTGCATTGAGAGTGTGGGCACCGAAAATCAACTTGCCGATATCTTCACCAAGCCACTTGATGAGAAGAGGTTTTGCAAGCTAAGGAATGAATTGAACATACTTGACTTCTCAAATATGTGTTGATGCACCCCCACGTATATGACATGCCTCTCCTTCGAGCAATCCAAGGTAAAATTTGATTGGCATGGCATACATCCTTGCTAAGGACATGATTAGTGCATCTAGACATCTTTCACATTGATATAGGCTCATTCATGAAAATAAAATGAATTTGATGCTTGTATGGTACCACTATTGCTACTATGCTTAATTTGGTCTAGTGGTAGCATATGACATGTTTGTGGGCTTGTAAACCTAGTGTTTGATTTAGAACATGAGCTCTAGTGTTTAACTCAACATGGTACAAGATAACCCTTATTTGGAGGTGTGAAGAAGCTTGTCCTTGGGTCAAACCGAGTTTAATATCTTTTGCAAGTAATCTAGATTGAACCAAATTGGGAGAATGATCCTCACTTCACATGGTTTCACCCCAACCTATCTAAAATTTAAGCCCTCTTTTTGTGCTAATTGTTGACAAAGGGGAGAGAAATTCACAAAGATAGTAAGATAGGGGGAGCAAACAAATGAAATGACTTTGTAGGGGGATCAATCAAAATTATACACAAGTAAGGGGAGCAAGCTCATAAACTTGTATGTTGCATTTGAATGTGCATTTCATATATTTGCTTGCATGGCACAAGTTTTAAATTTCAATATCCATGCTTGTGTGGTGTATGCTAGTTATAGGCTTGAATGATGAAATGAAAAACTAGCATGCATAGGCTAAAGTAACTAGACTTATATTCATTTTATGGAAACTAGACCCTTGCTTGTAATTTTGATCTCATGGGGTATTCTAGTTTTTGTGTATGTCTAGTTACTAATGGTGCTAAGGATGGTATATTGGTGCACTCCGATTGGTATCACGCTTCAAAGGTCCATCTCTTATACCTTAGCATCATTTGGTAGAAATTGTCTCCTATGTTTCCTATCTAAGCATATGTGCAAGCTACAATCCAAACTCTTAGCACATATGTAGGGGGAGAAATTGCTACCATTTGGAGTTCATGAAACTTGTCCATATTCTTTTACACATGGTAAATATGCTTGGGCAAGCAACGTGGATTCAATTAATTCTCAATTCATATCTTTGTGTAAGGGTTGTCATCAATTACCAAAAAGGGGGAGATTGAAAGCTCTAGTTTGGTTTTGGTTAATTGATAAAACCTTAAGTGCTAACCTAGTTTATCAAAGTGATTATGAGATAGGTAGCACTACTCCAAGTAATGAAGAAATGATAAAAATCATGGTGATGGTGATGGCATGATGATGATCAAATGCTTGAACTTAGAAAAGAAGAAAGAGAAAAACAAAAGGCTCAAGGCAAAGGTATAAATAGTAGGAGACATTTTGTTTTAGTGATCGAGACACTTAGTGAGTGTGATCACATTTAGGATCGATAGCCATACTATTAAGAGGGCTGAAACTCGTATCGAAATGCGGTTATCAAAGTGCCACTAGATGCTCTAACTCATTGCATATGCATTTAGGATCTAGTGGAGTGCTAACACCCTTGAAAATGTTTGTGAAAATATGCTAACACATGTGCACAAGGTGATACACTTGGTGGTTGGCACATTTGAGCAAGGGTAAGAAAATTCACCGGCGGAGTGTCCACCCATAGAGTGCGGACAGTCCGACGGTGCCACCGGTGCCCTATACAGAGAAGACATGATTTCACAGAGTGACCGGACGCTGGTCACACTATGACCGGATGCTGGGTTCAGCGTTCGGTCAGTGACAGTAGTGAGCACGCGGTCTCGGTCCTTCGACCGGATGCTGGCGCTAAAAGTGACCGAACGCTGGCAGGGTGTGTCCGGTCAGTGCTGACGTACGCTGACGTGGGGCGCACAGAGGAGACGTTGAGTGACCGGACGCTGGGTGAGTCCGGTCAGGCATGACCGGACGCGTCCGGTCGTGAAAATTCGCATTTGGAACCTTACTTGAAACGACCGGACGCTGAGGTCCAGCGTCCGGTCACTTTCTAACAGACATGTCTGGTCATCAGTTGACCGTTGAGATCAGGCGATCAGCGTTTGAAGCAGATGACACGTGGCAAGCATCAGGCGACCGAACGCTGGAGTCCAGCGTTCGATCAATATGACCGGAGCATCCGGTCACCCCGTGTTGTGCCAGTGAAGGGGTACAACAGCTCTATTTCGTGCGGGCTTCTATTTAAGCCCCATGGCCGGCTCAAGCTCACTCTCTTGTCCATTTGCATTAACATAGCAACCTTGTGAACTTAGCCAAAGCCCTCCCACTCATCTCCATCATTGATCCATCATCATTGTGAGATTGGGAGAGAATCCAAGTGCATTGCTTGAATGATTGCATCTAGAGGCACTTGGTATTCGTGTTTCACTGCGGGATTCACTTATTTCTCTTGGTGGTTGCCGCCACCTAGACGGCTTGGAGCAGTGAGGATCGTTGAGCGGAGGTTGTTGATTGTCTCCGGCTCCGATCGTGGTGATTGTGAGGGGTCTTGTGCCTTCCCTGGTGGAGCGCCGAAAGGTAACTCTAGTGGATTGCTCGTGTCATTGAGTTACCTCACTTGTGGGTACGTTCTTGTGGTGTCCAATTGTGTGGACGAGGTTCGTGCAACACCTCTTAGCCGCCGAACCACCAAGTGTTGGTCGACACAACAGGGACTAGCGTGCCGGCAAGCATGTGAACCTTGGGAGAAAAATTGGTTGTCTCTTGCCCTTTGGTATTCTCCCGGTGATTGGTTTAGTATTCATCTTGTAATTGGTTCACTCCTCTACACGGCGGTATTCTTGCAAACTAGTTGTAGCAAGCTCTTTAGTGTAACTAGAATTGAGAGCTTGCATTGTACTTGAAGTTCATCTAGTGGAGCTCTTTAGTGTAGCAAGTGTGAGAGCTCTTAGTGAGTAGTGACATAGCAACTTGTGTGATTAGTGATCATAGCAACTAGAATTGTTGCATAGGTGGCTTGCAACCCTTGTAGAGCTAGAGCAAGTTTGCATTTCGCTATTTGTTATACTAATCAAATTGCTGTAGTTGATTTGTAGATTTTTAAATAGGCTATTCACCCCCCCCCCTCTAGCCATATTAGGACCTTTCAACCATCATCATTGATATTAGCCGATTCAACAACCCTTGCTTTACTGGTGTGTTAGATATCGACTATTTAGTCGATAGCCCTATCGAATCGGTTGTTTCAGCCGCATATTTGGAACTGTCTGGAGCAACATCGACATGTTCCACCTTAAATTACTGATAAAATTTCCTTTCCTTGTCAATTGTAGGTCAAATTGACTAGCGCACCATCGGGTTTTCAGAATCGACTGGTCTTGTGTTGAAGCCAAGCAAATCTCTGGTCTCATTCCATTCAGATCATTCCGGCTTGCTGTGTGTTTGTTGCATTGCCATATTTTTGCGCCAACACACTTTTTGGCACGCCCGATGGGACCACAATCGTCATGGCAACTCACAACAATAGGGACATTCTTATGGTACCTTATGAAGACTTACCTGATGAGGATAGGGATGTCATTGGCAAGGCTATAGAAGAGTTTTAGAACAAGTGTTTGTTATCCTACACCAAGACACGTGACAATAAAGTTGTTTAGTAATATCCACTGCAAATAGTTTTGTTGCATGGGCAGTTAAATACCAGTGTTATCCTAAACGCTAAATGGTAAATAGTCGGTCACCTACCGTTTAGCCCATTATTCGGGCAAAACAGGTGTTTAAACGGGAAAAATGGCCGTTTAAACGGTCAAAACAACCGATTAAACGAAAACGGTGTGTAAATGGGCTAAACGACCATTTAGGTGAATAGTGTTAGATACAGATGAAGCTGATGATAAGTAGTTCTTTGTAGATGCCATCAATAAGTCTGTTCATGATGCCATGCTGAATCATAATGCAGCTTTCTTGAATACATTTCACAACACTATGAAGGAGGTGTTTCATGGATATCCAATTGATCAGATTAGACCAGCTTATTACAACATTCCACATCCGTTGACTCAGGGGACTAATCAAGCCGGTACTAGCCATCAAGACGCAGCACCAGCTGGCAATGATGGTGCCCAGGTAGTTCAGAGTTCATCCTAACAAGCTCAGGGTACTACTACTAATCAAATACAGTATAATTCTAGATCGTCAGTGCAGCATGTGCAACAGCCAACATGGCAAGTTCAGAATCAAATGGTTGCTTTTGGCACATCAGGCCAAATACCGTCGTCGGCTCAAAAAATAGCACCCTCAGTTCAAAGGATTCATAGAGATATAGATCCTAACGTCTATAATCAGAAACTTCAAGCAATAAATCAGCAAAGGACCCAACAGATAGAGATTCCACAAGGATATCATTATGGCATAGATTATAATACCCTCCATATGATTCTAAAACCAGGGTATCAAGGTACTCAAAATTTTAATTCATAGATGGGTCAGCAATTGCAAAGGATTCCAAATTCAAATGCTGATGAGTTGTTGCTCAGAGTAACTGAAATGATGAAGAATCAGTTCGGTTTAAAACCAAAAGGGCATACCTTTTCGTACAAATATCCATATCTAGAGTGGTATGATTTGGTTGCTCTTCCTACAAATTACAGGCTTTTGGAATTTGCTAAGTTCACTGGTCAAGATAGTACAAGTACAATAGAATATGTCAGTCGGTATCTTACTCAGTTGGGTGAACATCCATTGAAGAAGCTTATCGAGTCCTTTTCTTCTCTTTGTCCCTGTTAGGACCAGCTTTTACTTATTTTTCATAATTACTAGTTAATTCTATTGCCAATTGGACTGACCTGGAGATGAAATTCCATACATATTTCTACACTAGGATAGGGGAGAGAAAATCACAGACTTGACAACCATAAGGCAAAGAACAATTGAATCGGGTACTGAGTTTCTTCAGAGGTTTCGGAAAACAAGAAATTTGTGCTTTTCATTGAATCTAACTGATGATCGGCTAGCTGCTTTGTCTATTCAAGGAATGTTGCCAACATGGAGAGAAAAACTGCTTGGGCAAGAGTTTGATAATTTGGGTCAGTTGGCTCAGCGGGTGGCAGCACTTAATAGCCAATTCTAGAATATGCGCAGGGATACCCGATTCTAGAGGAATGTTGCAATTGCTGAAGCTTATAATCCATATTTGGTTGATGATGATGAAGAGGATGATGAAGAAGAGGAGATTGCCACAGCTAAATGGAATTGGGGTAAGAAGATAGTGATGGTTCCAAATCCTTGGAGAAAAGGAGTTTGAAGAAAGTTATGATTTTGATGTCACAAAATCAGACAACCTCTTTGATTTCTTGCTTGAGAAAGGACAGATCAAATTGCTTACCAATCATGTTATATTACCTCCTGGTCAGTTGAAGAATAAGAAGTTCTACAAATTTCATAACACTACTTCTCATTCTACTAATGAGTGTAGAATTTTCCAGCAACATATACAGAAGGCTATTCAACAAGGGAAGCTTAAATTTGATACACCTCGGAAGATGAAAGTTGATGATAATCCTTTCCTAAAGGATCAGAACATGGTTGATGCTAAGTTGCTCAAGGAGAAGACTAAAGTTCTAACATCGGCTAGAGCAAAAGAAACTGGAACAGTTGACCCAAAAATACAAATATCGACTGATGAATATAGAGGAATCAAAAGGCGTCGTGACCAACAAAAGAGCCGATATGAGCAAGGAGTGACGTCAAGAGATTGGCGATGAGGCCGTGTGTTACATCTCGAATTTTGTTGAATAAATGGCAATGACAGAAGGAAAAGGATTATCAGCGTCGATTAAAAGAAAAAGAATATCAGCGTCGATAAGAAGAAGAGAGGTATGAAAGAGAACAAGCTGAATCACATTGGAATTGTTCTTTCTTTAGACATTGCTGGAATAAAGGTTTGAAATTGCCTACTAGAAATAATTGCCCAGAATGTAGTGAACAATATTAGGAGTTTAGGCAATCTCAAGCCAACCGCCGGTCTATCCATGCTCAAGTTGAGTATCATCATTGTATTATGGATCGGCGCTTAAAAAATAGAAGTGTTCATGATCGGCTTGGGAAGCGAGTCATTGATCAAAATTGGGCTGATTGTGAAGAAGATGTTGAGGAAGAGTATGTTTGGCAGGAAGGGCAATGGTGTCTAGGAGGTTTAACAAGAAATCAGAAAAGAAGGGTACAACGCCTAAGGAATAGAGAGCTAGAACAGGCTCAGAAATTTGGTAAACCTTAAGTATGGCATGCTAAATAAACAGCTGATAAGGGTCAACCATCGGCTAATATTCAAATGGCTTTTCTTTTGACTGTCAGAATTTAGAGCTCAAGCAAATCAAGAAGTCTATTCAGATTTTGATGAATCGGAGTATGAGGAGATGGTTGCCAAATTGATAGTGATACAACAAGCTATATTTGATAAACTAGTCAAGCATCAGCACTTGAAGGCTTTATATGTGAAAGGTTTTGTTGATGGGAAACCGATGAGCAAAATGTTGGTGGATGGTGGTGCTTCTGTTAATCTTATGCCTTATACTACTTTTTGCAAACTTGGCAAAGGACCAGGAGATTTGATTGAGACTGACATGATGCTCAAGGATTTTGGGGGTAATGCATCCAAGACCAGGGGGCAATAAATGTTGAGTTGACAATTGGAAGTAAGACCTTGCTCACTACCTTCATTGTCATTGATGGAAAGGGTTCATATAGTTTACTCCTTAGTCGTGATTGGATTCATGCAAATTGTTGTGTACCATCGATTATGCATCAATGTTTAATTCAGTGGCATGGAGATGATGTTGAACTAGTTCATGCTGATGATTCTGTGAGTATAGCAACAGCTGATCCAATGTATTGGGAACTGGAAGATTTCGAGTGTTTTTCTAGCAAGCCATGGGAAGGAGGCTTCATTAGGATCAATGATGAAAGCCAACAGCTAATCCAAGCAATCGGCTCTGAGAGTTTCTTTTAATCGATAATCCAATAGATGGTACAGATGGTAAATTAGGAGATGGCTTTACGTCGGCCGATGAGTTAGAAGAGGTAGATATTGGTTCTGGAGATAGGCCTAGGCTGACGTATGTAAGTGCTAAGTTGGATCCTGAGTATAAATAAGAGTTAATAAAGTTGTTAAAGGAATTTAAAGATTGTTTTGCTTGGGAATATTATGAGATGCCTGGTCTAGATCGATCGATTGTTGAACATCGGTTGCCAATCAAACCTGGATATCGGCCATTCAAACAAGCTCTGAGGAGATTTAATCCAAATGTTCTTGATGATATAAAAAAGGAGACTGAAAGATTGCTAGAAGCAAAATTTATCCAACCATGTCGATATGTAGAGTGGACATCGAGTGTTGTTCCTATGTATAAGAAAAATGGGAAGTTAAGAGTTTGCATCGATTTTAGAGATTTGAACAAGGCTACACCCATGGATGGTTATCCAATGCCAATAGCCGATATGTTGGCAGATGCAGCAGCTGACACAAGGTTATTAGTTTTATGGATGGCAATGTAGGATATAATCAAATTTTTATGGCTGAGGAAGACATAGCGAAAATAGCTTTTAGGTGCCCTAGTGCAATCAGCTTATTTGAATGGGTTGTGATGACTTTTGGTTTGAAAAATGCTGGTGCAACTTATCAGAGGGCAATGAATTATATTTTTCATAAGTTGATCGGCAAGATTGTTGAAGTTTACATTGATGATGTGGTGGTGAAATCCAAAGGATACAAAGAACATCAAGCTGATTTGCGGGAGACTTTGGTGTGCACAAGAAAACTTGGTTTAAAGATGAATCCTAATAAGTGTGCCTTTGGGGTGTCAGCTGGACAGTTTTGGGTTTTATGGTCCACGAGAGAGGAATTGAAATTGGTCAAAAAGAGTATGAAAGCAATCGATGAGGCAGTACCTCTGACTACTAAGACAGAGTTACAATCTTTTCTTGGTAAGATTAATTTTATCAGAAGGTTCATTTCAACTTTGTCAGAAAGGGTTCTGCCATTCTCTCCTTTGTTGAAGTTGAAAAATGATCAAGAATTTAAATGGGGTGACGTACAACAAAGGCGTTTGAGGAGATAAAAGAATACATGAAGTGTCCCCCCGTGTTGGTCCCTCCTCAGCAAGGTAAGCCTTTTAAGTTGTACATGTCGGCCGATAGCCAAACGATTGGTTCAACCTTAATGCAAGAGTTTGAAGGAAAAGAATGAGTCATTTTCTATTTAAGTAGAAGGCTTCTGGATCCAGAAACAAGATATTCTCCTGTTAAAAAGTTATGCTTGTGCTAGTATTTCTCTTGTACTAAGTTGAGACATTATTATTTGTTATCAGCTGAGTGTACAGTTGTGTCTAAAGCTGATGTGATCAAGCACATGTTGTCAATGCCAATATTAAATGGGACAATGGGAAAGTGGATTCTTGCATTATCGGAATTTGACTTAAGGTACGAATCGGCTAAAGCAGTCAAATGGCAAGTAATAGCCAATTTTATAACTCAGCATCATAAGCCAAGCATTGGCTATATAGAACTGATACCTTGGACATTGTTCTTTGATGGATCATCGTGTAAGCAAGATGGTGGCATTGGTATTGTTATTATTTCACCTCGGGGAGCAAGTTTTGAGTTTGCTTTTCCAAGTAAACCAATGACTACCAACAATCAAGCATAGTATGAAGCTATTCTTAAGGGACTTCAACTTCTTCATGAAGTAAAGGCCGAGTCAATTGAAGTATTTGGAGATTCATAGTTAGTTATTAATCAGTTGATCAGCCTATAGGAATGTAAAGATGATATTCTGAGGGGATACTATGATGAATGCTAGATGTTACTCAAGGAGTTTCCCCATATTTCTCTTTAGCATATCCCAAGAGCACAGAATCAAGAGGCTAATCGGTTAGCTCAGAGTGCGACAAATTATCGGGTGTTTCAAGAGATCTTAAGTAGTGAAGCCTTGACTAATGATTGGAGAATTGAAATAGCCGATTACCTCAAGAATCCATCACAAAAGGTTACTAGAAAACTAAGGTATAAATCAACTAAGTATATTTTGTTAGATGATCAGCTATATTACAAGACAGTCGATGGGGTGTTGCTTAAATGCTTGAATCGAGAAGAAGCTAAAGTGTTGATGGGTGAAGTACATGAAGGGATATGTGGAGCTCATCAATCGACTTATAAAATGAAATGGATTATTCAAAGGTCTGGATATTTTTGGCCAACAATACTAGAAGATTGTTTTGAATATTACAAGGGGTGTAAGGATTGTCAACATTTTGGTAATATTCAGAAATCACCTGCGTCGGCCATCAATCCAATAATTAAGCCATGGCTATTTCGAGGTTGAAGAATTGATTTAATTGGCAAAAATTTTCCACCTTCAAGTGAAGGACATAAGTTTATATTGGTAGCAACAGATTACTTTACCAAGTGGGTTGAGGCAGTTCCTTCAAAGACAGTAACCTCAAACAATATGGTTGATTTTGTCAAGGAACATATTATGTATCATTTTGGAATTCCTCAAACTATTACTACTGATCAGGGGACAATGTTCACATCAGAAGAGTTCAGAGATTTTGCTGCTAGTATAGGAATTAAGTTATTAAATTCTTCTCCTTACTATGCTCAGGCTAATGGCCAGGTAGAGGCGTGCAATCAAATTATGATTAAATTGATTAAGAAGAAAATTGAGGAACAGCCAAGAAAGTGGTACTTAACACTCTATGAGGCATTGTGGGCATATAGGATGGCTTGCCATGGATCAATTAAATCATCACCTTATGAGTTAGTATATGGGCATAATGCAGTCCTTCCTTGGGAAATCCAGACTAGATCAAGACGTATTACATTACAGAAAGATTTGACAGCCAAAATATACAAGAATCTAATGATGGTTGATTTAGAGGACTTAAGTTGTCATTGATTGCGTGCTCTTGAGAATATTGAAGCCAATAAGTTAAGGGTTGCAAGGCATTATAACAAAAAGGTCAAGAACAAGCAGTTCGATGAAGAGTTAGTCTGGAAAGTAAAATTGCTGATCGAATCTAAGGACAGCAAGTTTGGCAAATGGTCACCTAATTGAGAAGGTCCTTATCGGATTAGCTGTTGTGCGCCTGGCAATGCTTACATTTTGGAAACGCTAGAAGGGAGAGAAGAATTTGATAGAGCGATCAATGGAAAATATCTAAAGAAGTATTATCCTAGCATCTGGGTTAATGCTTGATAGCCGATTTGTTAATCGTCGGCTCTAATAGCCGATACCGAAGGGTATCGCCTCTAGCGCAAAAAACAGAAGAATTAATCCTAAGGAAAAGTCGATACGACATGTATCGCCTATAGAGCAAAAATACCCATAGACATTCATATCACAGTGCATTCATGGAGATGCATTCATAAAAAGTAGAAATTTTGTTTATTGATCAGTTTGCCCCTAAGTACAAAATAATCAAAGTCATTATTTATCACATCCTAGGCGGATATGATGTCTGCGATGGCCGTCGCTGCGTCATCGAAGTCCTTGATCAGGTCTTCATGCAAGTTAGGGTCGTCGGTAATTGGGAAGCCCGTCTCCATGGTGCGGAGCTCGTACCCGGTCTAGACCTACGCCATGGCTAGGGCCACCGAAGCGCCACGGCGAACGCCATGAAGGGCGATCTCCTGGACGCGCGCTGGGGCGTCATGGAGGCGGGCATTGATGAAGGGACCCCGGGCATTGATGGCCACCGTAGCCGCGTTCGCCACTAGTTGGAGGTTCTCCAACTGGACTGTCAGGGCTGGCAAGCACAGGAACAAACGGGTTGTCAGAACAAAAGCAGAGGAAATGAGAACGGAGGTTTTTCTTGAAGATCATCTTACCCACCACCATGGCATCGGATTTGGCCAACCATGCTTGGGTGGTGTTGGCCTCTTCCTCGGCGGTGAGGAGGGCAGCTTGAGAGGCCTCGAGGCGGCTCTCAAGCTGACTGTTCTCCTGAGTTGCCTTGGAGTAACGGTGCTTGGCTGCCCGCCACTCCCAGAGGAAGTGCCGAGCGTCATCACCGGTGTAGGAGTTAGAGGAGTCCCCAGACGATTCTGGCGCAACGGTGGATGCGGCATTGGAGGGCTCGTCGGCCCTAGGAGGAGGAGGAAGCCTATCATTGAGAACAAACCTGCAGACGCATTAATGGATGAATCTTGCTATGGACGGAAGCATTCAGTCTTACCTCATGCGGCAGAGCTGCTGGCCGACTAGGATCTCCTCCTCCATGAGATTCTCCGCTGTGCGCTTGCCGTGGCGATCCTCTTGCCATGGGCACTAATGGATCGTGGAAAGAGGAGAAGGGGAACTGCTATAGGGTTTTGTGAAGGCAGAGAGACGCAGAGAATAGAAGTTGCGAGATAGATGTGTTTGAGGCCAGAACCCTTGGGTGGTATTTATAGCCACGAAGCGAGGTGGCAGATATCTCGAGACATGCAAAAGGTAACCAGAATTAATAGAAGGCAAAGAGCCGCCCCACTAATACTGAGGAGAGTGCGGCGTTGATAACTAAGGATGGAAGTTGAAGAGTTTTCTTAGTGGAGGCCATGTTTTTAGACTTAATTGGATTGAAGTCAGAAGTCTTTGATCGGCTATTTTCAAATCGGCTCTTTTAGTCAAAATAAAGGGAAAACAGATCGACAGTCTACTTCTCATTAGTTTCACATAGGATATATGTTACAGATGGTGGCATTCAGATTACAAGTTCAAAACATCCTGGATTGCCTTCAAAGCTTTTAACCGAATGGCATCGACTTTTGCAATTTGCTGCCTATCTTCTTCAGCTGATCCAGGGATGTTGTCGAGGCTGCTGCGGATGGCTTTACCTTCTTTTACCTTGATCAGCATTTCCTATTTTTTTCTGCTTGATGGCATCAGGTATTTGAGCCAGGTTGGATTCTTGGCAATTGATGGCAGCCTTCACATTCTCTAGTTCCTTCTCAAGTTCTGCACGCTTGGCTCTGAGTTGGTCTAGCTCTGTTTCAATCTGGAGGGGAGCATTCTTCAAATCGTCAATTACTTGTGCTAGCTCTTTGGCCTTTTGTTTATTGGAGTTTTTCTTGACCAATAGAGCTTCACGATCAGCTAAGTTTCTCTAGGCCCTCTTCACTTTTGAAGCTTGATCTTCAATGCTAAACAAGGGAACCAAAGCTTCAGCAAGGCTCATGGGTAGATTATTCTTGATGGCCAAGAGAGTTCTGTTTACCAGATCAGCATTCTAAACCAAATTGGCTATGTCCTTTTCGAGCATTGGCAACATATCTTTTAGCCGATTTTTGGTTTCATCTGACAGAAACTCTTGGGAAGTAATAGCTGACGAACTGATTTCACCCTCATCTATGTATTCTTCGAAGTTGAAAGAATAGCTCAGAGCTGGCGACCCAAGTGCCAGCAGATGGGTAAAATGTTAGAAAATGGCAAGTTATCTGGAAATAAGGTGAATAAGAGAATGAAGAAATACAGTACCTTTTCTGAAGTAGGCTCTATCCGAAGAGAAGGAACCGCCAATGATGCACCAATGATATCCGGTTGGGTCGACTCTGGACTTTCAACGTTAGTATCTGCAAACATCAGTGAACCTTTGGCCCATGTTCATTGTGGGGAGATGAAATTAATGTATAAATTTCTTACCATCTATTTCTTCTTGGATTGGGGAATTGACAGTCAGGGTGTTAGTGTTGATAGGATCATCTTCGACTAGTGGGCTGTCAGATTTCTGCTCTTGTGTTTCCTCAGATGGTGTCTGACAAGGAAAATAGTCAGAGAGAAATGGAGATTGGATAAAATCAAAAGCTTAAGGCTACCTTGGTAACATCGAGAGCCAAAGTAGGAGGATTTCTATTTTCTTCTGTCTTAGAATCACCGGCTGTTTCGGTTATAACCGACTCTTTTTGAGAGACAACTGTTGAGGGATTGGTTGGCGTTGATCCTAATGCCTGAGACAGCAGTTTGGGGCCCAGAGCAGATTGAGATGTGATACTAGGCAGCTGTGAGAAAAGAATTAGATTGGAGATCAATCATCATTTTTGGGAAGGAAAGGAATTATGTTACCTGAGCAGCTAATGGTTTGGTTCTACAAAGTCTTTTCCCAGTAGTGGTTTTTTGGGTCACACCTCTAGCTGCCTTGCGTTTGGAAGGCTAGTATGTAAGTTTGACTAGAGCAGCTGGGGTCTTCATTAGTTTCTTTAAGATGGGTGCTGCGGATCCCATTCTTGAGGCTGGACATGGTGGATAGTATTCTATGGGATGCCCCTTCCTATCCATGCTTGGGGGATCAAATTTGGTGTCCTGAAAAAGTTTGTTAGAACGGTTAACTAGGGAATTTGTTGAATGGGTTTTCTAAAAAGGAATGGTAGGTTACCTCACTGTCAGAAGCAAAATTATCATCCAAAGCTAGATAGTTGGGATGAACCAAGTTACAGAAGAGGTGAGAATGTCATTCTTGCCATCAGGAGTCAAACAGGTTGGAAGAGAAAGTGACTCTTGTCCAGTAATGCAAGCAAATGGAAGGAAGATCTGATCCTAGTTGAAAGACTCTAGAGGCTTCCATCATTTCGTTGATGCCTTCTCTTAGCTTAAGTGTGTTCCTGAAGAATAGCTGAGGGGGCAGCTGACCAAGGCTGAATTGATGGGCCATGAAACAGGGATTGTAGAACTCATAAGTTGGAAGATTTTCTAGGAGAAAAGAATCGGTAACCGTTTTGCCACGGCCATGGCAAAATTCAGCTGGCAGTACATAGGGTTTGATAATTCAACTGAAAATTGCTGTAGATGTTTCATCTGAGCAGCCTGATTCAAACCGAAATTTGACTGGCAGAACTAATTCATTGTCTTCATCTTCATCATAAGGTAGCCAAGTCAAGATGTCTGCATCAAATCCCTTGTAGAATTTCTTAAAGAGGTGGCCTACATCAACAGCGATTGTTACAACTGAAGCAGCTTCGCTATAATTCATGCACTGTTGAGTTCTTCCTTCTTTTCCTTTGTAATCTTTAGCAAAATTGGAAGAAGGAAAGCTCAGGTTTCTGAGATCAGGTTTTGCAATCTTGTGCATATACATGTTTAGCCATAGTTGTATCAACCACCAAGGGCCACTGATAGTATGCACTGGTTCATTCTTCAACAACTGGATAGCTACCTGGTGCATCAGATGATAAGCGGATCCTAGCAGGTACTTTCCAAGAGGGATTTCATTGCTAGCTGCTAGATGCTCTGCCAAGTATTTATGGATGAAAGTTGGACCATAGGATAATCCATAAAAGATGAATCTTTCCAGCCACATGTTCAAGAAAGCGACGTGTTCCTTTTCATCAATAGTCGATCCGTCTCCAATATGGTTCAGAATGTAGCTTGCCCATCCTATGTAGTATGATATTTTGCCTAATTTCTTGGATCCAACACTTAAAATGTCATATGGTTGCATTGATCCTGTTATTCTAAGGCCGGTCAGCATATAAATATCGGCCAAAGTGATGGTCATTAGGCCTGGCCGAAGACAAAAGCATTTAAGGTGTTGGACTATAAGTAAGATGCAGAAATCAGGAGTGAATCATTTCTCTTCATTCCAGATAGTGAGAGTGTCAAACATTGATTCAAGTCATAAATCTCCTAATGTCCAGCCTTTTTCTCTGATACTCTACGAAACCAATCTCTCCATACCTTAGGCATCTTGGGCCAGTTTCTAAAAGGAGTTTTGGTGTTCCAGGAGGACAAATCTACTATGGATTGTATGAAGGGGATTCGATTGGTTTCTTGACTGATGAAGTCATATAGATCAGGGTCACCCATAGACCCAAGATAATAGACATTGGAAACAACAGCTGATGAAATCAAAATTTCATTTCTCATTTCCTAGAAACTAGATAGAATGAATTTAAGAGGAAAGGAAATACAGGGTAACAACTGATACTCAGGAGGTGGAACTTGGAGGCATACCTCAGGAACGTGGTCGCTGGTTGCCATTGCAGCTAAAATAGATCTGAATCTAAGGATGATTACTTGAATAACAGCTTGATGGAGCAGAGGATTTGCTAGGGTTAAGGCTTTGACAATGGCAGCTTTAGTTGTTGAGACTTGCTCGAGAAAGCAGGGGAAAGCGAATAGGCCGAGTGAGTTAGGAATAATACTATTAGGGTATTATATAAAATTCAAACCGAGAAATCAGGAGCCGCCGCGTATTTCGGAATGAACGGTTGCAACACGGTGAAAAGATAAATGAAATTTTGAAATAAAATCATTTTTATCCCAAAATTAGGGGGAATGTGTTTACACCAAAATTTGGGAAGGAGAACGCGGGAACTCAAAGCTTCCAAGTTTGTGTCACCGGGGAATCGTTTGCGTAAAGATCGGTATCAGCTGATTCAGAAGCGGTAGTAGAATCGACTCTTTTGGGATGACGTCAGCAGAAGACGTTAATGAACCACGTATGGATGGTGATGGATGAAGATATGTCAGGCTCTACAAAAAGGAAAAGATTAGAGTCCAAGTTATTTTAAAATAGGAACATTTTCTTTTATTGCAAGTATTGTAATGAGTCGTATTCGAGTAGAATTCATATTTAGGTTCTGGGTATAAATTTTGGACCCCGGCTATTGTACAAGGACACGGACATTCAATCAACATAATCTTTCCGGCATTTGCCATCGCATTAGGTGTAGGAGTACTGTAGATCTCGGCGAGTTCTTCAGCAAACAGGGCTGCATCGACTGATCGACCTCCAGCTTGCTTGTGAGTACCGTCACGACTTGTATTATGCTTGTAAAGATGCATCAGCTTATTGATCTTTTATGAGCTGTAATATAAGTTAGTTATTGATTCATATTGTTATTTGTAAGGCTGCAACAGCATAATATAGATCAAAGTTATCGGTCTTGTATTAAATAATTTGTTGTTTATTACAATACCATCAGTTATGGAATTTGCTAAGATTAGTAAGATTTTCCTTACTATTTTTAGTTGATTCACCAGTTATCAATCTTGTTATAATTAATGTTTTATTAATTATAACAAATCACCTGATTGAGATAGAGATAGATTGGCATCATTTTATCTTAATTGGTCGTCTTCTGATCTAGTCACGCTTTAAATCACGTAATTGATGGCTTATTCTGCTAGATCGACTGTTTTATCTCTATTCCAATCAAACATAATATGCATTCAAAGACATGTTCAAAATCTTGAATAAACTCGTTAGTTAATGAGATCTAATCTAATGACACTACTATAGCTGCATCGACCCAGTCGAACCTCACTGGCAAGGCTTTAGATCGGAAATCATTGATTAATGGTTTTGTTCATGATCGAGACATTTACTCTGTTTGTTTGCTATGCAACGCAATCGGCTATTTTAGCCGATTTGCTTGTGACTTCATGCATATAATATGTTCACATGAACCTGTTGATGTATGGATGGTTTTATCGACTCTTTGGCTTTAGTTTGATACCATTATCATAGCTGTATCGATCTGATCGAACTTCACTATTGATGGTAACAAATTAGATCTAGAGCGTTTGTAGATTCATTTGCACTAAACAATCAATTTGTTCGCATGTTATATCCTTTCTTGTTAAATTCGTCGGCTCAATGCTTTGCACTGGTTATATCCATCTAGCTGATGATGTTTTCTTATATCACTTATATTTGGGTGTACTGTACTTGTTTTGTCCAGATTAATCAATCATAACAAAATCGTTATGACTCATGAAAATCGGTTATTTTGAATTCGTACCATCATCATTTATATTAGCCGATTCAGCAACCCTTGCTTTACTGGTGTGTTGGATATCGGCTATTTAGTCGATAGCCCTATCGAATCGGCTGTTTCAGCCGCATATTTGTCTGGAGCAACACCGATATGTTCTATCTTAAATTACTGATAAAATTTCATTTCCTTGTCAATTGCAGGTCAAATTGACTGGTACGCCGTCAGGTTTTCAGAATCGACTGATCCTGTGTTGAAGCCAAGCAGATCTCCAGTCTCATTCTGTTCAGATCATTCCAGCTTGCTATGTGTTGGTTCTATTGCCACATTTTTGTGCCAACAAGAACTTTTCACTGAATCGGTGAGAATTTGAACTTTTGTTTAAAATGCCATTTTTAGCGAATTATATTGAGCAAATAGTTAAATGATGCTTAAATATTTTGCTCCTATGGGTTAGTATAAGGTATGGACTATTGTATGAAATACTTGTTGGTAGCAGTTAATGAGGTTTGGACATTTAAAAAAATTGTGGCAAGAGTGTTAATGAATGTTTAGTTCAAGCTGAATTTTTGACTTCCTAAGACTGAAAGGCAGAAGACAATGCCATCTTGGCATTTAAGTACTAGCTCCATAATTTCATATTGTTGGTTGCCTCTAAGTGAGTACTTTCGTATGGTGTAGTCCATGGTTGAGTTGGAGTTCTCATGGCGTCGCAAAAAATTCCCAAACTTCCTTAGAACACGTTGTGACCACGCTGTTGGCGCTCCGTTCATGGGCCAGCGCTCAGCGTGATGAACCCACTTTGGCACCTCTCTATCTCCCTTGCTGGTCACCCTCCGGCCATGCTTGTTGCCTGGATACGAAGCCCTTAGGGTCTACTAGAGTCTTGAGCTTTTATTTTAATCTCAACCGAGCTCTAATTGGTTGATTTTTACGCTTTAAGATCCGTGCACGACATCGCCTCGGGCTGGCTGGCCGGGAGTGCTTGGTCACCGCACTCAAGGTGCGACGTCGCGCGTTGGTGCACCCACTGCCGCACGTGCGCACCACATCGCGTGTGACCTTGCCGGTAGTCATCTTGTCGCCGCCCCATGCTATGAGTCGGGCCGAGCCAGCCACGGCCGTCGTTTTCAGGCCGGCCGAGCTGTGCCTAGGCCTCGCGTGCACACGAGCACTGCACCGCTGCGCTGTGCCGGTGACGCTGCTGCGCGGCCGCGTTGCGAGGCATTGTCGTGATGCTATTGTCGCTTGTTCCCCACTCCCGCCACGTGCGCGGGCCACCTTGAACGCTGAGCCGCGCGTGGGGTCGAGCCGAGGCTGTGTCCATCGTTTGCAAAGTCGCTGTCGATAGCAATAGTACGCATGGTAGTCGTACTATTACCTAGAAGCTCAGGGGGCTTTCCTACAAAGCCACCATCGCGTGCGAGCTCCCCCACCTTGGGTCGTTGCTGGGCCGGTTGCTGCGCGCGCCCGCTCCCCGCGTTGGGCCAAGCCGACCTGCTGGGCCGAATGGTTGCCATCGGCCCTTTTCCTTTTCCAAGCATTTTCTAATTTAGTTTCTAAGATAAACTTGTAAATTCAATATAAAATTGTGTAGTTAACCAAAAATTATGAAACAAATTTTGTTCAGTTCCTAAAATCATGATCTATCTGCTAGTGTATTTTGTTCACATAGTTTCATAGAGTTTTTAAGAGTAATCTAATTAATTTGAAGTACTTAATATTGTTAAAACATAAATTTGTAAGAATTATTGTGAGGAATTGGTAGTAGTGTTGGCTCTAGAATTTTTGTAGTAAATTCCTAACATTATTAGGAGCCCACTGTAATTTTTGTAGCTCATAATAATTAGTTTGCTAAGGTAGCTAATTGAGTCCTAGTTTGAATATATATATTTAATCAATAAAATGCCAAAACACCTTAGGGTTGTAGAACTAAAACATTTTCTGAAAATGAGTCTTATTTGACGACATGGATATGTACATTAGTCTGAAAATCAGTACATTAGTCATTAGAGCTAGCCCGTTAGCTTGCGAGGCATAGTCGTGTTTTTAGAGATGCGGTTACCGTTGGTTAATTACGTTTTCTGCGTTGCATCTACGAACGGAAATGATGTATCGTGTAGTCGATCGGAGTAGCAGCAAAGGTGTTGCTTTGGTGATCATGTCACCATGGTGGAATGCTAATCCTTGGTTACATCTTGCCCAGGAAAGCCCCGGTGCATAACCACTATTATTCAGCACTTTATTTCATGATTGTGCATTAAGGTTTGAGGAGTTGAATGAAACCCACTTGCACATATATATATCCCTATCCTATGAGTCTTACTAGTATGGCAGGATCATATAGATTGCTATGCTATCGGATTCGGTAGAAGTCGAGTGATTACCTGTCACTCGCGAGAGATAGGAAAAACATTATTCTATACTATCTCCTGAAATATATATGGATGATAATTGGAGACCGGGCAGAATGGTACTTTGGATCTGGACTTGGTTAGGCATTCGAGCGAGGCTCGGATTGCACTTGTTCCGCCTGTGTCGATTGAGGACCGTCCTTTGCTGTGGATGGTAGTCAGGTCATAGACTTATTATTCTGAGCGCATACTTGCTTATAGGAGCGGGAAGACTTGTCACTCTCTTGTCATGTGTTCTAGCTCTTTCCGGACCGGCTTTTAGGATTGGGTATTAGGTGGAGGTCTAAGCACCATACCGAGACCGGGTCTCAGGTGTTGGGGGCTTGGAGTCCAAGTTTGGACAGGGACCTAAACCCCTTGACAGGAGTGGAATGGGTTGGTCTCATTTGTGCCTAGGGTACAAGCGAGGAGTGTGTTTTGGGGTACCCAGCTAGGATACATTGATTCACGAATCGCCATTTCTGTGAGACGGTACTCACTTGGCTATGGTCTAGCACCATAGTAAGAACTGGAACTGGAAGGTCATAAAATGGTTTTGATTGCATATCCACATGCTTGAAAGTAGCATAGGTGCTTACCTAGAATGGTTAGCTAAGTAACTAAAAACAACTGCTAGAAACTTAGAACATAGGGATGCATATTAGTAATGCTTCCAACAATCCAAATAAGCCTTGCATATCCTTGGAGTCTTTTACTTTCTCCTATCGGGTAAGTCTTGCTGAGTACAATAGAGTACTTAGGGTTTCATTCCCCCTATTGCCGCTGATAGGTACGGTTGAGCTACACTTGGGTGTGGGAACCTCCTGGTGGGCTCAACGACGATTTCCTTACGTTACTGATGTAGAGTTTATTTGAAATTTTCACAAAATGTTTTTGCAAAGGAAAAGACTTACAGCCTGTTATCATTCCATGTATATAAATGTTCCGCCTGTTAGCGCTTAAACTTGTCATTATATACATTTCCGCTGAAAACTCTGATAACATTGTTA
The DNA here is from genome assembly GCA_904845875.1 of Miscanthus lutarioriparius. Classification (NCBI taxonomy): domain Eukaryota; kingdom Viridiplantae; phylum Streptophyta; class Magnoliopsida; order Poales; family Poaceae; genus Miscanthus; species Miscanthus lutarioriparius. Next base: position 15,559,246 of record CAJGYO010000010.1, read on the forward strand.
TATTCCGTTGTTATAATCAATTGGGGTAATATTCTACTACTATAATAAAGTGATGTAAGAAATGGCTAAAGATGTTGTAAGCTTTATACTCTCATTTATGATCCTAATGGAAAAATGTGGAATTTCGAGTTCTCCCTTGGGGTGTGCTCGATAGAACAGCGTAGTTTAGTGCACTCTCTTGAGTATCAGTGTCTTCTCCTAGGAGGCATTAGATTAGGCGGTTCTGCCACAGCCAAGCTCGGAGTGGCTGGCGTGGAGGACCAGGAATGGGCATGGTGGTGCGGCACCGGCGGTGGGCGGGTGAAAGCTCTAGTTTGGTTTTGGTGAATTGATGAAACCCTAAGTGCTAACCTAGTTTATCAAAGTGATCATGAGATAGGTGGCACATTCCAAGTGGTGAAGCAAATGAAGATCATGACATGATGATGGTGATGGCATGGTGATGATCATATGCTTGGACTTGGAAAAAGGAGAACGAAAAACAAAAAGCTCAAGGCAAAGGTGAAATTGATAGGAGCTTCTTGTTTTAGTGATCGAGATACTTAGTGAGTGTGATCACATTTAGGATCGATAGCCGTACTATTAAGAGGGGTGAAATTCGTATCGAAATGCGGTTATCAAAGTGCCACTAGATGCTCTAACTCATTGCATATCCATTTACGATCTAGTGGAGTGGTAACACAATTGGAAATGTTTGTGAAAATATGCTAACACACATGCACAAAGGTGATACACATTGTGTTTAGCACTTGGGAGCAAGGGTTCGAAACTTCACCGGCGAAGTGTCCGACGGTGCCACCGGCGCCCTGTACAGAAAAGATAGGGTTTCACATAGTGCACCGGACGCTGGTCACATAGTGACCGGACACTAGGTCCTGCATCCGGTCAGTGGCGCGCAGTGAAGGCCGCCCTCGGTCTCTTGACCGGACGTAGGTGACCGGACTCTGGCTGAACATTGTTTAGCTCCAGTCCTGCTGGTGTGGCAGAGCACAGAGAAGACCATAAGTGACCAGAGGCTGGGCGAGTCCGGTCATGAATTTCCACCTATGGAATCTTACTGGAAGTGACCGGACGCTAGGGTCCTACGTCCGGTCGTGATCAAACTGACGCGTCCAGTCGTGACTGGAATCTTACTGGAAGTGACCGAATGCTGGTGTTCTATGTCCGGTCCTTCACTGTAGAGCGTCCGGTCACAACTCAAGTGCACTGATGACCATTGAGATCGGATGATCAGCATTTGAAGCAGGGGCCACGTGGCATGCATCGCGTGACCGATGCATCTGGTCGCCCTGATTTTTTAGGGAACAGAGAGCCAACAACTGTATTCATGGGGGGTCTCTATTTAAGCCCCATTGCCGGCTCTAGCTCACACTCTTGGCCATTTGCATTGACAAAGCAACCTTGTGAGCTTAGCCAAAGCCCTCCCACTCATCTCCATCATTGATTCATCATCTTTGTGAGATTAGGAGAGAATCCAAGTGTAATGCTTGAGTGATTACATCTAGAGGCACTTGGTGTTCGTGTTTCACTGCGGGATTCGCTTGTTGCTCTTGGTGGTTGCCACCACCTAGACGGCATGGAGCAGCGAAGGAGGATTGGCACGAGTTGGTGATTGTTCGTGGCCATCTCCGATGATTGTGAGGGGACTTGTGCCTTCCTCGGTGAAGCGCCGAAAGGTAACCCTAGTGGATTGCTCGTGTCATTGAGTTACCTCACTTTTGGGTAGGTTCTTGCGGTGTCCTATTGTGTGGACGAGGTTCGTGCAACACCTCTTAGCCGCCGAACCACCAAGTGTTGGTCGACACAACGGGGATGTAGCGTGTTGCCAAGCTCGTGAACCTCAGGAGAAAATTAATTATCTCTTACCCTTTGGTATTCTCCCGGTGATTGAATTAGTATTCATCTTGTGATTGGTTCACTCCTCTACATAGTGGTATAACCACCTCACTCACTCATTTACATTTCTACAGACTAGTTGTAGCAAGCTCTTTAGTGTAACTAGAATTGAGAGCTAGCTTTGTAGCTTAAGTTCATCTAGTGGAGCTCTTTAGTGTAGCAAGTGTGAGAGATCTTAGTGAGTAGTGACTTAGTGAAATGTGTGTTTAGTGATCATTATAACTAGAATTGTTGAATAGGTGGCATGCAACCCTTGTAGAGCTAGAGCAAGTTTGCTTTCCGCTATTTGTCATACTAATCAAATTGCTCTAGTTGGTTTGTAGATTTTTAAATAGGCTATTCACCCCCCCACTCTAGCCATATTAGGACCTTTCAACGGGCTTGGGAGTCGCACAAACAAGAGAGAAGGAAAGAGGAAGAGGAAGAGAAAGAAGAGGGAAAGGAAAGGGAGCCCACATGTCAGGCAGGCATGACGCCAAAGATGTAGGCGCCGAGCTCGGCGACAAGATCTACAGTGCCAAGCTTGGCGCCAAGATCTATAGCGCCAAGCTCGGCACCAATGACTATGGCGCCGAGGTCGCTGCCATGTCACTGCCACCTCCGCATCGACACCTATGTCAGCCCAAGACTAGCTTTTCCAAGTTCTTGGGCAGTTGCAAGATAGAACGGTTATAATAGAATCACCAATCATTTATTCTATGATCAACCATCTATTCAGAGGTTTTATAAGTTTTGCAAAATAAAAATAAGTTCCTCAAATAATTCTCTCGATCGCTCAATTGTGTATGAAACCTCACCAAAGGCATTTTGAAATTTTGCCTTCTTTTTATATCGTACCACTAAAGGCTTTTGAGAGGAGTTTTGGGTAGGTATGAAAGTGGGGCATACTTGCATCACATATTTTACTAAGTCAAAAACCGGACCTCAAGGAGATGCAAGTCATACACTTTGATCAAGACGTGCAAGTGTGTGGAACGTTTTTTGTAATTTCCTAATTCTAAATATTTTTTGTACTCCTTTGAATCATGACTCTCTCTCTTTTGGATGAGTGCCTTCATTTGAAAGTATGGGATATCTTTATTTATTTCTTTCTTTTTCTTTTCTTTTCTTCATGCTCTTTGGCATGCATTTTTTTTCTCTCATGCCTTTTGACATGGATATTTTTTCCTTCCTCCCCTTTTTTAAGCATAGCCCATACTATTCTTTTTGGCATATGAAAATTTTGAGAGAGAGAGACATGATAAATGAATGAAATAATTATTTGGTGGACGGAAAAAAAATGTTTTGCGTAACTCTCAGTGTAAGAGTCAGCAGTTTTATTTGTGGGTGTACGTGTGCCTTGATCATGGGTGCATGACGAGAATCCCAACAAGGGTCACAACAATTTGACAAAGCTCAATGCTCAAACAAATAGCATATGACTAAGGTTTCAATTTTGAATCATGTTATATGGACGTGGCCGGTATTCATAATCGTTGAGGAACTTTGAATTTTAGCATTTTTGAAAGTAAAATCTCTGGATTTCAAGTTTCTCTTAGAACAAAGTCATAATAAATTCTATTTGTACCATATCATAACTCGCAATAACTTAGAAAAGGAGCATGCATTTGCAACTTACAAGTTTTCAAGTTTTTAGGATGAGACATTTTTAGCCAACAAACTTAAATCTTGGGGAATACTAAGTTATAACCTAGGTACAGATGAATTATAGACAGAGCAACTATTTATCATTTCAACATAGGAGAAACTAAACATTCCTTAAACACATATGAGAGTGGAATTCATATTTTTGGTATTTTTATCATATTTTATTTTTTTGGTATTTTCCGGTTCTTAGATTTTTTTTATATGCTAATAAATGAATAAATGCAAAAAATAAATGCAAAAATTTAAAAATATGAAAAAGATACAAGGTACCTCTACGGGGTCCTCCCCCAAGCTAGCTCTAGGCCTATGGTTCGGGATTGTATCCCTTGGACCTCCAGTAGGCCGCCTGTGCTTCCTGTTGTTGTCTCCGCAGCGCATTGATGTCCGCAAACTATTGCTGCTGTTGTAGGTGCCACTGTCTTGTATCCTGCACATGAGTATTAAGTGTATTTTGAATTTCGCCTGTGTTGATTTTCAATCCTCCGAGTTGAGTGTTGACGCCATCCAACTCCCAACGGTCCGAAGTGGACTATCGTGGATGGACGGGTGGTGGTAGCCCCTCGGAGTCGGACGAGTGATGCGTCCATGCCGCATCATTGGCCTCGTGCCATCCCGATCCACCGGCCTCTTGTGGTTGCAGGGTGTGTCCCAGCCTGGCTGATACCTAGGGGTAAACCTAGGCGTCTGCATGGCCAGGAACCACTCCGTATGGAACGCCTGAGGTACAAGTGGTGTCGGTGTCGGTGTTGGTGGTTTTTGAGAGCTGCCAACTTTGTCCCTAGCCCTGCTCCTTGTTCCCCTGTGAGAAACAGAACTCCTGCGTGCTTCCTCTTGTTCGACAAGAGTGAAGGTGAGTGATGGGGATTTATACAAAGAGAATCTTGGGTTTGGGAACAGGATCTCATTTATATATCCCGGAAAGAAAAATACAAGATTCCCTGCATCATCATATTTCAAATGATGCCCTTGCATCAAGTAGTGCTCTATCAATATCAATGCGTGGAGTAGAGATGTATGCCACATCTTGTCCATCCAATGCACCAATATTGGCGGCAATACGAGTTACAAGGGACGTGCAAGAGATAGATGTAGATGCCTTGAAAGTTTCTAACCAATATTTAAACATTTCTTTCACATGAGCAATTTTAATCTTTTTTAAGCATGGCATAGAGAATTTGCAATTTGGCATGATAAACAAATCTTATGTCTTGCCTAACAAACAAAGTCATGGCAGTCCAATGATGCATGAACCTCAAAGTAGGATGACGAATATTCATATTATGAGGTTGAAAATTGCCAACTACGTTTTGACCCGAAATCATTCTCCAAAATTCATGGTGATTAAAACCTTTGGGAGCATGATCTAAGTCAATTGAGCATCTTGTATTAAAGCCTACGTGGGAGCAGAGATTTCTCCATGTAAGATAATATTCTTTCTCAAAAAGACGGAAAGTAATCCCACCCTCAACTTCTTGCAAAGAGCATAAGAATTGAATTGTTAAGAGGCGAGAACCAAGCTCATCAACGGGAGCAACTTTCTCCCATCCGACGGCTTTCCAAAGGTGGCGAACTCGGAGTCCATACCTATTTTTGTGAGGAGGTCAGGGTGGCATGCCGGCGTGTGGATGAACTCGCGGTTCTTGATGAGGTTGTATGCTTGCACCTCCCAGTCTCCCTCCAAATCAAGGTGTGGATCACCGTCGCCCTCCTCCATCGTTTCTTCTTGCTCTTCCGTTGGCTCAGTTTCTTCTTCTTCATGCATCGGGCTCTCTTCGGGCTCGGTGTAGCATGCGCTTGAGCTTCCATGGGAGTGACTCGAGCTCGCTCCCATGTCCTTGAAAGCACCGGCGAGCTTCCTCCCGAACTTGCCCATGGCGGAAAAGACAACAACAAAGCTTGCAAATGGGGTTACGTTAGTGAAAACAAATTGAACAACCCGTGAGCTTGGCTTGGTGGTGATGAGCTTGGGAAATTTCTACAAAGTTTCCTTGCTCTTGAGCTTTGTGGAAAAATATTTTTGCAAGTGATGGAGCAAGAGAGAGTGAAAATGGAGAGTGTGAGGGTGAGGAGAACCTCAACCCTAGGCTCTCGGCTTTTATAGAGTGAAGCACCAGCTGGGGAGGCAGAGGGCAATGGCTAGGAGCCGTTGGAGGAGCGGGGGCCGCAGCGGCGTCGAGCAGGGTGTGGCCGTACCAGAGGTGGGCCCGCTCGGTCCCCCCTTTTGCTGGCTGCTTCCAACGGCTATTTTGAACTCAAGACCGTTGGTGCTCTCCTCTGTTTCCAAATTCTTGCTCCAAAATCTATACTATCAGAAAATAATTTTTATTTTTTTTCTAAAAAGTTTATTTTCAAGCAAATTTTAAATTTTGAATTTTAAAAATTTTGAGTTTTTGAATTTTGAATTTTTAAAAGATAACTACCGATTTATCTTCGGCAATAGCTCGACATTTATAGTCTGTCGGCAAGACTTCTCCTCCTTTATTGCTCTGCAGCTGCATGAACAACTTCGAGCAAATTCTCGGGTTGCCCCGGGATTTTTCCCGAATGGTTGACAGGTATAGCGGCAACAATTTGAGCAATTTGTGTTTCGATCATTTTATTAAAACTCAGTTGGTTTTTCACTGCGGAGGATAAATTTTCAAGTTTTGAATTAATATTTTCAATCATTTTATCATTATACATTAACTTTTTAGTAAGATTTTCATTAATTTTAGCTTGGCCTAGGACCAAGTCTTTTAAGGAAGGTTGATTTGAATTGTAATTGGAGTTAAAGTTCAAATTACCTCCTTGTGGGCGGGACTGATTGTTCCACCCGTTGTTATTACCTTGTCGGAACACGTTGTTGATATACGCAGCGTCTTCACGGGTTTTGGGGCAGTTGTTCCCTGAATGTCCGACCTCACCACAGACTTCGCAAGTCATTTGCGATTCTGTGGCCTGAATGGTGGCCTTCATAGCTTCTTTTTCGTGGGCCCTTTCATTCTATCTTGAGAATAACAGGTCTATTTTTGCGGCAAGCATATCCATCTCCTTCATGGTATACACCCCTCTAGTAGCAGCATCTACGTGACCCTTCAACATGGGCATGAGCCCCTCATAGAAGTTCTAGAGCACGAGTCAGTCCTCCATTCAATGGTGCATGCAGGCTAAGATGTAATCCTGGAGCCTCTCCCATGCCTCGGGGTTGGATTCGAGTGAAGATTGTTGGAAATTTGAAATTTTCCCCTCAGGGCATTGGTTCTACCCATGGGGGAAAACTTTGCGAGGAACGCCGCGGAACATTTATCCCACGTGTTGACAGCTTCCTTGTCCTTTTAAAACCACTATTTCGCCTTCCCCACGGGGGGGGAAGGGTAACAGACGGAGCCTGATGCTAGCTGGTGCGACGTCTTTGATGACGATAGTGTCGCATAGCTCCAAGAAGTGTTGCAAGTGAGCACTTGCATCCTTGGTTGGCAAACCACAGAATTGGTTTGCATGTACCATCGTGATAAGGCTAGTCTAGAGTTCAAAGTTTTCGGTGCCTGTGTTGACAGCGGGCCAAACGGGCACGTTGGCAACAACGGGGGTGGAGTAGTCATGGAGTGACTTGACCATTTCGGTAGTAGCGGATGGTATGGGGGTGACTGGTTCAACTGCTGGTGAAGTAGTAGAAGAAGAAGCGGTATGAGACTGGTTCTTCCTTAGGAGTGCCTCTAGATTATCGGTGTAGTTGTTCGGCAGATCAAAACTACTCATACACTATCCTGTTTTCATCCACAACAGGAAGAAAATAAGCAGAATTAGCCTGCATAAACTATGGCTACCATTACATGCATGTGATCATTATTCATGTTATGCTAGATTCTTTCAACCTATGCCCTCCCTGGCAATGTCACCAGAAATGCTTGTTGGCATTTCTTAGCGCAATCACCAAGTGAGGAGGTTTTAATTCCATCACCGGCAACGGCGCCAGAAATGCCTGTTGGTATTTCTTAACACCATTACTAAGATTGAGTTAATCTTAGCAACGCCCCCAAGAAACACCAACTACTATAGTTCTTAATGATTATAGAGAATATCCACAAGCGCATGGATCTATCGTTGTAGCATTTCACCCAAAAGTATTCAGGGTATCGTTATTTATATTTCCCCAAAGGAGGGCAAGGTATTAAGAGTCTAGCATGAGCATAAACATGATTACATACTTGCATAGTGGACCATAGTGCATGATAGGGGTAAAAACAGTATTTCATGGATAGTGGACACATCTGGGCCAACCTCAAGGATAAAAGAAAAACAAAGAATAAAAGAATGTTCCTACGTGGAGCCGGCATGTTCTAATATAGCCGTGCAAAGAACAGTTAATAATCATACAAGTTATATGACTAGAGTTAGAACTAAGTATGAGATGGACGGGGAGATCCCCGGGCACTGGTCTACCAGCAAGCCATAGAGACTTTACGAACTCCTAAACGGTACCCGAACGTGGGGGGTTACAAAGGATGGATAGGGCTGTCACCACCTGCCGCCTACCCCTCAACAATGGGGCACCGTCATATCCGAAGGTTCCCGTGTACCTAAGCACCACGCCCATGTACAAGAAAACTACCCATATCCCCCTAGGACTCTGACCCTACGGATCGACAAGCAAGAATATGGGCAAACCGGAAGCAATGATGAACCGTCATCCCTCTACTTCTACTCATACAAATCGTATAAATGATTAAGTATGAAGTTGAACTTGTTAAGATCATGACACACAAACTATATGCTAGTTCATATATCATGATTATAACAAGACAACTATACTCTAGTTCATATGCACTACTATATAAAGGATATGAGAACAAGACATTGGAAGAACTCTTCATAGTATTATTCATACCAAGATGTCACTCTTCTTCCAAGGAGCCAAGCCCTCCTTGATAGCTTTGCTAGCTCCAAATACTACTACTAAAGCTAAGAGAGTACAAGTAGATAGAGGTGAGGTGATTGCTCCAAATGATGTGTGTGAAGAATGAGCTCCTCCTCTTCTTATAGTGAAGCTTGGTCGGTTTGGTGCAGGTAAAATTGGAAACATCCATGAACCAACCAAGCATGCCGCCATGCAATTGCCTGCAAAGGCTGGGCCTGGGCAGAGCCGCCTGGGGTGCGGGCTCACCCAGGCTGGCTCACCTGGCCACTGCCTTTGCCAGGTGGGCTAGTGGCTGGTCCTGGGCCCCTCCTACGCTAGTGTTCTGCATAGGTAAGTTGCGTAGGTGGGCTTCTTTATGTATTTCCTTTGCGCATTTATGCTTTACACTTTCTTCTTTGCACCTTTTGCTTGATTTTGTTTATTTTCCACTTGTATTCTAATGTGTGCCCTACAAAACATGTTTTCTCCAATACAAGTGGAACTAGGTCAATAGTAAAGGCATATGTGTCAAAAGATTGTTTATTTATCCCGTTTTGGACTATAATTGGTGGTCGAATGCTGTTGTTAGTGACCGCCAAGACTCGTTTTTTAGCCGCCCCTAGAAACCGATTTGTAGTGACAGATGGATAGGGGCGGCTTGCCCAGCTGCACCTATAGAGGGTCAGTAGCCACCCCTAATAACGTTGGTTAGTGTAGTGGCAAGCATGGCCACAGGTGCCCGTGTGAAAGGTCCTAATGGCTAGAGGGGGTGAATAGCCTATTAAAAATTTCTACAACAACACTTAAGCCAAGTGGTTAGACAAATATGAAGCGAAGCGAGTGTTGCGCTAGCCTACTCAAAATGCAAGCCACCTACCCACAATTCTAGTAGCAATGATCTCTAATTCACACAAGAGGCTAAGTCACTACTCTCTAAGTTAGTGAGCTCTCAAAGACTAACTAAACTAAAGAGCTTTGCTACACTTGGAAAGTAAATACAAGAGAGGTATTGATGTTTATACCGTCGTGGCAAGAGATGATCAATCAATTCACAAGAAAACATGGGACAATGATGGCACAATGATTTATCCCCGAGGTTCACTTGCTTGCCGGCAAGCTACGTGCTCATTGCGATTCACCCACTTGGAGGTTCATGCGCTAATAGGCATCACACGCCTAACCCGCAATCAGGTGCCACACAACCAACACAAGATGGGGATCCGCAAGATACGAGCAATCCACTAGAGTACCTTTTGGCTGTCCACCGGAGAAAGGTCAAGAACCCCTCACAATCACCATGATTGGAGCCAGAGACAATCACCTACCTCCACTCGACGATCCTCGCTGCACCAAGCCATCTAGGTGGCTACAACCACCAAGAGTAACAAGAGAAATTCGCAGCGAAACACAATCACCAAGTGCCTCTAGATGCAATCACTCAAAGCAATGCACTTGGATGCTCTCCAATCTCACCAAATGATGAATCAATCAAGTAGGATGAGTGAGAGAGCATTGGCTAGGCTCACTAGGGTGTATTCTCAATAGAAATGGCCAAGAGAGTGAACCCAAGCTGGCCAAACCCATTAAATAGAGCCCCCAACGAAATAGAGTCATTGGGCTCAAGGGGCAACTGGCCACGCGCTGATCGGACCGCTGGTTGGGTTGACCGGACGTAGGACGCCTAGCGTCCGGTCACACAGATGCTGCGACACATCCCCTCCTTCAAACATGAGCCGCAAATCTCCAACAGCTACCTCCCACTCATGCGCTGCTTAAGTGACGACCAGACCCGCCAGCACACAACCAGACATGCCCACACAGAGTCTGTCCGCGTGCTCACTAACACCGCCGAGTCACTGACCCGACACGCTGCTTAACGACCGGACGCTCCACCAACGTGGAGTCCAATCGACTCTAGTAAGGTAGCAGAGAAGGTTTTCTTGATCGGACACGTCCAATCATGAGTGATCGGACGCACCCAGCATCCGCTCCTCCTTCTCCTCGCTGCGCGCTAACACATCACCATACGTCAGCTTCGATCGGACACAGGGCCAGTGCATCCTATCACTTGCCCTTGCCAATGTCTGGTCATAGACCGAGAGGGGCACCACTTCTGCACCACTGACCAGATGTGCAGGTCCAGCATCCGGTCCAACGTCCGGTTGCTGGAAACAGCGCCTCCTCAACACCAGCTTTCACCCTTGATCAAATATGGCAACCACCAAGTGTATCACCTTGTGCACTTGTGTTAGCATATTTTCACAAGCATTTTCAAGGGTGTTAGCATTCACTAGAATCTAAATACATATGCAATGAGTTAGAACATCAAGTGGCCCTTTGATAACCACATTTCAATATGAGTTTCACCTCTCTTAATAGTATGGCAATCTATCCTAGATGTGATCACACTCGCTAAGTGTCTCGATCACCGAAACAAAGAGCACCTATCAAGTATACCTTTGCCTTGAGCTTTTTGTTTTTCTCTTTTTTATTTTCCAAGCCCGAGTAGTTGATCATCACCATGGCCATCGCCATCATCATGATCATCATCATTTGCTCCATCACTTGGAATGTGCTACCCTATCTCATGATCACTTAGAGTCAAAGGGTTAGCACTTAGGGTTTCATCAATTCACCAAAACCAAACTAGAGTTTTTAATCTCCCCCTTTTTAGTAATTGATGACATCCCTTTCATAAAGATATTAATTGAAATCAAATTGAATCCATGTTGCTTGCCCAAGCATATTTACCGTGTGTAAAGGATTTGGACAAGTTTCATGAACCCGAAATGGTAGCATTAGCTCCCCTACATATGTGCTAAAATTTTGGATTGAAGCTTGCACATATGCATGGATTGGAGTTGTGGGAGAGTAATATCTAAAAAATGATGCTAAGGTATAAGAGATGGACCTTTGAAGCGTGATACCAATCGGAGTGCACCAAATATACCATCCTTAGCACATGGTTAGTTAGATACCACTTGCAAAGACAAAGAATTAGATACCTCGTGAGATCAACATTATATGCAAGGTTCTAGTACCACTTGAAAACCAAGCAAGGCATATCTAACTATAATCCTATGCATGTGTTGGTATATTTAACGCACACAGATAAATCCGCAAGCGCACGGATACCGCTGTAGCTTTCACCCGGAGGTATTCCAAGTATCGTATCCATAGGGAAATGTGTGAGGTTAACTACGGTCCAACTTAACCCGGAGTAGCAACAAGACTTAAGAAAGTCAAGAGTGTAGAGGAGATCGCTAAGGTCTTCTAGTTCTAATCTCGATAAGCTATGTCTTCTATTGTTCAACTGGGGATATTACTATAGAAACATAGACAGAGTATGATTCCTATAGTAAAACTGTCCTGCTAGGCCTACAAACGGGAGGTGGACTAAAGAGGATTAAACGAGGCTATAAGAGTCATCCTCACGAGCTACCACCGATCCGAAATATAGGGTACATCCATAAGTAACCCAGTCTAAGCACCACGCTTACACATACAATTACTACTTTAACCTATAGGGTCCTATAGATTAAAGCACTCAAAGAGCTATGAACTAGATGAACAATATAAACACGATGCTTACTTAAAGTAGAAGTTGATTACCAGAGAAATCTCAGACGTAGGTTAACTTTCGCCAAGGTACAAGCCGTAGAGAGAGCACCGATAGGCCAGCATCTCCTCCAAGCTCTTCCCTCACTCTCATCTCTCTATTTCTAAAGACTAGATCCTATGGAGGTCTAATCTTCTCTTGATAGCTAGGTCTAATCCACATGAGGAGAATATGAATTAGGGTTTTAGGATCTTCTTTAAGAAGGGGGTCTAAGCGCCATTACATAGGGGGGAGCTAGAGTTGTGGCCAAGGAATCAAGATGGAGTAGGACAAGGACTCTAGGAGGAGTAGGGGGCAATAAATTGCCACGTCATCGATCCGCGTCAACTCTCCCGACCACCGTTGGATGAACCGACCTAAAACCGCCTTATAATCAACAGTGTAGATCATAGGAAGGAGTATGAAGCGGTGGAGGGCGAGTGGACCCCACACTGGGCTGGGCGGCCTCCCTAGTGGGCCGACCGGCCCACTATGGTGGAGTTTTGGCCCACCCTTCGTCGTGGTGTCTTCTGGAACCTTCTAGAGTTGTCTTTTGTAGTTTTCGCGGGTTGAATCACTTGTGGTCGTCGGTTTGCTTGTTTGGAGTGTATGACAGTGGTTCTAGGAGCTATTTTCTGGATAAATCCTCCTCCATACAAATATTTACCAAAGCTCATGGAATTCATTAGTTTAAACCCCTAAACCTTCATTTGTGATTACATTTATGCCCCTATCCATGTTTAATTGACAATTTATATTGGTTGTTAACTACCGTCAATAGCATGCTAGTTTTTCATTTCATCAATCAAACCTACAACTAGCATACACCACACGTGCATGGAATTTTAATTAAAAACTTGTGCCATGCATGCATACATATGAAATGCACATTCAAATGCATCAATCAAGTTTATGAGCTTGCTCCCCCTACTTGTGTGCTCAAATTTTAATTGATCCCCTTACTTTGTCATATTTCTCCCCCTATGTTAATTTTCTCCCCCTATCTCATTTATCTTTGTTTCTCTCCCCCTTTGTCATCAATGACTATAAAGGTTCAATTTTAGATGGGTTAAGATTATCAATGCCAATTAATGGGGTGATGATCATTTCCCAAAATTGGTTCAATCTAGAACACTTGCCAAAGATATTTAACTCAGTTTAAGATCCAATGACAAGCTTCTTCACACCTCATTTCAAGGGTTATCTTGACCATGTTAAGTTAAACACTTATAGTTCATTTTCTAGATCAAACACTGGGATTGTAAGCCCACCAACATGTCATATGCTACCACTAGATCAAGTCAAACTTAGAAACAATAGTGGTACCATACAAGCATCAAATTCATTTGATTTTCATGAATGAGCCTATTAAATGTGAGGAATGACTAGGTGCACTAAACAAGTCCTTAGCAAAGGATGTATGCATGCCAATCAATTTTTACCTTTGGATTGCTCGAAGGAGAGGCATGTCCTATAAGTGGGGGTGCATCAACACATATTTGAGAAATCCAATATGTTCAACTCATTCCTTAGCTTGCAAAACCTTTTCTCATCAAGTGGCTTGGTGAATATGTCGGCAAGTTGATCTTCGGTGCCCACACTCTCAATTGAAATGTCCCCTTTTTGTTGATGATCTCTTATGAAATGGTGGTGGACATCAATGTGCTTTGTTCTTGCATGTTGAACTAGATTGTTGGTTAGCTTGATTGCACTCTCATTGTCACATAGCAATGGCACTTTCTTGAACTTGATTCCAAAGTCATTCAAGGTTGGCCTTCATCCAAAGAATTTGTGCACAACAACTACCGGCGGATATGTATTTGGCTTCGGCGGTTGATAATGCAACACTATTTTGCTTCTTTGATGACTATGAAAAAAGTGATCTTCCCAACAATTGACAAGTGCCCGATGTGCTCTTCCTTTCAACCTTGCATCCCGCATAATTGGAGTCAGAATATCCAACTAACTCAAACTTAGCTCCTTTGGGATACCACAAACCAACATTTTATGTATGCTTCAAGTACCTCAATATTCTCTTAGTAGCCTTCAAATGACTTTCTCTTGGTGAGGCTTGGAATCTTACACACATGCACACACTAAACAAGACATCTGGCCTTGATATGGTCACATAGAGTAGGCTTCCAATAATAGAGAGATACAACTTTTGATCCACCATGTTGCCACTTGCATCACTATCCAAATTGTCATTTGTTCCCATGGGTGTATGTTGACGGTCGTTAACATCAATCATAAACCATCAACATAACCTACATATATACTTAATTCCATCACCAAACATAGGTCTAGGGGTTTAAACTAATAAATTCCATGAGTTTTAGTGAATCTATGTTTTCAGCAGAGTTTATTTAGAAAACTGTCAAGGTGGACCTATTCGTCAAAGTAAATCATACTTATTCGCGATGAAACCTGCACCAGAAGACTAGAAGACATCAGAAGGCAACCCACCGAAGCAGGCCACAAGTGGATGACATGTGGGGCCGATCAGCCCCACCTGCAGGTCGGCCGGCCCTATGGCCCCACATGTCAGCCTCCCTTCGTTATGCCGGTTCTCCACCGCCTCCTAGATTGCATCTACGCCGTCCTTTTAAGTCGGTTTGATCCAAGGGTCTAGAATTGACACTACCCCCTATATATAGCAGCCCTTACCCCCCTCTTTGAGGTCATGCTAAAATCCTAATTCATATCCTCCTCATCAGGATTAGAGCCAGCTATCAAGAGAAGATTAGTCCTCTATAGAATCTAGTCTTGTAATAGAAATAGAGAGATAGAGTGTGAGAGAAGAGTTGGAGGAAGTACCGACCTGTCGGTGCTCTCTCTACGACTTATACCCTGACAGAATCAAGTTCCTCATGAGCTTGCTTCTGAGATTTCTCTAGTAATTAACTTCTAATTCAAGTAAGTAACATGTTTATTTTGTTCTTTAGGTTTGTGACTCTTTTTTAGTACTTTAATCCTTGTCATTCCTGGATTGAAGTAGTATTCATAGTGTAAGCGTGGTGCTTAGACTCGGTTACTCATAGATGTTCCCAACATTCCGGATCGGTGGTAGCTCGCGACGGTGACTCTTATAGCCTCGTTGAATCCTCTGTAATCCATCTCCCGTTTGTAGGCCGAGTAGGATTTAGTTACTATAGGAAACATACTCTGCCTGTGTTTCCCTTAGTAATATCCCCAGAAGTAAACAATAAAAGACATAGCTTACCAAAGTTAGAACTAGAAGACCTTAAGTGTTCTCCTTTATACTCCTGTTAAGTTAGACGTAGTTAATCTCACATGTTTCCCTATGGACACGATACTTGAAATACTTTCAGACGAAGACTACAGCAGTATCCGTGCAGTTGCGGATTTATCTATGTGCGCTAATGTTGGTATAAATTAATTGTTGACGGTAGTTATCATACACATTTAACCATCAATTAAACATGAAAAAGGTATAAATATGATCACCAACAAAGGTCTAGGGGTCTAAACTAACAAATTCCACAAGTTTTTGTGAATCTGTGTTTCCAGTAGAGTTTAATCTAGAAACTGCCAAGGAAGACCTAATCGTCAAAGGAAAATACAGAATTGCACCGTGGCACCAACGTGGGAAGATTCTAGGAGGATCCAAAAGCCACGTCACCGAAGTGGAGGGTGAGATCCCACCTGTAGGTTGGTCGGCCCCCCACAGGCCCACCTGTCAGCCATCTTTGAGGGTCGGTTTCCCACTGCCTTTGAGGACGTATCTAGGCTGTTGCTTAAGTCGGTTTGATCCAAGGGCTCATGTTGCACCCTTAGTGCTATATAATCCAGCCCCCCTCCCCCTAGGGCAATCGGTATCAAGTCATCAGATCAGTAGTTTGGGTTAGATAGAAAACTAGGGTTTCTAGAGATTAGAGATTAGAGCTCTAGTTCTTCAAAGTTCTAGTATAGATTAGCTAGCAAGGTTCAAGAAGAGTGTGAGCTATTGGTTAGGATTCCGGATCTGTCATCTGGAGACTGGTATATCCATTGTATCTCTATATTTATGACTTTGTGCTACTTTAATATCATTATGTTGCTATTTATTATGTTCCTAGTTTGCTCTAGTTGTATGCTTGATATTGTTATGATTAATGATGAGTTTATGCACATGTTTGCAAAGCGCTTAGCTCATTATGCACGTGAGTTAAGTGGTAGACACTATGTAGGCATGGTGCTTAGATATTGTTTTCCTGCGGATGCCCTCTACACTCTAGGTCATGTGGTAGATCGCGGATTTGACACTCTCGTTGAGTCCTTTGTAGTCCACTCCCCGTTTGTAGAGCACGTAGAACGTGATTGCGAAGGTAGACAAGCTCTGTTCTGGATCTTCCTTAGTAATGTTCCTTATGCATAGATCCAAAGTTAGTTATACTATAGATGAGAGTGTATATATTAGGGTGTACAAAAGATTTAGTAGATAAGTAATGACTTAGAAACCTTTCTCCTGCTTAGCTATACTACATTAGATGAGTCTCTAATTCTATCTCTGGAATACCACTATTACCTTATATTTATCATTTACTTACCCTTTGACTTACCCCTGCCATAGCATGAGGATGATTATTATTATAAGTATACATATTTGTCAATATCTCTATGCCAACTCACTCCATAAGCTCTTCCCTGTGGTAAAAATATAAATAACGATACCTGGTATACTCCCGGGTGAAATCCTACAATGGTATATTATCTGTGCGCTTGCGGATACTTTAATATATATATTTCTCTAAAGTTTACAAGTGTCATTAATAATTACCAACCACGCATTTCTGGCATTATGCTAGGGATGACAACCTAGTAACAAGTGATGCTAAGAAATGCCAACAAACATTTCTAGTGCCATTGCCGGGGAAGGGCGCATGGCAAAGAGAAATGACAAAATAAATACTTATCGATAAAATCATAACATCTGCTTTAGCAGGCTTACCCTTGTTTGTCTTTGATCGTATCTTATACAGGGTATTGTAGACTTGGTTGTGATTCACCAACAATTTCCAATCAGAATCAACTGAATCAGGAGGAAGCTCAACACCAGTTCCTGAAGTCATGGCTAAGAAGACTCTACGTGAATTCTCTGCTCCAAGCACTAAGAACATCCGCACTGGACCAACACTCAAAACCAACAATCTTGAGTTTGAGCTGAAGCCAAGCCTCATCAACATGGTGCAAGCTACCCCATTCAGTGGAAAGGAACATGAAGATGCTAGTGCTCACCTTTAGAATTTTCTGGAGATTAGCAGCACAGTCGTCATCAAGAACATTGCTCAAGATATCATATTACTCTGTTTGTTTCCATTCTCACTAGTGGGAAGGGCGAAGCAATGGTTCTACACCAACAAAGATCACATCAACACTTGGACAAGATGTTCAAAGGCCTTTCTAGAAAAGTTCTTCCCTATAGGCAAGACGAATGCCTTAAGAGGAAAGATTTCAAACTTCCAATAGCAGAAAGGATAAACCATTCTAGAAGCATGGGAACATTTTCAAGAACACATTTTAGATTGTCCTCATCATGGGATCGAAGATTGATTGCTCACGCAAAGTTTCTACCATGGATTAACTCAGAAAGCTCATGAACAATTCGATGCCACTACTGGAGGATCATTTATGTCACTCACCCCTGAAAAAGCTGAAATTCTTATGGAAAAGATAGCCTCCAATCAAGGTTGGTCATCATGCAACGTCTAATCATGCAATAAGAGTGAAGAAGTTCCAGAAGAGGTTTGTGCACTGTCAACCAAGGTGGACACGTTGTTGAATTGGCTTGAATAGCGAGCCAATTACAAGAAAGATCATCAGGCTATTCAAGATACATTCAATGCTCAGAATATATGTGGAGAATATTTGGGGGTTGAATTCCCTGAATATCAAGAGGATGCAAATGTCATCAACAATTCTGCTCCACAATAACAGAGACAAGGGTGGAATCAACAACAACGGCCGACTTACCAAGGTAAGTACCCAGGTAATTACTATAATACTCCTAAGCAACCATTATTGAGAGACCTGATCTTAGAACAAGCTAGGATTAATGAGAATATTTCTAAGAAGCTTGCTTTTAATGATAAGGTCCTAGAAAGCATAAATACTAAAATAGATACTTTTTCTTCTGCTATAAAAGACCAACTTAGCTATAATAAAAACATAGAAACACAATTAGCTCAGTTGGCTGCTGCTCTACCTGTTGCTACTAACCTTGAGAAGGTAAACGTCATAACTACGAGAAGTGGCACGTCTACTCGTGATCCACCATATCTAACAAGGACAGGTATGACACCAGTGGCAGTGCAGGAAGAGGAGAAAACAACAAATGAAGTTGAAGAATTTGGGCCACAAGAGCGAGAGTTACTACAAGATTTTCATGACACAACTCTCCTACCATTTCCACGCAGAAATCAGAAAGCCAAAATGGATGAGCAGTTTGGTAAGTTTGTAGAGGTAATTCAAAAGTTATATATCAATATTCCGTTGCTAGATGCCATATAGGTGCCTACCTACGTGAAGTATCTCAGAGACATCCTCAACAACAAAAGACCACTGCCTACCACTGAGGTAATCAAGTTAACGGAGGAGTGTAGTGCGGCCATCCTAAATACTTCACCTGTCACGAAGAAGGATCCAAGATGCCCCACTATCGATTGTTTGATCGGGAGCCAGAACATCAAGAATGCGTTATGCGATCATGGAGCATGTGTCAGTGTCATGCCCAAAAAGGTCTTAGACAAGCTCAATTATTCAACACTCATGCCAACAAGAATGTGTTTGCAACTAGCCGACCAATCGGTCTGCTATCCTGCAGGAATCGCCGAAAATATTCAGGTAAAAATATGAAACTTTTTCGTTCCTATAGGTTTTGTAGTACTTGACATGCAGGAAGATATGAAGACACCCCTCATCCTTGGGAGACCCTTCCTGAGCACTACAAATGCTCACATTGATGTTAGAGCCAGAGAAATTAAATTCCATATCAATGGGAAGGATGAGCGATTCACCTTCAAGCCAAGAGAGAAACAATGCTCCAATTTGGAATGGCGTGAAAAGGAAGTGCAACCGTTAATTTCTCCATCTCTGGGACCGACTGATGCACCCGAAGAATAAACCCGAATGGAGAAGTCCTGTTCAGAGGACTCAAAAATCCCGAACCCTCACCAGAAGGTAACTCGGTAGTTGTCCATATTTACTTTCTCATATTACATTAGCATATTTACTTTTCAACACCTGCATCATAAAATAAAAATTCTCATCATGGCATGATAAAAATCTAAGCCCCATGTAAATAATTTTTACGGCATAAAAACCCGTAAGAAATATTTATCGTGGCGGCATAAAAAACAAAAAATACAATCATTCATCTTGTTATATTTCATAGTATCATAGGATAATTTTTGCATTGCATTTTTATACATGTATATGGTAGAAATATGGGAGACACATGGGGCCCACACCCATCACACCCATCATTTCCACAACCTCCATACATCACTTCATCCACCTCCATCATCCACTCATCCTCACTTTGCGCCGTCCAAAGCGCATTTCCACCGAAAGAAGGCATCCACTTGCTTAACCACGAAGCAAAGATCACTAAGGATGAGGATGAGGCCACTTGGCCACCTTGTGGGGCCGGCCAGCCCCACCACTAGGCCGGCCAACCTGCTGCTGCCTCCGCTATAAATCTTGTTGCAAACTCATTGCTCTCGGCCTCACTCCCAACCACATTCCATACTCTTGAGCTCGAAATTCCAATCCTAGAATTCGTAGTGAATTTTTCTTGATTTGAGAGATATTGGAGTGAGTTCAAGTGGAAGGAAGGTTCTAGGGTGAAAGCAGTAGTGAAATTCTTAGCAAAAGAGAGGGGAAGTGCTGCTAAAAATTGAGAAAGGAATTATAAAATTTGAGTAGTAGTGCTATCCAATCTTAGAGAAGAAAGTAATTTGAATATCCATCAAGAACGATTAACCCTCGAACAACTAACTTCTGGATGGTTAACCGCTGACATTTTATTTTTCTAATCCTGTTCCACGAGTTGTGTTTGTCCATTTTTTGTGCAGGAAGATGAGCAAGTTGATAGGCAAGATCAAGCGGGCAGCTTCATTCCGTTCAACATGAAGCTCGTCATCCCGAGCTAGTGCTGACATGGATGTTGATCCTCCGTCCCCCGCTGCTGGACAGTCGTCCCGGGCTACCCCTGCTGAGAAGAACGTCCTACTCCAAGACAAGCAGTTGAAGCTCCGAGGGGACCGGGAGGAGATTTAATGGAAGCCGAAGGACCGGGATTTCATCCTCACCCTTGTCTTTGATCTAGCCCTACTTCAATCCACAGGTATGCATTCCGAATTCGAACTTATTTTCAAGACTGTAGGATGAGAGGATGCATGGGAAATAGGTGAATCAGGGTGCAAGCTTTTAACTATTGAATTCCTATGCACTTTACAAACCACCGACTTGGAAGTTTCATTTAGGCTCTTTGGAAAAGAATTTTCTATCCCTTGGAAGAACTTTAGGGAACTTCTAGGATTCCATTCACAATGCATACTAGATGTAGATTCAGCTATACAAGATTTTGATAGGGCAAAGTTTTGGAGGGAGATACCGAAAGAAATTGTTTGCTACCGCCCTCGCACCAATGACATTCACCACCCTACTTTGCGGTTTATGCATAAATGGCTAGGATTTTCTCTTTTTCCTAGGAATGACTTCCGTACAGTTAGGAATGATGAACTTAAACTGCTCTCTACTATGGTTAAAAGAAAAAGGGTTTCACCTATAAAATTCATGATGACACAATGGGTAGAAATTCCTGGACTTAAGGGAGATGTTGGATGCACCTCTTTGGTCACCCACATAGCTAGAAATCTGGGTTTATTGGCAGACGCTTTCCATTACATACATTGACAGTCCCCGATGGATTATTGACTATGGCTATTGTAATCATGCACATATGTTAAAAAAGGGAAGGAATGGGAAAATAGTCATGATGTATACGGATTATGTAAATGAGTTTCCGTTACCCAACCGAAACCTCAGTTTGTATGTAGTGGATTCTCTTGTTTTTGACCTGCAGAGAAAGGAGAAGGCACCTCGCCGGAGTGCATCGGCAAGGATCACACGCAACCCGTAGCCTCGATATCATGGAGATGATCCTATCCTAGAGGGCCCTGCATACACTGGTTACACAGGATTCGAAGAGGCAGGACCATCCCGGGTTCACCATCCAGTGCATTCGGGTTGGGACCAGCCGGAGTCTTCCCAACCTGGGTATGTCGGATGGGAGCAGCCTGCTCAGCACATTCGGAGAGCTCCTAGTAACAGGGCTTGAGTGGGCGATGGGAGGATGGCAACTTCCATTACTACTAGCAGCCATCCTACGAGGACATCTCTAGCGGCTATCAGGGAGGACGCATGTCCTTCTCTAGTCACGGCTTCCATGACCAACACATCGGCCATCATCCACCGCCCATGGGCTACCATGAGCAGCAGATGGAGCACGCACGCCTTGACAACCGGCTTACCACCATCGAAGAAGGTCAACAAGAAATCCGAGCCACTCTCCACCAGCACTCCCAATGGCAAGAAGAGGCAGGACAGCATCTTGCCGCCATCCAGCAACACCAGGAGCAAGAGAACCAGAACTGGCAATATTTGTTCCAGGGTCTGAACATCGACCCGCCTTTCTGAAGGCCATGGCAACATCCAGCTTGGGGAAGGAGCCCCCACCATCAGTCCAGATAAGTTTTCTTTTCTTGTAGTTCATTATTTTCTCATAGTTTATTTTCTGCATTTACTATTTATTGAAAAAAATGCATAACCAAGATAACAAAATAAAATTTTGCCTTTATCTTTTATTAGTGTGTATAGTTTGCTTTGAATTCAGCTTGTTAAGTGTGCTTTAGTTTATTGTTTTATTTTTAGAGTCATATAAATAAAAGGAACTTGAAGAATGATCCTACATGTTAAAACATTGAATAGATGCTCTATAATTCCTTTCAAGTACCTAATGTTTAACCATGAATTTTCCCGAGATTTGGATAGAATTGATTTGACAAGAGAATTTGCTCTGAACTTAAAACTCGTGGGTAGCAATGCTTGATCTAAGTCTAGGTAATTGACGGATATGGTATGAGAAGGTCCGAGCTGCTATTTATCTAGTTCTAAGTTATACTTAAATTCTGGAGATTTATCTTTTAAAACATAAAAATTCAACATGATGAGATCTTGTATGACAAAGTGTGAATTCCTACCAGAGCCAAACATGTTTATATTTAGGCTAGGAAAACTTCCACTTATATGCTGCTTGTCTTGCATTGAGTTTGGTCAAGCTTTGTTGATGCCTTATGAGAGGTTTGTCATGCTCTTAAAATCAAGAACACGTACGCACCACCCAAATATGCACTACTCCTGCACAGGGGTAGGTGCAATAACATGCCATCCATCTAGATTCACCCAAAAATATTTTACTCCTACACAGGGAGTAAACACCAAAAATATACCCTATAAGATATCCACCAAATAAATGCTCCAAGTTCTTGATACTATCTCTCCAATAATTTTTTGTGCAGAAAGAAGCATGAGGTTATGCAAAAGTTATTCAGAAAAAAGAGAGAGAGAAAAGAAAAAAATGGACAAGTGTCTGAATTATCGAAACAATGGGTACTTAGATGCCCGCCTAAAAAAGAAGAAGAGAGATGAATAAGAGTCCATGTTTTCTTGCAAGTGTTTCCAAGTTTCAAATGAGAGATATGTTTTCAAGGAGCATAGTAGAATTAGGTTAGCCACCATATATCCATTATATATTCCACACACATGCACATCTTGATTTGATTGTATGACTCAACTTTCTTTGGATCCATTGTTTGACTTTACAATAAATGTATTGCAAGTATGCTCTTTCAAGTTATCACCCTTCCTACGAGCTCCACATAAGCCTTAGTTATAGGATGAAAGGCATAACATCATTATTGCCTAGGTGAGAATCCACAAATACCACATATTTTGAGAGACTTAAGAGTGTCATACAATGGAATCTCTGAGTTTTATTTTGAAAACTTACAAAAACTCTAGAATAATGGTTGACCAAAGGACTTGAGACATAGTGCTTGACTTGATTGTTCTGTCTTTCAATTGCTTAAGACTCAAGTGATGGTTACAAGCCCCATAGTTGAAGGAAATATGAGTAAGTTTGAAAGTCAGATTAGTTTGGTCTAATCCTGAGGAGAGTTCTTGTTTGAATGCATATGTACTTTTGAGAAGTTGTTACAACCCTTAATTTCTGATCCATGCTAAGTTTAGCTTTGCTAAGGGACTAGCAAAGGGTAAGCTTGGGGGAATTGTTGATGGTAGTTATCATACACATTTAACCACCAATTAAACATTAAAAAGGGTATAAATATGATCACCAACAAAGGTCTAGGGGTCTAAACTAACAACTTCCATAAGTTTTCGTGAATATGTGTTTCCAGTAGGGTTTAATCTGAAAACCACCAGGGAGGACCTAATCGTAAAAGGAAAATACGGAATTCCACCGTGGCACCAACGTGGGAAGACTCTATAAGGATCCAGAAGCCACATCACCGAAGTGGAGGGCGAGACGCTCCCCACCTGTAGGTCAGTCGACTCCCACGGGCCCACCTATCAGCCATCTTTGAGGGTTAGTTTCCCACCGCCTTTGAGGATGCATCAAGGCCGTTGCTTAAGTCGGTTTGATCCAAAGGCTCACGTTGCACCCTCAGTGCTATATAATCTAGCCCCCCTCCCCCCAAGGCAATCGGTATCAAGTCATCAGATCAGTAGTTAGGGTTAGACAGAAAACTAGGGTTTCCAAAGATTAGAGATTAGAGCTCTAGTTCTTCAAAGTTCTAGTATAGATTAGCTAGCAAGGTTCAAGAAAAGTGTGAGCTATTGCTCAGGATTCTGGATCTATCGTCTGGAGACTAGTATATCTATTGTATCTCTATATTTATGACTTTGTGCTACTTTAATATCATTATGTTGCTATTTATTATGTTCCTAGTTTGCTCTAGTTGTATGCTTGATATAGTTATGATTAATGATGAGTTTATGCACATGTTCACAAAGCGCTTAGCTCAATATGCGTGTGAGTTAAGTGGTAGACACTATGTAGGCATGGTGCTTAGATATTGTTTTCCTGCGGATGCCCTCTACACTCTGGGTCATGTGGTAGATCGCAGATTTGACACTCCCGTTGAGTCCTTTGTAGTCCACTCCCCATTTGTAGAGCATGTAGAACATGACTGCGAAGGTAGACAAGCTCTGTTCTTGATCTTCCTTAGTAATGGTCCTTATGCATAGATCCAAAGTTAGTTATACTATAGATGAGAGTGTATATATTAGGGTGTACAAAAGACTTAGTAGATAAGTAATGACTTAGGAACCTTTGTCCTGCTTAGCTATACTACATTAGATGAGTCTCTAATTCTATCTCTGGAATACCACTATTACCTTATATTTATCATTCACTTACCCTTTGACTTACCCCTACCATAGCATGAGGATGATTATTATTATAAGTATACATATTTGTCAATATCT
The DNA here is from genome assembly GCA_904845875.1 of Miscanthus lutarioriparius. Lineage (NCBI taxonomy): Eukaryota > Viridiplantae > Streptophyta > Magnoliopsida > Poales > Poaceae > Miscanthus > Miscanthus lutarioriparius. Next base: position 15,583,836 of record CAJGYO010000010.1, read on the forward strand.
CTATGCCAACTGACTCCATAAGCTCTTCCCTATGTTAAAAATATAAATAACGATACCTGGTATACTCCCGAGTGAAATGCTACTATGGTATATTATCTGTGCGCTTGTGGGTACTTTAATATATATATTTCTCTAAAGTTTACAAGTGTCATTAATAAATACCAACCACGCATTTCTGGCATTATGCTAGGGATGACAACCTAATAACAAGTGATGCTAAGAAATGCCAACATTAATGCACACAGATTAATTCTCAAGCACACAGATATTATACCGTTGTAGCATTTCACCGAGAGTAACCCAGTTTTATATTGAACCCAAAGGAACAGAGGTGAGAATACCCAAATCTAACTTATCCCAAACTCACAATCAAGGCCAGATAAGAGGAGTATAGAGGAGACTACTAAGGTCTTCTAGGTCTAACTTCGGTAAGCTTTGTCTTCTATTGTTCAATTCTGGGGATAATACTAGAGAAAACACACACAAAGTATGTTTTCTAGAGCAATATTGTCCTGCTAGTACTATTAACGGGAGGTGGACTATAGAGGATTCAACGAGGCTATAAGAGTCACCCTCGTGAGCTACCACCGATCCAGAAAATAGGGTACACTACGAATACTACTTTAACCTAGGAGCTACAAGGATTAAAGTACTCAAAAGAGAGTCACAAACATGAAGAATAATATGAACAAGATGCTTACTTGAATTAGAAGTCGATTACTAGAGAAATCTCAGAAGCAAGCTCAAGAAGAACTTGATTCCGCCAGGTACAAGCCGTAGAGAGAGCACCGACAGGCCGGGACTCCTCCAGAACTCTTCCCTCACACTCTATCTCTCTATTTCTAGAACTAGACTAGATCCTATAGAGGACTAATTTTCTCTTGATTGCTATGCTCTAATCCTGGTGGAATATGGTATCAGGGTTTCTGGCTCTTCAGCTCTCAGGATCAACTGAGCAATGCCTCAGGGAGGCGGGTGCAGGCCTGGTTATATAGCCCTAGGGGTGCAACATGAGCCCTTGAATCAAACTGACTTAATCAATGGCCTAGATGTGTCCTCAATGGTGGTAGGAAACCGACCTCAGAAGATGGCTAACAGGTGGGTCCCACAAGGGCCGATCGACCTACAGGTGAGGCCCTGGCGACGTCTCGCCCTCTGCTTTGGTGGCGTGGCTTCTGGATCCTTCTAGAGTCTTCCCACGTAGGTGCCACGGTGGAATTCTGTATTTTCCTTTGACGTTTAGGTCCCCTTCGTGGTTTTCTAATTAAACCCTGCTAGAAACACAGATTCACCAAAACTCATGGAATTTGTTAGTTTAAACCCCTAAGTCTATTTGGTGATTCATTTTTACCTTTTTCATGTTTAATTGATGGTTAAATGTGTATGATAACTACCGTCAACAACTCCCCCACACTTAGGCTTTTACTCGTCCTCGATAAAAGTTTGGACTACTCAAGACAACTTTAGGACAAGACATCAACATAAAACCATTCCCAGTTATGAATGTACTGCAGGATTCAAGGTGTCTATCATGAAACTTTGGGCGGTTGAAGAATGGAACAGCTTGAAACAGATCATCTTCTTCCTTTAGTCAAGTCAATTGGAGAAACATTTTAATGATTTGAAAACAAAACATAGCTTACCTTCTCCTTTTTGTAGTACTCTCAAATCACTCTATATATACGGTATTTTTTGATCCTCACTAAGGCATTGATGATTTTGCCTTCTTTTTACCTACTTCTAAAAGCTTATGTGGAGTTCAGGTAGATATGAATATGAAAACATACTTGCATTGCATATATTGTAAAGTCAAAATAAGGATCCACGGAGAAAGATGTCATACTCTTAGATCAAGATGTGCATGTGTGTGGATATATATATGGTGGCTATCCTAATTCTAATATGCTCCTTAAAACATATCTTTCTTGACTGAAACATGGAAAACACTTTGCAAGGAAACATGGGCTATCTTATTCATCTCTTTCTTTTTTTAGGCGGGCATCTAAGTACCCAATGTTTTCAATATCTCGAACACTTGTCCATTTTTTTCAATATTTTCTCTTTTCTGAATAACTTTTGTATAGCCACATGCCTCTTTTTCAGCAATTGACTTTTCAAGAAAGACATTTACAAGAACTTGGAGCATTTATCCTAACAAAGGTTTCTAGAACAAGGATTTTTATAGCAACTTCTAAACCTTAAAACGACCAGTTTCAACTAGGCTTGCATCCTATAGACAGCATTGCTCTAATACCAATCTATCACACCTGGTTTTAAGAACAAAACCAGGCTTGCCATATGTGTGCCCAAGAAGTCCACACATACAACAACAGAATAGAGGATATCAGAAACAATGTTATATAGCGGAAACATACTTATAATTAACACTTACATCAGAGTATAGCGGAACGGTTACTCATGTTTTATTTAGGCTCTAACTTCACAGGGACGGCTGACTGGGGGTAACATACGCCTAGCACTCCTATCAATCTTCTAGGAACTCCTTTGTGTCCTCATCAATCTTCTGAGCAACTTTACTACAGACTGAGGTGTGGGGGAAATAGCAAGGGTGAGCACATGTCGTACTCAGCAAATATAACATGGGGTTCATGAGACTCAAAAGGTTGACACTGGTTTACTGCGATTAGCTTTTAGTGAGTCATAATTTTAACAATTGAGTAGCATCAAATTTATCGTAAGCCCATATAAACACATAATCAGGTAAACATGAATAATGAATAGCATAAACAATTAATTATCCATTAATAATCATCTATTCTGTAAGAGTTCTAAGGCCGCTCGTGACCGTGAGCACGGTTGTTATAACAGTTTTACACTCTGCAGAGGTTGTATACTTTCACTATGAGCCGTGATTTACCCTTTCGCCCGAGATGATCAGACTCTTAACCCACTACCAAGGAAGGTCGGTAGGGTTCACTATGAAGTCTTTCAAAGGTTCGTCTAACAAGTGTAGCCCGCTAAGGATTCCCCATCAACTAGTAAGATCCCTCCCCCAAGGTGTGACTAACAAAAAGATAATGAAACCAAAGTGCACTCCCTTGGCAGGTCGTGGGATCAAACCAATCAGAGCCCCTCTTGCGCCTTTCGGTAAGCTACTACGAGCTAGAAAATGTCCTCATACTTGACTAAAGCCAGAGCCATGTAGCACTCATGGTTGGACTGTAAGTCCCGATTGACCACTTACAGATAAGTCCTTAGGGAGAGGAATCTAGAGCATCACAAAAACTATGCTCTAACCTCCTTGTTCCTTGTTGCTAAAAAGCATATTTAGTGTTTATTGCACATTCCATTAGTCAAGTTACAAGATCGTGGTCTTTAATTGAGCACTAGCATCATACTACCCAATGCATAATCCCATAGGTGACAAGGTACAAGTACAAAAGACTAGGATATCCTTAATGGTAACAAGGTAGACACATGCAGCATGAATTAAATGATTAAAGGTGTATAGGATAACAAGAAAGATCCCATGCTATAGTTGCCTTTTACTCTTGCTCATATTTTCCTCACACTTTGCTTCTGATCATCACCTTCTGATCTTCACACTTTGCTTCTGGTCATCACCTTCTGATCTTCAGCGCTGACAAGCGGTTCTCGTTCTACTCGTAGATCATAGCACACCAACAAACATACAAGCAAACAAATAGAGACAACTAAGAGCAATACACCACACGAGAGAAAACAACATACTAAAAGAAAGCTAGTGCTATGAGATCACAAGAACGCTAAAGACGACACTATCATTAAAAGAAACAACTACCAGGAGCTTTATATTATGAAAGAAAAGGAACAACTACAAGCTTGATTTATTTTAGTTAAACAAAATCATGAGAAACTATCAATTTAGATTAGTCAAATTATATTTTTATTTTAGAAAGTCGAGTTAAACTAATCATATTTTCAATATAAACATGCATGTATCATTCAATCAAATTAAACTTTAACTTTTATAAAAGAAAAGTGCATGTGAAAGCATGTAAACGTGTTTGTCATATATGCAACATGTTTAAACTAAGCGAATTATTGCTAAAAACATGTTTAAGTTGGTATTAATCGAATTGACATTTGACTTGTGAAAACGCCGAGGTTAAACTTATTTCAGTTACATGAATATTAGTCATATTAATATTTAAATTAATAAGCTCATACGTCACTAACATGTAGATTACAGAAACCAAGAAAAACCTGGACGTGCAAACGTGTGGGGCAGATGTGCTATGTATATGTGCAGATTTGCATGTTCATCTGCACTTAGGCATGCATCGACCATGCATGGTACTTGCTCTGTGACGAGGATGTAGGCGAGGTTTGCGTGGTCTGGACCGGCGAAGGCACGAGACGCTAACCTTGGAAAGCAAGGTGAACAACTGCAACAGCTGGGCGACTTACATGATGACGAGTTCATCCAGGTAGAGTGACGATGGTTGCTCGCGATTGAGGCGAAGAGGCGATGAGCTGGCCGACGGCAAGGTGGCATAGAGGGACGGAAAGTGGGCGCAGGCGAGACTGAATGGCAACAGGGCTCTCGGTTGGGCGTACTGCGGTAGGAAACGGCCGGCGCTCGACGTGGACTGCGATAGGAACAATCAGGAGAAGCAAACAAAAGAGAACATAAAGGAATTGAGAGGGAACAAGGGCGTTGTCCAACCTTCTTGCAAACCCAGCGATGTTGCTTGGGAGTTTGGACGGCCGAGTGGCAGCAGACGAGGAGATCTGGGTGACGACAGATCGACGATGCTGATGCAAGGGCTCATGGGAGACGTTGGAGACGGCGTAGTAGAGAAAGGAGGAAAATTTCTAATTTAGGAATTCCCAAACTAGAGGCTCTCTTAATGGTAATTCTGGTGTGCTTTGTCTAAGGAATTGGTACATATATATCAGGAGGAAGACTCTCCACATCTACATCAACTAGGATATGGTACTAATTAATGTTGCACCTTCCACCACCACTAATGGATTTAATTAATTATGAAAGCACATTAGTAAATAAAGACATGTGCCTTTAGGATTTATTCGGATTATTGCACATGGGCTTTGAGAGTTGGTGGAAGAATAGAGATTTTATTATTTTCGGAATTAATTAATTTCACAAATAATATAATTCCAGAAAAGTCCAGAATTGCTTTTTATGCTACGAAAAATAATCCGAAAGCTCTGAAAATTTGGGGAAAATTCTCAGAGACATTTTGAAACATGAGGAACCCAAGTAAAGTATTTGGAGCTTAATAAAAGATTGTTGGGAACTTGGAACATAAATATTAAGGTCAAGGAGGTAGGAATTAAATTCTAGAAAGAAGCTGAAAAATTCCTAGAGACATATATTCGTCTCCTAAACATATTTTAAAAAAATATTTTGCACATATAAACACAAGGTGCAACCGGCATGAATGCAACAAACATGTTTCTACCTTAAGATAAATTTCAATTTAATGAAAATTTATTATTTCCCTATGTTTTCATGAGCACAAAAATACAAAATTAAATCACTTTAGCTCTATTTTAAGAGAATCAAATTTTAGGGTGTTACAATATTCTGTCTCTTCTCTATTACTACACATGTAATTCTATGATATAACAATTTAGCATGTTCGGTGCTAGGGTCCAATATGAGTTTCAACTTAATTAACATGTGGAAAATAATACTATTAGGACCCAAACTCTTTTTAATAAGAAGTAATTTTTAATAAAAAAAATAAAAAACACTAGAGTTTTTGGTTAACATGTAGTAAAAATTGTACAAGTTGACTAAAAGTTGATAGCTAAACTATAATTTGTGAAGTCACAGAAAGGATGCAACAAAGTTTATATATATTAAGATTAGGTTTCAACTAAATACATATCACGCTACAAAAAAAAAGATAAATACTAGAAATGCAAACTAGAGGTTCTTAATGGAGCCTCCACATTAATCTGAGACTCCATGTTAATCCTCATGAGACACAATAGAAAAAATAGAAGATAGTTCCTAGAAATTCTCACAAAAATCTAAAATATTTGACAATCAATTTAGTATAACTATTGGATCTATTCTATTTTCTAAATAATTACTCACCTCTGCTATTGCGTAAAACAACATAAAATAATTTGTGACTCTATATTTAAACTACCCATGCCATTAAGAAACATGATCTAAAGTAGAGTTAAATTTGCATCTAGTTACCCATGTACTCCTATTACAATGGATAATTTATGTAACTCGATCTTCATCTCATTATTAGAAAAATAAATATCCTCTCAAACCTATATCTATAAGATAATCAATATCAATATTAATATATTAAGATTTGGTTATTTTAAGCAAACATGTTGTGTTAGCATGCATGAGCGATAAATATATGAGTTATGTGTTAGGTTTCATCAGAAAAATGTTTCCTTAACAACTCATATAGTAATGATACTAACAGATTTCTTAGTACCATATTAGTAACCCCGGCATAATTTATATAGGTTGTTACTTTATATATTTCTATATTTTAACTACAATATGTATTTATAGTATAACCATAATTGGCTATATTCCTTGATAGGAAAATTCAACCATCTTGAGAATTATGGGAGGCTACTGGTGGATTTTTTTTTTTTGGCCCTTTAACATTATTTTAGAGTAATTCAATCATTATAAAGCTTAAGATTTAAAATTCTGTTGAGGTTACACTGCTACCCTCATTCGAGATATCATTTAGCTCTATCACTTATCTTAGGTGACTTGGTGCAAGTTTGAAATGATTGTGTATGCTATTGTAGTATTTAAGAATGTACTCTACGGCCTAAAATCCTTATCTTAAAATAGTGCAAAATGAGTGTTAGTAAAAGCTACAATAAGCACAAGAGTTTCAACTTGAGAAAAAAACTACAGTAGTTAATAAAAATATTTTTTGAAAAAATAAAATTTAGATTCATGACTTCATAAGATATGTAATACAACAAGGGCCACTATAGTTAATGACAAGGTTTCAAACTAATTGCATATTAAAATATATACAGAAGTCTCATGCAAAATAAAAATATGAATATGGATGAAAAGTATATTGGTCGATCCCTTTCAAAAAAAAGTAATTAAAAAGTTTATGATCCTCATATATAGACTATGAAGTGTCTATTATGTCTATTTTACAAAAAAAAAAAGAAATAAAGAACACATACAATTTAATATAAGTAATTTTTATTAGTCAAATGTATTAAATTGTATATCTTTTAAAATTCTAGCCTGTGCGAGAGCATGGGTTGATGGACTAGTATCTGTAAAATATACTTCCATTTCTCTCAGACATTCAAAGATATTACATCCCTGATCATGATTCATACATCAAACTTGGGCAACCGCAGGTCTCAGCTACTTAAATATTGTAGGAATGGATAGAAAAGAAGAGTAAGACAATCTAAGACAGACAAAACCCAACAAATGAGCCATACTGCCACCAACTTTATTCGGACAGTATAATACATGAAACAAAGCTGGAAAAACAGAAAGGGAGCACGCGCAATCGCCGACCGCATTAGCCCACTGTATTTGCCTCCACTCCACCAATCGTCAGCATGCCGTCCATCTTCTTGGCTCCTAGCTTCAGCACATCCCTGATGCCTGATGCTCTGTTTCTGAAAACAGAGAGCAAGTGTGAGTATGTATCATAGAGATAAACATAGAAGAAAAAAAAACAGAAAGGTCCTTGATTTTAAACGAACACAAGTCACAACCTTTATATATAGTTCTTAAAGAGTAGGAACAGTGGCCAGATTTCCGCTTCCCATGCAGCATTGGCACCATTATTCGCATTTCCTGCTCCAGGGTGCTTGCTTGTGCAGCTCTTTTTGTGCCTCCACAGGTGAGAGGTGCCGTTGGTAGAGCGAGCACTTCTGTACCCCCTGTCACAATGGTGGCACACTGTATACACCACGTCACGATCTGCAGTGCGGATCTTGGTGAAGTGCCACATACATTCTTTCCCCACGCACAGTGCTAATAGTACTCCAGTTCTAGGGGAAAACAAAAAGGGCTTCCAAACAGGCCTGGCGCAAAAAGACAAGGACGGGAAGTGTAGGGAACCTTCGTAGGTCCCTTTTGTGTTAGGCAAAAGACCAAAGGAACAAAAGGCATATGGTGATATGGATCAATCATCATCAAATAAAGAACTCCTATTATCCCACTAGCACACAGTCAGCCACCGGGCCGGGCGAGCCCGACGCTGCAGCGGCAGAATGGAAGCGAGCCATGGCACTCAGGCCTAAAGATGGCAACGGCCCCCGATACCCGATACCCGACGGGTATTTGATCCATTAGGGGACGGGAATGGGATCATATCTTTACCCGCGGGCATCTAAATTGGCAAGAATCCATACCCGATGGGTATAGCGGGTACGGGAACGTTCCATGTTTACCCGTCCCCATTACCCGTTGGGGAACCCGACTATTTGAGCTGTCATGCGAGTATTAGATCCAAAGAAGCTCAACATAGGTATTTTGGCCCAAATCTGAACAATCATATATATAGTTTATGTGTTCTAGGAACCCTAGTTCAATTTTTCCTCACCATCTCCGCCAGCAGCACAAGCACGCCTACCTCACGAGCGCTCATGCCCCTCGCTTCCTCAGTTCGGTCTCTCTGCCACCTTTGCTCGTCCTCCTCGCAACCTCGCTCCTTCTCCTCGGCATATCCGAGACTCCGACACTTATACCCAGGTAAAGAAGAAACGTCTCCGATTGCAAAGCTGCGACCCCAAGTGTCCTTGTTTATCGGGTATGCAGTACCCGTCGGGTATCTGTTACCCGATCAATGCCCGACGGGTACGGGGATGGGCAAGAATTTATACCCGAGACAGTTAACGGGGATGGGGACGGGATGAATTTTTCGTAGCGGGGAAAAGAACGTTCCAGCGATACCCGACGGGTATATCCCCGTTGCCATCCTTACTCAGGCCACTTCCTAAAAAACAACATATATAGGAGCAATCCAATTGGAGCATTCCGCTGGCTGGCCACAACGACTTTGTACACGCACCAACCATGCAGAGTCACTTTGTTACTTCTATAAACACTCTTATACCACCGACCGCTACAAGTAAATTGTTATTTTTATGATTTGTTATTTGTCTTTGTATCGTAACATATTAAATTTTTGTCCTTGTCAAAGAATTGTAAATTGTTAATTGTCTTTACGCCAACACAAACTAGATTTTGTTAGGTTTGTGTTTTTGTCTAACGTGTTGTTTATTCTCATAACCTACAGAAATTCCAACGAACTAAAACTACCATTTGAACATTACTTTCTTGCACAACCATCAGGTACCAAGACTAATAACATTCCGTGCTTTGTTTTCCCGTTAGGTGAGGGCATGGACACTGAAATTACCACGCCCAGTGGTTACATGGACACTCCCTGCTTTGTTTTCCCGTTCGATGTGGTCATCAACACTGACACCACCACGTCCAGTAGTGATCATCGACACTCCCGTTGATAGGAAGCGCAAGGGAACTGGTGCCACTTCCCACCACAAATCAGAAGTGTGGATGCACTTCACCAAGATTCACAACACAGATCATGGCGTGGTGTGCCACACCTGTGACAGGGGGTACACTAGTGGTCGCTCTATCTCACCTGAGAAGGCACACCAAGAGCTGCGCAAGCAAGCACCCTAGCACAGGAAATGCGAAGGATGCCACCACAGAATGGGAACACAGAAATCTGGCCACGGTTCCTACCTAATCTTCAAGAACTATGGAGGTTGTTACTTTCACTTGTATTCATTTCAAATCAAGGGCCCCTCAGTTTAATTTTTCTATGTTTGTCTCTATTATACATACTCACACTTGTTCTCCAAAGATCAGCAGAGCAGCAGGGATGCGCTCAAGCTAGGAGCCAAGAAGATGGCCCGGCTTTCTGATGATTGGTGGAGTGGAGGCAAATACAGTGGGGCTAATGGGCTCAGCGATTGTCATGGTCCCTTTTTGTTTCAGGATTTATTCTGTCCTAGGAGTAATAAAGTTGGTGGCCGTATGGCTCACTTGTTGGGGTATGTCTTAGGTTGTCTTACTCTTCTTTTCTATTTATTCCTACAATGTTTTGTAGCTGAGGCCTACGGTTGCCTGATTTTATTGTATGAATTATGATCAGGGATGTAACATCTTTGAATATCTGAGAGAAACGGAGGTTGATCTTTCATTTTATAGATAGTAGAACATGAACAGATGAACTGAATTTAGCCAATGTCTGCACTCTGCAGCTTCAACTTTTACAGGGACGGTAATTCGATCGTAACACCACTGTGTTTTTTGAGTTTGGAGGCACCTTAAGATACCAACCTGGTACAGGAACCCGTGCTCTGTTGTCTCCACTTCCTAGCGGGCGCAATAGCGGTAAACTTTAGAAGCTGGGAGCAAAGCTCTCCCTGTTTTTAGGAGCACAAAGATGGGCCCTCTTGGTACTGGAACTGTGTTTCGGTAAATTCAAAAAAAAAAACTGTGTTTCGGTGTAGCCGTGTAGGTACACTGGACCAGGATTTGATAACATTATATTAAAAAAAAAGAGATGTGCAAAAGGCGGCTCACACCACGCACAAGGGGCCTACAACAAGCACAGTAAACTTGGGCCCATCAAATAAGTTGGATTTTATTAAAGAAACTATTTCTTGTTTATAAGACACGAGGCACTAGCCCATCATCAACATGTGCTCTCACACTGGCCATATCTTAAAAGATATAAGCATTAGTCATTGCTTAATACTTCTAACAAATAAAAAGTACTAATATTAAGCCGCATATTTTTCACTTTGTTGATTTTCTAAGACAATAGATACTGCTTTGGCTCTATCCAGTTGAGATATCCAGCTGAGATAAACGTACCAGTTCCTGATCTATAAGTTTTTGCATCCATATCCATAGTTTTCCTTTTACATGACACCCGTGTGTATCTTTAATATGCATTTAGTTGAAACGTTAGATTAAACTATAGTCTCTTGTTGCAGCTCATATCTTACGACGCCATGAATCTAAAATTTTGAAACTCTTCTTTTATCTTTTGTTAACTCACTTTTTGTACTTTATGAATAAGGACTAGCTCGTAAAGTGCCCTAAAATACTATAATGGAATATATAGTAATTTAAATTATGCACCACATCACTTAAGATTAGTGACATGGCTTGAAGTGAGATCTAGAATAGTGTAGCTCACATAAAGAGCATATTAAGTATTTTATTTTTGTGACTAGTGTATTAAGTTTTTTGTTGACTATTCACTCTTAGCCACATGTGGTTTGCACTAATCTCCCCAACTTCTTAAGATGTTTAAACGTTGTTATCAAGAAATTATTTTGTAGTTGTGGTTAAATTATCAGTATAGAGAACGTTTTAGTTAAATGGAATAAATATATCTTGTTGGAAAACCGGGTTTCCAGCAGGTGGGACACGGAGGAACCTTCGCCCAGCCGGGTGCCCTGGGCAAGGTTAGGAAGGTGGTAGGTGGGCCCAAGCTCAATTAGGGTTTCATAAATGCATTCACCAACCTCCTCTACATAGGGTTTGGCTACCCCTTTTATAGGACATTGTTTGCTACTATTTCATCATACATCTTTGCCCTATGCTAGCTTGGGTACATTCCTAGAATATCCTCAGACCAGTTCAAATCTTCAGGGGTGTTCTGGGTCTTTTCCTCTCGCGCCACCTTTGCCATTCGAGCCTCACCATAGGCCCATAGGAGGCCCATTTTCGACTTTGGGCCATGGCGCTATAAGAGCTCCCTTCGTTCGGGTGGGGACCACAGGGTCTCCGCCTAGACTGCCGGAGCCTCCGCCCGCGATCTCCGACCTCCGCCAAGGAGCTCTTCCGGGTACCTTCAGAGTCTATGCCTAGACCTCTGCCTCACCGGTGATCAGTGGCGAAGGCCTCCCTTGGTGCTCCCGTGTTTCGACCTCCGCCACGCCGGTGGTCATATCTGAAGGCTCCTTCCTTGATACCTGTGTGCCAAGAAAACATGTGGACAATTGTTGCTATGTAGGAGCCTCCGCTACTCATATGTCTTTGTCCCAACAGTTCCCCCTTGAGGGCATGGTCTGATGCGAGCGGGCCATGACCCTCAATTTTACCATTGATATTGAGTCGCGGATGATTCCCCCTTTTCCCCTAGGTCGCCCGAATTAGACCATTATGGCCTTGACATGTTGCTTTTTTATTGGTTGCAGTGGCTCTGGAACCGGCGCGTTGCTGAACGGATGTGATCGTTGGGCATAGAAGTTGGAACGTCGGTTCATGGCCTATATAAGGGAGGGGTAGGTGAAGGCCCCCATCCACGCTGCCTGAGCTATCTCTTTCAAACCTTTCGTTTTCTAAGCCCCCTTTCGAGTTTGGCCTTCGCTTAGTTGCGCTTTGCCTTCACTTCTCTGCTGATCTTTTTAGAGCCTAAGTGGTGGCTTCTACTGTTAGTCCCCCTCCTCGCCGGGCCACCATCGTCGGTCCGTACTCCCGCCTCGTCGGTGTTAGGGCTATCGGTTGGTCCCATCGCTTCAAGGAGTGTATGCTGGCTAGTGCGGAGGCTATTGAGTTGGAGGAGGATCTTGCTAGCGTCGAAGCCTCCATTGGTGACCTAATCACTGCTGAAGAAGCAGAAGACATGCCCGACGTGGGCAGGACATGGGATTTTGGGCCTTCGTTGATGACGAAGGATATGATCGAGGCTTTAGAGGAGGGTTGTTTTTGTGCTAGGAAGGCAAAGCCTCCGCAGGATGAGACGGTGCCTAAGCCATAGGCTGTTGATGCCGTCGTTTTTCATGGTTTCTTTGCCTGCGGCCTTCGCTTCCCTGTTGCACGGTTCCTTCGCCATGTTCTGGAGGCTTTTGAGGTACAATTGCACCATCTCACTCCGAATGGTATTGAGTAAGTTTTGCTGGGCTTGCCAGTCTTATGGTGCGGAGCCACATATTGGCACATTTTGTGAGTACTATGAGCTTCAACGACAACCCAAGAAGGTGGGCGAAGACCAGCTCATTGCCTAGTATGGTAGCTGTGCCTTCAAGCCTAAGAGGCAACAGAAGGGTGAGAGATTGGATATTTCTTTTGCCCAGAAGAATAAGTGGAATAAAGATTGGATGCAGTATTGGTTCTATGTCAGGACCGGTGGCATGACCTCTGTGGATAGTGAAGGAAAAAACACACTCTGTATCCGTTGGTTTCGGTTATGACTCCGATGAAGCCTTCGACCCAAGGGACTCCTAGACTGGAGGTCATTGTGGGACGCGATGCCTGCAACAAGGCCTTCACTTTAGCATACCGTTACTCCGAAGGCCGTCATCTCGTGGAGGAAATGGTGGCATCGAAGTGTTGGCCGTTAGGACAGAATCGGCCGGCAATGAGGATCGAAATGGTTAGTTTGCCAATTTTTGGCGAAGGGGTTGGTGTTCCGTTTGCTCGCTTTGATGTAAAGCGGGCGAGGACATAACGGCTAATGAATATGTCGCAGCCGTTGAAGAAGGAGCGCATGACATTCTCGGTGAGATGTCAGACAAAGAGTATTTGGCGCGGAGGGCCATCGGGGGTGTTGGTATATTTAACGCACACAGATAAATTCGCAAGCGCACAGATACCATTGTAGCTTTCACCTAGAAGTATTCCAATTATCGTATCCATAGAAAAATGTGTGAGACTAACCATGGTCTAACTTAACGAGGGGTAATGAATAGGTTAAGAGTTAATTTAACTAGGAGTAGCAACAAGGTTAGGATAAACAGGAGAGTAGAGGGGATAACTAAGGGTCTTTAGTTCTGACTTGGGTAAGCTTATGTCTTCTACTGTTCAACTGGAGACATTACTTAAGGGAAGACACCAACAGAGGATGCTTTCCTTAATAACCGAGTCCTACGTGCACCTACAGACGGGAGGTGGACTACAAAGGATCAACGATGCTATATAGTACTGATGTCACACACGCGATCTACCACCGATCCGGAATGCAGGGGGCATCCACGATTAACCTAAGTCTAAGCACCACACTTACACTCATGATTAATACTCTACTTCCCCTAGGAAGAGAATAAAGCACTTAAAAGAGAGTCGTGAACCTGAAGAACAATATAAACAAGATGCTTACTTGAATCAGAAGTTGATTACCAGAGATATCTCGAAGACAAGCTCAAGTAGAACTTGGATCCGCCAAGGTACAAGCCATAGAGAGAGCACCGATAGGCCGACATCTCCTCCAAACTCTTCCCTCACTCTCTATCTCACTATTTCTAATTATAAGACTAGATCCTATGGAGGACTAATCTTCTCTTGATAGCCAGCTCTGATCCTCATAAGGAGAATATGAATTAGGATTTCAGGATCTCTCAGGATCTCTGAGAATTTGATGAGGGAGGGGGACAGGGGCTGGATTATATAGCCCTAACGGTCCAACATGAGCCCTTGGATCAAACCGACTTAAGCAATGGTTAGATGCATCCTGAAAGGTGGTGGGGAACCGACATACGAAGCAGTTGACAGGTGGGGCCCATAGGGGCTGGGCGGCCCCACCTACAGGCCGGCTGGCCCCACATGGTAGTAGGTCGAGCCCTGCTTTGGTGATTTGTCTTCTGGACCCTTCTAGAGTCTTCGCACGTCGGTTTCGCTGCGGATAAACGTGATTTGCTTTGACTATTAGGTCCTCCTTGGCGGTTTTCTGATTAAACCCTGCTGGAAACACAGATTCACCAAAACTTGTGGAATTTCTTAGTTTAAACTCCTAAACCTTCATGGGTGATTATATTTATGCCCTTATACATGTTTAATTGATGTTTATAATGGTTGTTAACTACCGTTAACAATTCCCCCATGCTTATCATTTGCTAGTCCCTTAGCAAAGCTAAACTCAGCAATGGATCAGGAGTTGCTACTATGCTTTCACGCCTTAAAAGTACAGAGGTGTTCAATCAAGAATTCTCCTCTGGATTAGAATAAACTAGTCTGACTTTCAAACTTACCCTTTTACCTTCAACCATGGGGCTTCTCAGCCTTCACTTGGGTCTTGAGCAATTAAAAGATAGAACGATCAAGTCAAGCACTATGTCTCAAGTTTTTTGTTCCACTATTGTTCCAAAGTTTTTATAAGTTTTCAAAAATAAAACTCAGAGATTTCATTGTATGACACTCTCAAGTCTCTCAATATATGTAGTATTTGTGGATCCTCACCAAAGCAATAAAGATGTTATGCCTTTTTCTTCCTACCACTAAGGCTTTATATGGAGTTCATAGGTAGGGAGAAAGCTAGAGCATACTTGTAATGCATATTTTATAAAGTCAAACCACAGATCTAAAGAGAGTTGAGTCATACAATCAAATCAAGATGTGCATGTGTGTCGAATATATGGTGGATATATATAGTGGCTAACCTAATTCTACTATGCTCCATGAAAACATATCTCTCCTTTGAAACTTAGAAACACTTGTTAGAGAGCAGGGGCTATCTTATTCATCTTTTTTTTTCAAGTGGGCATCTGAGTACCCATTGTTTTAAATATCTCGGACACTTTTGTATCTATTTTTTCTCATCATCATTTTTTTCTTTTCTCTCTTTTTTTGAATAACTTTTGCATAGCCCCATGTCCCTTTTCTGCAACAAAATTTTGAGAGATAGCAACAAGAACTTGGAGCATTTATTTGGTGAATGGAAAACCTATCAAGCATGTTTTTGTTATTCACTCCCAGTGTAGGAATAGAATATTTTTGGGTGGATCTAGATGGAAGACATATATCTGCGCCTATCCCTAGTGTAGGAGTAGTGCATATTTGGGTGGTGTGTACGTGATCTTGATTTTAAGAGCATGACAAACCTCTCATAATGGTCAACAAAGCTTGACAGAACTCAATGCAAAAGCAAGCAGCATATATGTGAAAGTTTTCCTAGCCTAAATAACATGTATGGCTCTGGTGGGAATTCAAGCTTTGTCATATAGGAACTCATCATGTAGAATTTTTATGTTTTTCAAAGTCAAATCTCCAGAACTTTAGTGTCACTAGGAATAAGATAAACAACAGCTCAGACCTTCTCATATCATATCCGTCAATTACCTAGACTTAGATCAAGCATTCGCTACCCACGAGTTTCAAGTTCAGAGTAAATCTTTATATCAAATCAGTCATATCCAAAACTTGAGAGAATTCAAGGTTGAAAACTAGGTACTTGAAAGGAATTACAATAGAGCAACTATTCATCATTTCCATTTAAGAGATTATTTTGAGTCCTCTTTATTTTATTCAACTCTTAAAAATAGAAAACTAGACACATACTTTTTATTTTAAAATCACACCTTACTATTATATATATAGCTAAGATAAATTTTTATTTTGATTTAGTTTGTTATGCATCTTTTTATTTCTTTTGCAAATATGAAGCAAACTTAAAAATAGTAGAACCAAAAGAGAAAGAAATACTTAGCTATTCATGGAGGATGCTTCTCCCCCAAGCTGGCTCTTTCGCCGAGGGTTCGGTGTCTTTGATGATGATGTTACCTTCTTTCGCCAAACCTATCTTGTTTTTGAGTTTTGATTTTTGGCTTAGCAGGTTCAGAACCTTCACTTGTAGAAATTAGGAAATCAATAACTCTCCCACACTCTGCTTGAAGTGTGTCCTGCTCATACAGACAAGGTAGAGATCAAGTGCATGGGCTCTGTTGGTGGGAAAACACCAATAGAACCAAAACCTCATTTATTCTTCTCTAGCCTTAGGCACACTTAACAAGATGAAGTTGATGTTATGTGCTTTGTTCATTTATATCATGGGTGATAAGATTAAAAGATTGTGCATGAATGTAGCATCTAAGTATATTTGGCAGAAAAGATTGAGTTGCTTAACCTATGGAAGGATCGTCTATCTTTACATAATGTATCAATCTTTACATGATTATGACTATCATCTTTCAGAGATAAGATGCGCAATGTTTTAACTTATTTGGTTAAAACTATGAGATCAAGAAAGTTATGCTAGGAACAAGCTTAAAGAACAAGACATGTTGAGCTAATCAGATTTGATCAGGTAAATTATAACTCGAACATGTTTGTTTCTTATTTATGTGCCTACCAAAATCAAGGAAAAGCTTTTTGAATAATGATCATTTAACTTAGGATGTTACCTTTGTCATTGGAGCGTAATGACACCATATGACGAAGGGTAGATGACTCATGATGGTCCTTCTCTTTTTCTTGAAGTTTTTGTTGTTTGGCTAGCCTCGCAGTACGAGTTGTTCATGAGCTTCTTGTTTCCTAGATCACACCTTTTCTTTCTCATCATTTTGTCATGCCATCTTTCTCCTCTTCGATCTTTTTACACCTTGTTAGATCTCATTGTTTTATGCCTACAAAGGATTAGTGGACAACACATACCCAAAGGAATATACAATTTTGAAATATGGGTTGTTTGTATAGAATTTTGTAATTTCCATCTATGCTAATGAAAAAATAGTGTTAGAATTATTTTAGCATAGTTTTTGTTTATCATGTTTTATACAAACATGGCTCAAGGCAAAGGTAACTTGTAGCAGAAGACAAAGTGAATGACTTTTGATACTTACAGTTCTTTCATTCATAATGAATGAGCTGTGTCTTCTTTGTGCAAAGTTATTGGAGTTCACCATGTGCCTTGCTTCATCTTTGATTTGAATCCATCTCGCGACTTACCTAAATTAAATTAAGAGTTTCCTGCAGGGGTTAGTCCAGCAAAATGACCAGTATCTACTATAGCATATTCTTGGTTCAAAAATCAAACTAGACACCCTGTCTAATTTAATCTAGGAAATCATTTTAACCTAAGCACCATGCTTAATTTAAAAAGCTTTCTAAAGTAGGATCAGCACTCCTAAACTAAGCACCATGCTTAATTTAAAAGATGTATGAACATACTCCAAACCTTAAGCATACTATAACAAACAAAGGTAGCATGAAAACATTATAGAGTTTTATTCAAATAGAGGTGAAGAGAATGATTGTTATTTACCAAACTGAGCATGGTTTAAAGGTAGAGACAACCAAGATAAATTTAGCAACATGGCATAAGATTTTTCAAAGAAGCCCATCCCCCATGCTTGAATTTTGCAAATGCAAAATCAAGTTTGGATGGAAGTGATTAAATGTTGCATGATAATGGGTTGGACATACCTTGCGTCGTCATCCTTCATTCTTTTTACTTTAGACCTAGAACGGTTAGTGACAAAAATAACCAAAGGTATATTTTCACAATTATATTTCTATGCTCACTTCACAAGGGCATTACAGCAAAAAGTGAAAGCTCATGTTATCTCCCAAAAGTGCTTGTTTTAGGACAGGAGCTCATCCTTGGAAAACCTTCTAATTGTGTTTCAAATTGGTGAAGTGGTTTCTCCTCCAACACCAACCTTTGTGTGCCTATCTCAAGATTCACACAACGAGATTTACAATATTTATGATAAACATATGCATCTACAACCACCCTTTTAAAGTTTTTATTAACAGGAAGTATGAGGGGGTCGAAGATCTCGTGTGTGGCAAAGTTGGAGAGACCAAATGATTCAGGAAATTTCTTATGCGAGTATGGATTCGAAGAGGTGTTCATGAAATAATTTCCATGTTTGCTGATGTTATGTTCCTGCTCCAAGGTTGTTTCTTCATGAATGTCTATAGGCAGAAATATTGTCTCCATTCCATGCCTATGACATTCAGTGGACATTTCATTGTCCAAGGTTTCCCTTGGATTGGTGATTCTCGGGTTAGTCTTATCTAAGGGTTCCTCCAAACTTGGATGAGTTATGTTTATTAAAGAGGTTGATTTAAACTCACCGTTTGTATTTAGACCAAGATTGGATTCTACCCATAAGGCTTTGTCCTTGTCCATCCATCTTTAGCAACGACATATGAATTCTTAATACATTCCAGCCAATTCTTAATACATTCCAGCCATTGTCGTTGCTCTTCTTGGTCATCCTTGTGGTCTTCATGGCTCCTATACTTCGGTTGTATTAATGGATTTCTAGGGTCATCATAAGACTCAGGAAAAAGAGCATAAAAGAAATCATTGGGGTCAAGGATGTATTGAGAGATGGGTTCAGATAAGACATCTAATATAGGCATAAAAGGGGAGAGGAAAGGAGTAGCTTCTAAATGGCTTGGTTCTCCTTCTATGGCATCACTAGACATGCCATCCCTGAATTCTTCCCACTATCCTATATGGGAATAAGGACACTTTCCAAGAGATCTCTCCTTCAGAGGATTTGAATTATATTTGCTCGAAGGTCTCTTGTGAAGATGAGAATTTAATGTCCTCCCAAAATCAGCACCAAAGAGGTCATCCTTAATTTCAATAGGGATTTCTAAAGGTGGAATTCCTTCTTCTCTTGGAGGATTTTGGGGTATTGGTGGTTCAGGATTGATAGCTAAATCTTGGGATTGAATTAGTTGTGATTTGGCTGTCAAAACTTTCTCTTCTTGTTCGGGAGATGATTCCTTCTCTTCCTCGAGGAGTTCATTATGAATGCTAGTGCAGGGAATCTTTCTACTAATTCTATCAAGCATAGCCCTAGCTTCACTAGTAGACAAATGAAGGGAAATCTTCTCTGGAGGTTGTATCAAGGGTTTGCGCAGAATCCTTGCTAAGACCCATATAAAAATGTTAAAGGAGCATTGGGCCTGGAATAGCAAGGGCTAGGCAAGTGATGATGAGTTCATTAAAATGATCCCACGATGTGCCAAGAGATTCTTCTTCTAGTTGTCTAAATTTAGAACCTCTTTCTAAAGGCTAACCACTTTAGAGATGGGAAAGAAACGTAAATAAAATTTAGAGCATAACGTTTCCCAATCTCGTCACACACTTCCTACAGTTTGATTATACCATGTTTTAACTTTTCCCGTCAAAGAGAACGGAAATAACTTCCATCTTAAGGTCTTGTCAGACATGCCAGCAATACGCATTCATGCACAGATCTGTTCAAACTCTCGTAGGTTGGGTTTTCATCGCCTTCTCTCGAGAAGGATTTATCCTGAATCAATTTTATTAAACATGGGCGCAGCTCATAACCAGGTGTTATGATAGGCTCTGAGGATTCTAGTGGCTTTAGGCTTACGCTCGTGGGTTTAGATTCTAGTGGTTTTAGGCTTACGCTCGTGGGTTTAGCATATTGATAAATAGGAGTGGAATCCATGCTAAAATAAAAATTAAAATAAATAAAAGAAAAAAAGACAAAATGTTAAGCTAGGCTTGTAGTTAATTGAGCAACCGTTTCTCCGGCAACGGCGCCAGAAAGCTTGTTGGTATATTTAATGCACACAGATAAATCCGCAAGCGCACGGATACCGCTGTAGCTTTCACTCGGAAGTATTCAAAGTATCGTATCCATAGGAAAACGTGTGAGACTAACTATGGGCTAACTTAATGAGGGGTAATGAATAGGTTAAGAGTTAATTTAACTAGGAGTAGCAACAAGGTTAGGATAAACAGGAGCGTAGAGGGGATAACTAATGGTCTCTAGTTCTGACTTGGGTAAGCTTGTCTTCTACTATTCACCTAGAGACATTACTTAAGGGAAGACACCAACAGAGGATGCTTTCCTTAATAACTGAGTCCTATGTGGGCCTACAGACGGGAGGTGGACTACAAAAAGATCAACGATGCTATATAGCACAAAGCAATATAGTACTGATGTCACATACGTGATCTACCACCGATCCGAAATGTAGGAGGCATCCACGATTAACCTAAGTCTAAGCACCACGCTTACACTCATGATTAATACTCTACTCCCCTTAGGAAGAGAATAAAGCACTCAAAAGAGAGTCGTGAACCTGAAGAACAATATAAACAAGATGCTTACTTGAATCAGAAGTTGATTACCAGAGATATCTCGAAGACAAGCTCAAGTAGAACTTGGATCCGCCAAGGTACAAGCCTTAGAGAGAGCACCGACAGGCCAGGATCTCCTTCAAACTCTTCCCTCACTCTCTATCTCACTATTTCTAATTATAAGACTAGATCCTATGGAGGACTAATCTTCTCTTGATAGCTATCTCTAATCCCCATAAGGAGAATATGAATTAGGGTTTTAGGATCTCTTTGGATCTTTGAGGATCTAATGAGGGAGGGAGCTGGGGCTAGATTATATAGCCCTGAGGGTCCAACATGAGCCCTTGGATCAAACCGACTTAAGCAACGGCTTAGATGCATCCTCAAAGGCGGTGGGAAACTGACATACGAAGCAAGATGATAGGTGGGGCCCATAGGGCCCAGGCGGCCCCACCTACAGGCCGGTCAGCCCCACATGGCAGTGGGTCAAGCCCCGCTTCGGTGATTTATCTTCTGGACCCTTCTAGAGTCTTCCCACGTCGGTTTCGCTGCGGATAAACGTGATTTGCTTTGACGATTAGGCCCTCCTACGCGGTTTTCTGATTAAACCCTGCTAGAAACATAGATTTACCAGAACTCATGTAATTTATTAGTTTAAACCCCTAAACCTTCATGGGTGATTATATTTATGCCCTTATACATGTTTAATTAATGGTTTATAATGGTTGTTAACTACCCTCAACAGGGGCACGATGCCCCGTCTTAACCGTGTGTTTGAAGAGTTGGGGATGCGTCATGAAGAACACACAGTTCCTCCAAAGGTTCTGAAGCCGCTTGAGGAGAGGCGAAGAAAGCCGCTGCTAAGAACACAACTGTTGCGGCGGAGGCGAAGAAGAGAAAGGGAACTAGCGTTTCAAAAACGATCAGCAAGAGACAAAGGACTTCGGCTGCTTGTGCCGCTGCCTCCGCTAGTTTAGGGGAGGAGGTGGTAGAGAATGTTGGTGGAGGTTCCGCTTCTACAGCTGCTAGCACGGAAAGCGAGCATTCTGTCGCCTCCGCTGATCTTGGTGGTGATGACTGTTGGCTTTACCGCTGAAGCCTCCACCGAGGCGCCTATGCCTGGAGTACAGGGAGATGAGTCATCCAGTTCTAAGGGTGGGGATGGTGGGATGATGATGCCTCTCTGTCTGGGGGAGCGGAGGTCGAAGATGCGGGCCCCCACCATCCTGCAGAGGTCCCTGTTGTGGAGGTGTCCGAGGATGCGTCTAAGGGGTGCTCTCCGGCTACGTAGGCTCGGCATGTAGCATCCCCAACAGCGGCATGCCATTCTAATGAGAATGCCCTTGCGGGTGCTGGTCAAGGTGCTTTGTACTTGAGTGAGTGGCCATTTATCTTTCCTTGACTTGCTATTTTTCTTTTGTTTTTCTCTGGACTTATTTTTTGTATTTTAGGTGACCTGACGAAGGCTATAGGGGATGCTATAGAGCCTGCAGATCAGGATCTCGCTCGCATCAGCCTAGATGCTTCTCCATGACCCTACTTCTTGAGAGGAATCCTGGCCCTTCGGGACATGGTCAGGCTAGTGGCGAAGGTCAGTCTTCTTTTTTATCTCTCTTTCTTTTTTGTTTTCCCCTATTTTGCCTGAGCTTTTCCCCTGACTCTTTTCTTGTGTTGCAGGGGCTTCTGACAACATAATAAGTGGGTGGGCGGAATGCCTTGAAGCTCTTTACAACGACATTGGAGGTTGCTTTTTAAGTTTGTACTTCTTGTTTTTGATCTTACTCCTCTTACATTTTGTTTGTTACTAGGTCGTCTTCGCCACCATCTTAAACATGTGGACTATTTCAAGCTGTTGCGGTACAACTTGGAGCAGCAGTGTGTGGTACGTATTGTCTTCGTCATCTCTTTCTTCTTTGCATCTTTCTTGTGTGTTTGTAACCTTGTTGAGTTTTGTCTTTGTTGAGCCACCGTCTCATAGAGGCTCTTGAGGAACGTGATACGCAGGCTGTGGTGGATCATGACTTGGCTATTGAAGTTCTGAAGAAAGAGCTAGAAATGGTTGAAGCCGAGAAGGCCCGACTTGCGGGTGAGATTGTGGGCCTTCGCGTGGCCCGTGGTGACTTTGAGAACTTACAGGAAAAAGTGGAGTCCCTGGGTAAAGATCTTGAGGGTGCGAAGGCACGCTGCCGAGCAGCTCGCTACCGAACGTGCCCTGAAGGCCCTTGAGACGGCTGATTACCTCCGCAAGAAGGTGGATGCTGAAAGGGAGTCTGGCGTGTCCTTGAAGGCATAGGTGGATATAGGGGCTGACTGGTTGCCTGAACCAGGCCATCCTTGCACCCTTTGCCTGCTTCACCACATTCCTCTATCGTGTTTGGTTCCCCACCTCGCACGCTTTGCCTGCTTTGTTTCATTCTGCTGCCCTCCACTATCCCGCACGGCTCCATCTTCTCAATTTCCACTTCCCTCGTGATGTAGGACGACACGATGCACCCATGGTATAAGGGCCCATGTGTCACACACTCACAACTCTTATCCATGCATGCAACCAAACAAGATCACATCTCGTACAGGACCAACAACAAAGACAACCAAACACGACTGGGTGCACAATTTGAGCATGCATCTCACAATCCTGGACTGCCTCTCCATCCCGGCTCCCCTTCACCAAAGCAACCAATCACGCCCATACTGACCAAATGCTTGGAGGACGCCAAGGCTGTTGGGCTGACTACTGCTGAGCTTTATGTTGGTTCGCTTGGCTAGTTCGGTGGTGTTACCTCTTCGCTACCTCTCGACCCTTCTGCGTATAGCATCTTTTCTTAGATGAAGTCCAACTTCGCCAAGCTTCCAGATTTCGTTGGCGGGGCTGTTGATTTTGGAGCTCTTTCTGCCGCCATGAATATCTCGAAGATGCTTGCTCAGTCGGGGTGCACACACACCGAAGGCCTTAAGGAAGTTACAGATATTGAGGGCCCGGCCATGCTTGGGGAAACTTTCTGGGGCCTTACGAGATCAGTCAGGAATTTCATGAAGTCCATTTGGGTAAAGTTTGGTCATGCAGATGCTCGCTCAGTGGCGGAGGCTCGTCGTGCTGTGGTTACCTCTTCATCCTTAGCTAGATTTGTCCTTTGTTTGTTAACGCTATCTTTTCATGTTCAAGGTTATGACTTTTATGTTGTGTGCAGGAGTTGAAAAAGGTGGAGGCTACGCGTGTTGCTGCGGAGGCGTGTACTTCCAAAGCTCAGGAGGCGGCGGCGCCGAAGGCTCCAACCCAAGCACAACAGCCAGGGGAAACTACATCTACTCCAGCTATCCTGGAGGTGTAGTGTTTAGGCTTTTAGTTGTGGTTTTAGGTTTAGGTTATATGTAACCTTTGTTGGTTCAGTGCCTTCGCTGGCTAAAACTTAGCTGTAGATTTGTCCTACGCTTGTTTCCTTCTCTGGGCCTATGCAGGACGTGATACCCTTAACTATGTATCAAGATGGAATTTATGTTAGCGGTGAACTATGGGAATATTGGCGTCAAAGTTTCGCCAAACCTTCTATTTTTGAAATCTTCGCCTTCATTTCGTATGATATTGATGATAAACACGCAGAGTTTGTAAGATCTCTTGCTTGGTGAGGGCCTCGCCCACTGGTTTAGTTTTAGTCTTTATGCTAAGTTGTTTGGTTGGCCTTCGTGAATTTGTAATGTTTATTTTCCAAGGCTTAGCGCCTTTTGCGTTTTGCCTTGTTATTGCCTTCAGGCTTTTGTAGGACCATTTGTGTTTGTATGGCTTGTGCTTGTAATGTGCTCTGTTGTAATATGTTTGTTCTCTTTGAATAAAGTTAGCTTGGACTGCTTGGTTGGATACTTGTTTCATTGAAGAATCTGGTTACAATTGGTACCTATGTCGAAGGGTTCTAGCTGCTGGCGCTTATTTTCTTGCTCTTGTCTTCGCTTCTCTCTTCTCTGGTTCCCATCGGAGATGAGCTTGCGCATCTGCGTGGAAGAGCTGAAGCACTAGTCCTCGACCTTGTGTCCTGTGTGGAGGCTTCATTACATAATTGATTTGTTGTAGTGTTATGTGGCTGCTAGGATTGAGAGGGAGAGAGCAGAGGGAGAGGCGGCGACGGGTGGGCTACAGTACCCACGGTGCTACAGTGCGGCTGGGGCTGCGAGGGAGGCCGGAGGCCGGCCGGGGCCCTTGCCCATGGCCGAGCAAGAGGGAAGGGATTTCCTTCTTAATTCTTGCTTGATTAGATCGATACATCTCCTCTCCTTATATAGAGAGGTTTACTTGACTCCCAAGCAAGGCTTACTTGACCCTTATATTAGTGTTAATTAACCTTAACACTAATGGGCTATACAGCCAACCCAGGCCCAATAGGCCCCTAACGTACTCTAACACTACACCCCACCTGGACATGCAGCTCGTCCTCAAGCTGCAACCTAACGAACTTATAACGCTGACTCGACTCCTAACACCTATAAACAAGCCTTTTACATCTTGGCTTATTTTATTATTCTCAACCTGAAATGGACTGGGACTCTTTATTTTTGACTCCTGAACATAAGGTGGACACCATCCGCACGCCAAACATGCATGTGTACAGCCTCCCAGATCCCATGGACACCATCTAGATGAAAGGGGTACATGTGTATGGCGACCTAGAAGTGGTCGCAACAGCGATCATGCGACGGCGCTACGCGGTGCGCTCTCACTGGTGACCCCACGCCTTCTCCCCGCTAGACGGCTGCTGGTCTGCACTGCAT
Organism: Miscanthus lutarioriparius; assembly: GCA_904845875.1. NCBI lineage: Eukaryota > Viridiplantae > Streptophyta > Magnoliopsida > Poales > Poaceae > Miscanthus > Miscanthus lutarioriparius. The sequence continues at coordinate 15,609,377 of CAJGYO010000010.1, forward strand.
AGAGAAGAGCAGAGGGCCTTCGATGGAGAACGAGGTGGAGGGATGCGCCTCCCCAACCGCCGTCCACAGGGACAATAGCATGCCCGCCGCCCATGGGGGAAACCGCATGCCCGAGATCCCCGACGCAGCGGACGAGATCGAGGTCCTCCGCGCGAAGCGCAACTTGGAGGAGCTGCAAAGATGTGCAGGTCTGAATCAGTTGTAGATCGCGCATCTCCCGCACCCGCTGACGTGCTAGGAGGCCGCGCGTAGCAGCCTGCAGCCACACTGCAGCCGACACCTGGCGGGTAAGCATCTTCCCCGCCGACATCATCGCGATGTCCATCGGTTGCTCGATCTACTGCAACTTCTCGCCCGTGACTGGGATCTGCTGGGGGCCGGTTATGGAGACGACTGTCGTCCCATAGCCTAGCCAGTCGTAGTGCGAGGCGAGGTAGGACTACTGTTGGTGTGGTGGCGGAGGAGGTGGCAGTTGGGGCTACGGCTGGGGCGCATAGGGCCCGATGAGGAACGCCCTGATGCCCGCCACGGCCTGCCGTAATTCTAGGATTGTGGCCGTCATCTGCTCCGGGGTGAGGACGAGGGCGGGTGGCGCCAGGGCAGAGGGCGCAATCGCCCCTGAGGACGCCAGCGCACCCAATGCCGGTGCGCCTACTGTGTGGGGCAGCAGCGCCGACGAAGACGCTGGTGGCGGCGGGTGGGTGTGCGGTGGCGGCGGGTGGTAAGAACTCGGTAGAGAGTTAGACATGATCGAACCAGAGATCTCTAATACCATATTGTTATGTGGCTATTAGGATTGAGAGGGAGAGAGCTGAGGGAGAGGCGGCGATGGGCGGGCCACAGTACCCGCGGTGCTACAGTGGTGGCTAGGGCTACGAGAGAGGCCGGGGGCCTTGCCCACAGCCGAGCAAGAGGGAAGGGATTTCCTTCTTAATTCTTGCTTGATTAGATCGATACATCTCTCATTATATAGAGAGGTTTACTTGACTACCAAGCAAGGCTTACTTGACCCTTAAGTAAGCGACCCTTATCTCTAATTAAAACTAACACTAATGGGCTATACAGCCAACCCAGGCCCAGCAGGCCCCTGACGTACTCTAACATAGTATCAGAGATCTCTGGTTCTATCATGTCCAGCCCTCTACCGAGTTCTTCCCACCCGCCGCCGCCGCACACCCACCCGCCGCCACCAGCGTCTTCATCGGTGTCTTTGCCCCACACAAGAAAGGCCACGGCAGGCAGCGTCTTGGCGCCCTCGGGGCGATTATGCGCCCTCTGCACCGGCGTCATCCGCCCTCGTCCTCACCCCAGAGCAGATGACGGCCGCAATCCTAGAATTAGGGCAGGCCATGGCGAGCATCAGGGCTTTCCTCGTCGGGCCCTATGCGCCCCAGCTGCCACCTCCTCCACCGCCACACCAACAGCAGCTACCCCCACCGCCGCCGCCCTCGGCCGCAACCATGGCGACGGTCATCTCATACCAGTATGGGATGCCCTACGATAGGATTGCGACGACCTCGTTCCCAGCCTCACCGTCGCCGTCCCAGGGCGTTCCCATCCAGCAGATCAAGTTCCCACCGTCGTCGTCACCGCTTCTAGCTTGGATCGCCGGTTCGTCGAAACCCATCTACACCGCGCCCAGTCCCCAGCCGCACCAACCGCCGCTCCTGACCACCGGGGCTGTCATGGCGCCTAGCGGTGCCCCGGCTTCGGGCGTCCTCTATGGCGGGGTGGATGGCCCCCTGTTCCACGGTGGTAGCCTAATGCCGATGCTCTCCACAACATCGCCCTCGCTGGACAGCACAGGCGCGGCGCCCTCGGCCGCCGCACAGGACCCGCCACCACCCAAGTTTTACATGTTGGAGTTCGCCACATACTACGGCTCCGTTGATCCCCTGAATTGGCTCAACCAGTGTGAGCAATTCTTTCGGGGTCAGTGCACGCTCACCTCTAACCATACCTGGCTCGCCTCCTATCATCTTCGGGGGGTGGCCCAGACTTGGTACTACGCCCTCGAGCAGGATGAGGGCATGCTACCGTGGGAGCGCTTCAAGGAGCTGTGTTGTCTGCGCTTTGGCCCTTCGATCCGCGGGAGTCGACTGGCTGAGCTAGGCCAGCTGTCATTTGTTTCCACTATGTAGGAGTTCGCTGATCACTTCCAGGCGGTGGCATGTCAAGCCCAGGATGTCTCCATGCGTCAGCGGGCCGAGCTCTTCGTTGGTGGCCTTCCGGATCATATCCGGGTGGACGTGGAGATGGGCGACCCCCCGGACCTCCAGACGGCCATGTACTACGCCCGGGCGTTCGAGCGTCGTGCGGCTGCCATGCAGCCGGCGCCGGCTCTACGTTAGGGTCAGCCTCCTCCGGTGTGCGCACCCAGGGCGGCCCAGGCGAGGTAGGCCCCCGCTGCGGCCAATGCGGCCCCCGCGGCGCCCCCGTTTCGCCGCCTTACACCGGCGGAGCAGCTGGAACGTCGTCGCCAAGGACTATGCTACAACTGCGATGAGCCCTACGTCCCTAGACATGTGTGTTAGTGGCTCTTCTACCTGGAGTCCGGGGACTACATTGAGGAGGCTGACGCACCCACCAAATACGGGGACGTGGCCATACCACCAGAGGACTCTTGACGAGTTCCGCGAGCACTTCCCCGACTTCCAAATCGAGGACGAGTTGTTTGCGTAGGCGGGGAGAGATGTTATGACCGGCATCCCCTATGCTAGGCGCAAGCCCAATAGTGGCTAGGGGGCTAGTCTGTTAAGGGGCTTAGAGGCCCAATTTATCGCTTATTTGGTATTTTCTTAGAGATAGATATAGTTCCTTAATTATAGCATCTATAGGGAAGGATAAATACTTGTAATCGGGGATGATTGGAATTAAGCAGAAAGCAACAATTAAGTTGCTGGCTTCCCTTGGGAGCCAGCCATCCCTGCCCTCTCTTCCTCGTGTGAACAGTACCCTCGTTACTGAAGCGCCGCATGAGTTCTAGGGCTGCAGCAGCAGCCGCCGCACTCTCGCCGCCACGGCCCCTCGCCGACGTCGAGAGTACAGACCACGTCCTCCCCTCTTCCACCCCTATAACCTACGCAGCAACTCCAGTAGGGCATCAAGTCCTATCATGTAGCCCCCGCTTTTTGGTCTCTAGCTGTCGATAGGGAGGTTCTAGCGCGTTGCTGCGGAGAAGCTGAGGTGCTCGTATTTGATCTTGCAGTTGTTGCGAAGGCTTTGGCACAATTTGAGCACTCATTGGGGTGTTGGTCTTCAATTTTGATGCTTCTTCAGAGGCCACAGTGCAATTTGAGCATGGATCCTGCCTCGCTCAATGAGTGCTCAAATTGCACTGTGGCCTCAAATTGCACTGTGGCCTTTAAAGACTGGATTGAAGATTGAAGCATGGATCCAGGCACAAGCGAAGACAATACCTAAGAAATGCTTCATCAAGATTGAAGACTACATGGATCCTGCCTCGTCAAAAACCTCACCTCTGCTAGGAGCCCCCTTTGTGAGGAAAAGAGTGCAGGCCCTTTTTGCGTGAAAATGTAAAGGGAAAATGTGAAGACTCAAAGAGGTGAGGTGACCTTCGCTTATAGTTCCGCGGAGGCCACCCCTTTACAATTATATATAGAACCTACACAAATTGTCGATGTTCCAGGTGTGAGTCCTTGTGTTACCTTCGCTATCTATCAAGTAGAATGACCCCGGTCTTCTGATGGCCTTTGCCGTGTATGGGTCTTCCCATTTAGGTTGGAGCTTTCCTACGTTGGCCGCGTTGGGCTTTCTTCTTAGGACTAGGTCTCCATCTTGAATAAGCTTCCTGATTACTTGGCCATCTCTCTATTTCCTCGTTTGTTCTTGGTATTTGGTGATGTCTTCTACTACTTCCAACCTTATGCCTTCAATTGTTTCTTTTGAATATTCTTCATCTGTTGCCAAAGCCTGCTTCATCACCCGAAGGCTCTGATGCTTAACCTCCTTGGGTAGCATTGCTTCTTCGTCGTATAGGAGCTTGAATGGTGTAAAGCCTGTCGTCCTGGATGCTGTGGTGTTATTAGACCACACAACCTTCGGCAGTTCCTCTACCCACTTGCCTTTGCGGAGGTTGAACAAGGTCTCCAAAATTGCTGAGAATATTACTCTGTTAGCTCTTTCTACCGCTCCGTTTGACTCTGGATGATAGACTGATGCGAAGGCTATTATTGTGCCTATGCTTTTGTAGAACTCTTTGAATTTGTCTGAGTCGAACTGTTTCCCATTGTCAACTGTTAGGGTTCTTGGTACTCCAAACATGCAGACTATATTCTGTTAGAAGAATTTTTTTTCTATTTCTGAAGTGATTGTTGCTAGTGGCTTGGCTTCAATCCATCTTGTGAAGTACTCGATTGCTACTGCTACGAACTTGTCCCCCCCTTGCGAAGGTGGTAGTGGCCCGACAAGGTCCATTCCCCATCTTTGCAATGGCCAAGTGGGTGGAATGAGTTGTACTGCAGCCGAGGGTTTTGACTGATGTGGGAAGGTGCTCTAGCATGCTTTACATGTCTTAACAATTTGCTCTGCATCTTTGATGTGCGTGGGCCAATAAAATCCCTGCCTGATTGCCTTCGCAGACAATGCTCTTGGGCCAATATGGGAGCCACATGTTCCTAAGTGGATTTCTTGGAGGAGCTCTTTGCCTTCATTTTGAGTTATACACTTGAGCAATGGTCGGACTACACCTTTCTTATACAATATGCCATCTATCAACGTGTAGCTTCTTGCTCTAGCTGCCATTCTTACTGTGCTTGCTTCAGCCTCTGAGTGGTGCACATTGTTCAAGTAATCTATGATCAACTGCCTCCATTCTTTAGTTTTAGTGACTAGGACTATTTTGAATGCCTTTGTAGTTGCTTGCGTTGCTGGCGCTTGTAATATTTAGTAGAATGCTCCCTCTAGTATGGGCAAGTTGTTTGTTGCTGCCTTCACCAGTTTGTCTGCCTCTACGTTTTCTGCTCTTGGTATGTGCTTCAGGGTGAATCCCTGGAACCTTCGCTCAAGTGCCCTTGCTGTGTCCAAATATTTGACCAACTTGCCCAACCACAACTTGGGAATCAGTTTTTACTAGTACCCTTTTTGCTCCGACTGCCTTCGCCTTGTTGAGGTCCAGTATGAGGCCGTCATATTCTGCTATATTATTTGTTTCTTTGAATTCTAGCCTTGCTGCATACTTCATCCTGAGGCCTAATGGTGCTATCAATACGACGGAGGCTACAGCTCCTAAATGTCCCTAGGCTCTATCTATGTAGAGTGTCCAGATTTGAGCTTGGGGCTGTGGTGTTTGATGTGTCGACGGTGCCTAGTCTGCCATAAAGTCTGCTAACGCTTGTGATTTGATTGCTATTCTTGACACATAATTGAGTTCAAACTAGGATTGCTCAGTTGCCCATTTCCCAATTCTTCCAGAGGCCTCTTTGTTACTGAATATGTCTCCGAGCGGTTGTGATGAGGGTACTATAATCTCGTGTGCTTGGAAGTAATGCTTCAATTTTCTTGATGAGATGAGGATAGCATATGCTATTTTTTTCAATTTCCGTATAGTTCAACTTAGCTCATGATAGGGCTTCTGAGATGTAGTAGACATGCTGTTGAATGACCTTTGACTCTTCTTCTTTCTCTCGAACTAGCACCCCACTGACTGCATGGTCAGAGGCTACGACATATAACAATAATGGAGCCTCTAGATCTGGTACTGTCACCAGGAGCTTGCCAGCTATGTAGATTTTGAGTTGCTAGAAGGCCTATGATTGTTTTGGCCCCCATTCCACTTTGTCTCCGCCTCTCAGAGCTTTGAAGAATGGGAGGCTACGCTCTGCTAACTTTGAGATGAATCTGTTTGGCACTGCTATCCTTCTAGTGAGCTTTTGGACTTCCTTTTTGGTTGATGGTTCAACCATTGAGATTATGGCCTTCGTTTTTTCTGGGTTTGCCCTTATGCCTTCGGGCCCTATGATGTGCCCAAGCATTTTTCCTCTGCTGACACCGAAGTGCACTTTTCTAGGTTGAGTTTGAGGCTTGCTTCCCTGAGATTGGCGAAGGTTTCTTTTAGATCTACTATGTGATCTTCTTTGTTCTTGCTCATTACTACGATGTCATCAACATAAGCTATGATGTTCTTCTGCAGCTGAGGGCCAAGAACTGCCTTTGTCATTCTGGCGAAGGTCGAACCTGCATTTTTTAGCCCTTTGGGCATTCTAATGTAGAAATAAGTTCTGAAGGGAGTAGTAAACTTGTCTTCTCCTCATCTTCTCTGTTGAGCCAGATTTAGTGATATCCTGAGAAGCAATCCAGGAGTGAAAAGCGCTTGCATCCTGCAGCCTTGTCGACAGAGGCATCGATCCTTGGAAGTGGAAACGGGTCTTTTTTGCAGGCTTTGTTTAGGTCTGTGAAATCTTTGCCCATTCTCATCTTCCCATTTTCTTTGGCACCAGTACTACATTTGCCAGCCATTCTGAATATTTGACTTCTCTGATAACATTTGCGTCTAGCAATCTCTGGACCTCTACCTTCACTACCAGAATTCTGTCTTCTGACATTTTCCTTTGCCGCTGCTTTCTTGGCCTTACTTTTGGATTTAAGTCGAATGAATGCTGAATTATTTCTCTGCTGACTCCTTATAGATCGGAGGCTGACCAGGCGAAGACATCTTTGTTTTTGGCTAGAGTCTATATTAGTTCTGCTTCTTCTTGCTTTGAAAGTTTGCCTCCAATAATTACTTTCCTATCACGCACTGCATTCTCCAAGGGGATTGATTTTGTTTTTTCTTGGTCCTTGAGATCTGTTTTGCCCTTTGGCATATCCAAAGGCTCCGGCGCATTGCTATTGGCTATCTCGACGGAATTAATGTTGCGCTGGGACTTGTAGATGGCTCTTTCTATGTACCTTGCCTCCTTCTGGCTGCTGTGAACTATGATGATGCCATGCAAAGCGGGCATTTTCATGCACAAGTAACCCATATGGATTGTTGTATTGAACTTATTTGCAAACCCTCTGCCGAAGATGGCGTTGTATGGGTAGTAAAGGTCTACTACGTCGAAGGTTACATACTCAGTTCTTGCATTTTCTTGACCTCCGAAGGACACTGGCAGAGAGATTTCTCCCAATGCGTCAACTTTCTTTCTTCCGAAACCAATCAATGGGGAATCCGAAGGCTGTAGTTGGCTTCTGCTTAACCTCATCTGATCAAAGGCATTGACGAAGATGATATCTGCTGAGCTCCCGGAGTCTATCAGGACCCCGTTAATTTCCCAACATGCTATATTGGCCTTGATCACCATAGCATCAGTGTAGGGGTAGCTTTCCAACTGGAAGTCTTGCTCTGAGAATGTAATGGGTGTCTTCGACCAATCTGTGCAGCGCAGTGGTCCCTGCACTGCTATGTTGTTGACAAGCCTAAGATGATCTTTCTTTTGCTTCTTTGTATGGAACTCCATTGAAGAACCTCCAGCTATTGGTAGTATCATGCCAATAGTGGGTAGTGGTGTATGAGGGTTGAGCTGGTTTTCTAGGTTGGGCTCATTTTTGGGTGCAGCTAGCTGTGGCGGAGGTGGTGATGGAGGTAATGCTTCAAGTTGTCTATTGTGAACTTGAGCTGGCTGATTTGTCTCTATGAATATTATGTGCGGAGGCCTTGGGTTTATGTAGGTGAGGTTGGCTTCCGTACGCTGGTTACTGGCCTGCCCTTGCTGCTGTGTAGTTGGTCGCCAAGTGGGTAGGAAGTTGGGATAGTATGCAGCTGCTAAGGTGGATGGGTGGATTTGACTGGAGTTAAGGCTTGGGTAGATTGGGCAATAAGGCTGTTGCGAGGGTGCAGCGAAGGTATGGTTGACTTCTCTGGTAGGTTGTTGTTATGGAGGTTGAGGGTTTGCCCTATTCTTTATCCTCTCTTGAATTTCCTTCGCATCCAGGCAGTCTCTGGTAATGTGCCCTTTGTTCTCTCCATGGAAGAAACAGTACTGCCTTCGCTGTCTTGGTTCCTGGTTTTTGTTCCAGTTCTTTCTTTGATTGTATTTGTTGCCTTCGTACTGCTTCTGCAGTGCTTTGTTTGGGGTTGCCTCTGGCATCTGTTGCCGTTGCTGGCTATTCCCTTGCTGCTCTATATTAAAAACTTGTTGATCTAGCGCTTGCTGAGGTTGTCACTATCCTTGGCTTCTGTTGCCTCCCTGAGCATTCCTGCTGCTCCCTTGGTACTGCTTGTTCTGATTTTGCTCTTCCAGCCTTCTACGAAGGTCGTTATCTGACCTGCAATACTTCTCAAACTCACTATATAGTTCTTCTATGGTGCTTGGCTTCTCCCGAGCTAGATGAGCTACGAAAGCTCTGATACGGAGACCTTTAATTGCGGCCTCAATTGCCACATCCTCTGGGACATTTGGTGCCTTCTCTTTAAGCTGCACAAATCTCTGAAAATAATCCTTTAGGGCTTCACCTTGATTTTGTTTACACTAAAACAAGTTCATTGACGTCAAGGATTCGGTGCTGAACCCTTTGAAGTTAGCGACGATCTTGTCGCGGAGGTCCTCCCATGAATATACTGAACTTGGCCTCAACATTGAGTACCATGCCAATGCATCACCTTCAGCTGTAATAACAAATGACTTGGCCAAGACAGTGTCGTTCCCACCTGCGGAGGTTACAGCTGCCTCGAAACTTATGATGAACTGGCGTGGATCGGATCTTCCATTGAATTTGGGTAGGGTAATAGGTTTATAGGAAGAGGGCCAGGGTGAGTTTTAGATTCCTTCGGACAATGGGGATTTGGAATCTATAGTTCTGTGAACTGATGGTAAGGTGTAAGGAGTGCCGAAGATTGGTTGGGCGGCCATTCCTAGCAAAGGGTTGGGTTGGCTTTGATTTGTTGAATGGGGCTAGCTGGGTGCGTTGGAAGGAGGCTGGGTGGGTTGCATGCTTTGTATTTCAGCTTGCAGAACAGCCAGCTACTGTCTTATCTCCGCTGCCTGCAGTGATGCCTGGACTACCCTCTGGTTTGCAGCAAAGGTAGCTGCCAACCTACCTCTCTCCTGCTGCGTACTCTACAATTGAGCTTGGAGCTGTTGGAGCACTTGCTCTGGGGTTGGTTCTTGCACCGGTTCCTCCTCGGTCGCCGCAGGATGATCCTCCGCAGCGTCTTCTTCGATGTCTGGCTCTTCGGTAGTAGTAGCATAGGTGTTGCGGGTGCTACGCCTGGGCCTCCCCCTTCTGGTGGGCTCTGAAGGTGCTCTTACAGAGGTTGCTCTCTTTCTTGCCATTGTGGGTTTTACTTGGCCGACACGCAGTGGGCGCCAATGTTGAAAAATCGGGTTTCCAGTAGGTGGGACACGGAGGAACCTTCGCCCAGCCGGGTGCCCTGGGTGAACGTTAGGAAGGTGGTAGGTGGGTCCAGGCTCAATTAGGGTTTTATAAATGCATTCACCAACCTCCTCTACATAGGGTTTGGTTGCCCCTTTTTATAGGACAATGTTTGCTACTATTTCATCGTACATCTTTGCCCTATGCTAGCTTGGGTACATTTCTGGAATATCGTCGGACCAGTTCAAATCTTCAGGTGCATTCTGGGTCTTTTCCTCTCGCACCGCCTTTGCCATTCGGGCCTCACCATCAGGCCCATAGGAGGCCCATTTCTGACTTTGGGCCGTGGCGCTGTAAGAGCTCCCTTCGTTCGGGCGGGGACCACAGGGCCTCCGCCCAGACTGCTGGAGCCTCCGCCCGCGGTCTCCGACCTCCGCCAAGGAGCTCTTCCGTGTACCTTCAGAGTCTGTGCTTGGACCTCCGCCTCACCGGTGATCAGAGGCAAAGGCCTCCCTTGGTGATCCGAAGGCTCCTTCCTTTATACCTGCGTGCCAAGAAAACATGCGGACAGTTGTTGCTATGTAGGAGCCTCCGCTACTTATATGTCTATGTCCCAACATATCTAAAGTAAAAACTTATATAAAATATATGTCATTGTTATTAATATAGTTTCAAATAATTTGTTAGTACCATTAGTATATGAGTCATTAAGAAAATATTTTGCATGTAACATATATATTTACGAAAATTTAAATTTTTGCCCTTCTTGTGGTTGGCACTCGTCTAGTGGCCAACCTTAGTTTGAAACCCATAAATTTGCCACATGGACAGTGAAATGTGCTTCATTTTTGCCACTTTTGGCGACATGGCACTCCAGGTCACCTTTCCCGCATGGATCGGGCATGTGAAATGACCGTCTTGTCCCTATCTCCTTATCCTCTCACCTGGCCCCTCGCTTAGTTCATTCCCCGCCCTTCTCTCCCTCTTCCCTATTCTACTCTAGCTCAGTGGTGACTACAACAACGACTATCCACTCCGGTACGACGGCGCCTCCTGCTCCATCGAACCCGACGGATCTACACTGCCCATAGGGGCTCCCAACGTAATGAAGGTTAGTGAGGACATTGCCCCTTATTATGCATCCAACATTGGTGAACTAGCGTTAGGGCATGAACACTAACACTCCCATAGGGCGTGAACATTGACACTACCACGCCCAGTGATTACATGGACACTCCATGCTTTTGTTCTCCCGTTAGATGGAGGGGATGGGCTGTGGCGATTTGCTGCTTGCTGACTGGGGCGGCTTTTATCGGCGCCAGTATCCCCTAGTACCGCATCAGGCTCTCCCTGTCCCGGCCCGAAATGAGAAGTTATTATATCTGTTTCTGTTTTCGTTTACTTGTTCACCTAGAGTAGCTCTTTGAATTTTACTCATTTCAGAGCACTAAGGGTGTTACACTTTTTTCTTTAGAGAGAACAAAGACCATTAGTCCCGTTTTATAGAAAACCAAATGAGACCGATTTTATACTTGTTATTTGTCTTTTTAACCCTTCACAAGGATTGGAGCAAGCTGGCGCTAAAGTAATTAAAGGTAGCTTGGGACCAGTGGTGGTGACGACCAACGACTTGACGACACACCACGGGCCGGCCCGAATGCAGTCTCAATTTCCTAGTCAATGGGATATCTGCTGTACGTACTTTTACACCGTGATCGACCTGCCTGCCGTGGGCCATGGCTCCCATATATATGCCCGGCGGCCGATGTGGAGATGTGCTATAGGTGCGACAATCACTTTTGGAGTGGTTGTGACAAAGTCACCCACCACCCGAAACACGCACACGAAAAAAAAACAGAAATCTTCCTTTCCCAGGAATCAAACAATTCTAAGTTAACGACTACATACCAAAAAAAAAACAACAACTAGTACCTCCGTTTCTGTTTACTTGTCACCATGCACAGTGCTGACAGTACTCCAGGGCTACAGGCTACTTGATTTAATTTTTTTGCTTGGCCCTTACACCTCGCGGAGCAAAGTTAGCGTTTCGGAGACGGTGACAACAAGATTCAGCTCACCGGTGATTTACAGTGGTATGGACAAACGGGCTTCCAAACAGGCCTGAAGCAAAAAGAAAAAGGACGGAGTGCAGGGAACCTTTGTACATCCCTTTTGTGTTATGTTATAGGCAAAAGACCAAAAGAACAAACGCATATGGATCATCATCAAATAAAGAACTCCTGTCATGATGTGGTGTTCAGAAACCTACCTCCCAGTGTGGATCGTCTAGTGATGGCCTGCAAGTCAACAGCAAGCCTCTGGCAATGCTGTATCCCTACGGACTCTCCCCTTCTCACTAATTTCTGGAAATCAATTGTTTGGATGTAATCTTTCTCTCCTCTCTCTTCGAAATTGTAATTGGCGCCAAGCCAAACATATGGGGTCCTTGACCCTCCGCCCACTAGATCATGTCTGGAATGTGTTGTAATATATGTAGGTGGGAACTCTTCGTCCCCTGTTGCATTTCAAAAAAAAAAACTCCTATTATCACGCTAGCACACAGTCAACCACCGGGCCGGGCGAGACAGTTCCAGTGCTTGAAGCTATGGGGTAGTTTCTATACTTGTCAAATCATGTAGGCACTACATATAGAAACTATATTCTCAATGTATAGTTTCTTCAAAATAAATTTTTGTCTAATCATATTTTTCATTCTCCATCATCTGCGCTATCACTTCTTTTCATGTCTTGGTTCCCTACGGACATAGTTTCTTATGTAAAAAACTATTTCCTTTTTGTTTTTCTTTAATTCCAATACTAATTAATCATTTTTCTTAGATGATGTCCTAATTAATGAACATAGGAAATAGATGGTTTATGATTAAGAGTGCCCTAATAAATTTATTGCTACACAGTACAGACTGCGATGCAGCGCGTTTTGTCTGCTAGCCATTTATATTGTTTTTTATTTCAAGGCTTCTCTACCAACCGTATAATAACGAACAACTTGGTGCACATCCACTTTTAACGGTTTCATACGATATAGGGGTCTGTTTTATAGTATGGTTGATGGTTGCTTTTTTTTTTTTTTTTTGAGCAACTGGTTGTCTTGATTTGTGAGCGAAAGATCGATGCTATCCAACCAGCATGTGCCTCTGATTCAGTTTTTGGACTTTACGGCCACAAGTATCCGGCCCCTGGGATTCAGTTCAACAACTTGGGCTACCTGTAATGCACTCATGCACATGGACTTCAATTGCTTTAGGAAGGACTCCCATAATGCACTCGGGCCAGGGCTGCATGTTGGTTTGCTCTCCCGCCGTGAGATTTGGTTGTTTGGCCTTTATTGGAATTGTGAGACCGGGGGAGGTGGTGGCATGCTGGTTCACAGATCTCGAATCAAGAACTGTCTCACAAATCCATTATCACGATCCATCCACACATACATGATACAACAATAAAATATATCCTGTCTCGCAAATCCATCATCTATACTTAGATCCATTATCGCGGCAGAATGGACGCGAGCCATGGCACTCAGGCCACTTCCTAAAAAAACATATATAGGAGCGATCCTATTGGAGCATACCACGTCGGGCTGGGGGTGCCCGAGAGGTAAAGGTAACCCGACGCGCGCGTTCGGCACATGCGTGCCCGACCGGCCGTCTACAAAAGGAGCGGAGGCGGCGGCCATGGCGAGGCAGGCCAAGCATCTCCGATACACTTGCTATCTCGATCCCCCCACTTCTTTCCTTCCCACCTATAGCAACAAAGCTTTGGACACATCCATACTTGCCTCCGCAGGTCCGGCTTCTGCTTGCTTGGCCCAGCTAATCCCAAACTTGTCACTGGATTTTCCCTTGTCGCCACCGTCTCAGATTAGATTAGCTTCTTCCAGTTCCAGCTCAAACTAACCCAATTTCAATTTCAATTTCAATTTCAATTTCAACACCATATACCTACCTCCATGGACGAGAGCCTTCTGTTCGGCATGGCGAAGAAGCACGCCAACTTGTACCAGCATGACGACCCATGGGACCTCCCACCATACTTCCTCCTGAGAAAGAACAACTGGAAGAGCCTGCGGACACATTCTGGGTACTGGAAAGAGAAAGAAGGAGAGCTCACCGCCATCCGTTCGGCTGGAGAGTCGTCGTCCTCCTCCTCCTCCGCCTCACCGTCCTACGTCGGGGTTAGGAAGACCCTAGAGTTTTACCTCAAGGACGGCACGAGGGGCGGAGAGGGCACCAAGACGGATTGGATCATCCACGAGTACCACCACCTCCGCGAGGACGACGACGGAGAAGCCTTGTTTCTCCAGGTATAAGGCTATAAGCTAAGTACCGTCGTACCGACAACTATGTTAATGACCAATCTGACCATTTCTGACGATGTATACATGTAGGAGGATGTGGTGTTTCGTAAGGTATTCAAGAAATGCAAAAACAGAACAGATCACGCCTCCTCTCTTTACCGCCAGGTAGAGTCATGCGTGAAAGCTTTGATTCGAATGTCTCGAACGTCGGAGTGGCTGCATGAAGATTTAGGAGTGCACTGCGGTCCCCATGGGAAATCAGATAATGTTTGGAAGCACTTCACCAAGATTCGTAGTGCCAACGAGGTGTACGCAGCGTGCCACCGCTGTGATAAAGTGCTGAAGGCTCATCCCAAGAAACATGGCACGTCTCACCTCAAAAGGCACATTCTCACATGCTCATCAACCTGCACTAATCCTTCCACTGACGAGGACCGTGAAATGCTGCACCTTCTCCGCACAGCGCTCGACAATCCCTACGAGCAACAGAAGATAGACGTGAAGCTCGACTGTCAAGAGGATCTCACCCAGCTGGACCCTTGGGATCTGAATCTCACCTGCCCCACCCCCTGGTACGTCACGAGGTCGTCGAACCGGCAGACGCAAGGGGGGCACTGGAAGGAGATAAACAAGGAGTTCACTGCCATCCGGATGGATCAGAAGGGGTGCTGGAAGCACATTGACAAGGAGATCGCCGCGATCCAAATGGTGCCGGTGCCGCAGTACATGGGGCTGAGGAGGACCCTGGAGTTTCACCATCAGGACGGCAGGAAGATGAACTGGATCATGCTGGAATACCAACAGCTGGATGATATCCAATCCCCTGCCCTGTTTCTTCAGGTAGGTGACATTTTTTTAGCACCGTTGCCATGCTTTCGTTTTTATTATGCATGCTTCATTCATTCGTGCTTACTGCTTGTAGGGGGACACGGTGATTCGCAAGGTATTCCGCTATGACAAAGATGCGGTCTCATCTGCTTTCATTGAGTTGGACAGGTGGTTAAATGGAGATGATGATGATGATGAGGGGCACTCCAATGGTAATATGAGTTCTTCATTAGTCCGGCCGCACATTTGAACGTTCCTCTCTTGCACAACCAGACTGTTAATATTCCCTGCTTTGTTTTTCCGTTAGGTGAGGGCGTGAACACTGACACTACCACGCCCAGTGATTACATGGACACTCCCTGCTCTGTTTTCACATTAGGTGAAGGCACGAACACTGAAACTGCCACGTCCAGTAGTGATTACATGGACACTCCCATTGATAGGAAGCGCAAGAGGACTGGTGCTGCTTCCTGCCGCAAATCAGAAGTTTGGATGCACTTCACCAAGATTCACGACACAGATTGTGCAGTGGTGTACGTAGTGTGCCACTCCTGTGACAGGGGGTACGGTAGCGGTCGCTCTACGAATGGCACCTCTCACCTGTGGAGGCACAACAAGAGCTGCACAAGCAAGCGCCGTAGGACAGGAAACGCGAATGACGCCACCACTGAATGGGAAGCAGAAATCTGGCCACTGTTCCTGCTCTTGAAGAACTATGGAGGTTGTGACTTGTCACTTGTGTTCGTTTCTACTCAAGCACAGCCCTTCAGTTTGTTTTCTATGTTTGTCTCTATTATACATACTACTAACACTTGTTCTCTGTTTCAGAAACAGAGCAGCAGGGATGTGCTCAAGCTAGGAGCCAAGGAGATGGGCCTGCCTGCTGATGATTGTTAGAATGGAGGCAGTACAGTGTGGGGCTAATGCGCACAACGATTTCACATGCTCCCTTTTGTTTTTTCAGTTTTGTTTCAGGCTTTACTCTGTCCTAAAGTTGGGCTCTGTCTTAGGTCGTCTTATTCTTCTTTGCTACTCCTACAATGTTTAAAGTAGCTGAGACCTATGGTTATCTGACTTTGATCTACTGTATGAATTATGATCAGGGATGTACTATCTTTGAATATTTGAGAGAAATGGAGGTTTGATTTTAGAGATAGTACAACATGAACTGAATTAAGTCAATTTCTGCACTCTGCTGCTAGAACTTTTACAGGAACGGTAATTAGTAGCACCACTGTATTTTCGAATTTTCTAGGCAGCTTAAGCTCATATAGGGGGGTGATTAGTGCTCTGCTGTCTCTGTCTCCAGTATCCAGCGGACAGCTAAGCTAATATCAGATCAGGAGCCTGGTCTGCTCTCTTCTGCAATCTGATGCTGCGACCATAGCTCTCCATATCTTTAGGAGCTCAATGGTGGGCCCATTTGGTGCTCGAACTGTATTTCGGTGTAGATTCACTGCACCAGGATTGGTCATTGATCCATGGACCATTTTCCACCAATTTGATTTTTTAAAAGAGATGTACGTGAAAGCGGCCCACAGCCACGCAGAAGGGGCCCACAACAAGCATGTAAGCCTAGGCCCATTAAATAAGTTGCTTCTTATCCATTGGACATTGAAGCCCAATTTGACATAGGTAGGATTTTCTTCAAAAAACTATTTCTTGTTTATAAGAAATGGCGAAATCAGTTTTTTTCTGGATGTAGACTAGGAAACCAATTGTAGAATTCTGAGATTCTCTTTAAAAATTGTTTGCATTGGTATGGTTTCTTCGGGAAGATATCATGTGCTCCCATGCTCCTACTTAGAAAGATCATCAAAAAGTGCATGAAATATTCAACAAAATATATGAATGGATAGATGATGCACGTATCTGTCTTTATGCAAAATTTAAGGATGAACAAATAATTCTACAAGGAGAAAAAAAAAGAAAAAATCAGGACGCAATTGATGCGGGTTGTGGATCCAGGTAAATAGCGTGTAGCCGACCCAATTATATCATTATTTTTCTCTCTCTTTTTTCTCCTTGTACAAACCTTTGTTACTTTTAAAATTTTGCATGCACATGTATGCTTGAATGGAGCTCTAAGAGCATCTCCAATAGTTCCTAAAAATAATTGATAAATAAATGACTTTTCCAAGTGGCTAAAAAAATTGGGAGTACATTTGTTTGGTTCCTTCAACAGTTTTCAAAAACACACTCCTAAAATATATATATAGAAAGCAAGTTTGCCTCAGGAATCACGAACTATTTCCAAATCACCCTAACCACTTTTATACTTTCTTTCTCTCTTGTACATTAACAGTTGAATTGTATACACGCACATATGATATATAGTACTCTCTTTCTCCTAAAAAAGAATGGGACTCTAGGAGACTAGTACTGTGCTGATCCAAACATGTCTGAATTTTGATCAGGTTATATAAAAAACAACATTATATATGATACTAAATATATGTCATTATATTTGTTACATAATATATTTTTATAGTATATATCTGCCATTATATTTGTTGCAGAATACATTTTTATAGCATATATCTATACTTTGTAATAAATTTAATAAAGTTTTATATAGTTTGACAAAATACGTAATTACAATTGTATCTTTTCTGGATAGAGATAGAGTTATTACTGTCTTCACTCATTTTAGCTTGTGGTGGAAACAATCCAATCGTTTTAACCGCGGCTTAAGACCTTATTACAGTGATGACACTAGGAAAGAAGACAATTTTGGTTTGACACTGGTCAAAGCAAAGCTCGCTTTGGTACGTTACGTATGTTGTTCCTTTCACATGCCGATCGACATTCCATACTGACCGTGACTGGTCGGGGCCCGGGCGACCCACCCGACGCTCACGCGCGCGTTCAGAGTAGCACTGCACAGTGGCACAGTGCACACGCTTTTTTTCCTAGAAATTACGGCTCTGGAGAAGTGCTAGCTAGCGTCCGCTACCGCGTTGGCGCGTGGTGAAGGATACGTACCTGTCATATCTCCATATATTGAGCCTCTGCTGGTCGGTGCTTGTTTCGATGTGGGACAGTGATGGAATTGTTCATGCCATGCCCTACAAACCTTGGCAATTTGGAGCGTGAAAGCGTGACAGCTGAGACTTTAGCTGAAAAATAGCAACAACCTAAAGAGTGCTTTTTTAGATACGTGTAGCTTGTCATAACTTAGTGCATGTTTGGATCTATTAACACTAAAAGCTAATACATTTCTTTTCATTGATTTTAGTAAATATATTGTAATACATATTTGCATCTAAAATAAATTCAAATGAAAAAATAAATTGAAAATTTTTATATCTCTTTGCATACTATAAATGCCGAGGTCGTTTGAAAAAATCACAGAAAAATTAACTTCAAAATCACTAATCTTAAAACATATTTTTTTGGCTCTAAATAATTTCAAATTAAAAAGTAGTCAACTATAAAGTTACAGATATTTTTTAGTACCAAAACTTTGGTTCAGGTCATTTCTTTACCTAACATCGTTTCAAAAATTTTAAAAAAAATCAAATTGTTTGTAATGGCGTCAGGTTAACAAAGTTATAAGTGAAATATATCTATGCTGGCGGGTTTTTAAGGTTACTGCTAGTACATTAAAAAATCCATACAGAATCCGTCAATGGAGATACATCTCCACTTATGGTTCATAGCCATGGGTCTAGTTGAGATACAGGGTACAATGCCCTTGGTGCAAATTCCATCGATAATTCAATTGTGCCAAGTCGATAGAACCTATTATGCTAGTTTAGTTGTGTGAAATGCTGATCACCAATACGGAAGATGCATGCATTATGCATTTCTCGTCAGTTATTGTGATATCTGGGCTACTAGATGAGACCAAGGGCAGATTGGTCAATGTACCATGCACTCTCTCCCCTCCCAGGCTAGACAATCCTTTTCGGCGTGTGCCGAGCAAAGTTGTGTTTTTCTAGTGTCATTCCGTCTAAGTAGGATAGAATTGGAATCTTACCGACACTCAAGCTTAGTTTTGATGACCTACCATCACATATGAAGCAGTGCTTTGCGATTTTTCTCATTTATTAGATTTATTTATTTATTTTATAAAAATATAAAAAAATCAATAGCTCGGATTTGTTTGAGTTGTCTACAGACTCACATATAGTATTTTGTGAGGCTACTCACGCTATGTATGAAAAATTTAAACCAATGGATCACTTGTCTACCGACTGTAACATGTTGCTTGAAGTATGGCGTGGGTGCACTGGCCTAGTTGCGGCCCATGTTTCTTTTCATAGCTTCAAGAAGAAGCATGTGTAATGTCACACACTCTGGCCCAGTTGTCAGCCATGGATTATTTTTCTCCTACCTTCTCCATTCTAAATTATAAGTCTTTCTGGCTTTTCTTGATACATAGCTTTTGTTATATATCTAGACATCATATAATTCTAGGTGTTTCGCTTCATTGATTAAACAGCGTTATTACAATCAAATTGCAGACAAGGCTGCAAGAAGCTAGGGGACTCAGCCCAAACAAAGGAAGCTCGAAAAGAAAAAGCATGTTGGCTGCAGAGGTGTGCTGCAAAATTCGCCGTTCTTTTGGTATGGACAACCTGGAACGAGGTAAGGTTGGAGATCATCCCCTCAACATCATCAAGTATCGCCTTGATCTCTGAACGCTGCTTCCCTCTGTTCTTCCACAGCGCCACCAGTTCCTGAGAGTCGGTTTCCAGTACAATATGATCAGTTGTTCCTTCTGGTATAATTCGGACGCCATCCCGAAAAGCTTCGGCTTCTGCCAAAAGCGCCAAGCCGGTGGAATCTAACCAACGTGCTGATGCCCTCAACAAAGAACCTGTGCTGTTGCGCATTACTACCCCGGTCGCACCAGAGTTGGACTCAGGGGAAAACGCCCCGTCAACGTTGATCTTGTAGTGCCCGTCTTCTGGCAGCTGCCAGCGCATTACTTGTGTCGCCTCTCCTCAAGTGGCCGCCTTGAAGCCATTAACAAGTTCACTGCAGGTATCGATAGTCCATTCTAGAGCTTTGCCCGGGTCATTCCTACTTCTCCACAAGGACCACATACCGCATATAATTACCCTTCTATCTCCCTCACTGCATAGAGAGTTGTCCAGCAAATCTCGTGTCCAAGTACTAGGACATAGCTTAGGGACTTTGATGCCAGTGAGGGTTCTAAGCTTGTCCCAGAACTTCACTGCAAACGTGCACTGGGTGAGTGCATGATAAGTCGTCTCATCCTCCATTCCACAAACTTTACAGGTCGGCAATGGATCTATATGCTTTCGATGAAGGTTAGCACGGCATGGCATGAAGTCATGTGCTACTCTCCACCAAAAAAACTCTGACTTTCGGAGGAACTTTACATTTCCACAATTTTTGCCAAAAAGGGTCATCGGCAGCCACCGAATGTGATGCCCGGACTTCTCTATGGTCTCGCTCATGGGATTCTTGCTCCGCTAGCAGGCGATATGCCGACCGAACTGAGTATAAACCATGGCGCTCGACGGACCAAGCCTAGAAGTCCCCTTGACGCCGACCCAGCGGAATCCTCTTCACTGCTTGTGCATCCATAGGCAGCAAGTTCTCAGCGAGAGCTTGTGAGTTCCAGCTAACGCCATCGGCTGTTAGCAGCTCACAAACCCACAGAGCCGTAGCCCCAGGTCGCGGACAGATAGGTTTGCCGCCAATGGCTCCCGGTATCCAGCGATCTCTCAAAATATTTGTTGTTTCTGTTAGTTGATCTCCACCAATAGGCCCAACGGTCTATTGGGCCCTTGCCTCTGCTCCCTGATCGGGGAAGCCCAACCCTAACTGGTTGGTGGGCCCCTGTCGCACAGCACATACAAATAGAGAAGGTGGGGATCGAGGCTGTTACTACGAGGTTCAACGGAGCCGCCATCCACCTACAGAAAAACCCTAAAACCGATCTAAAGTCGTGCTGGAAGCGACGGGATGTGCCCCACCATCGCCGTCGTCCCTGCAGGTCTACACCGGCCCCTCTGGACCACCACTGTACCTCGCCACCGAGCCGGAGCTGCCTCGACATTGGTGTCCGCGAGGTCACGAAGCTATTGTCCACGGCGGATCTACGGGTTAAACACAGAGGTACCAATCCTACGATCCTAACAATGGCATCAGAGCAGGTTACCTCTGTGAATTCCTGTGTATCCCTAACCCTAACCGGGTAAAAGCAAAAGAAAGAGAGACCGGCTCACGGTCTACCAGTCATCACCACCACCGCGCGTGGGGGAAAGGAGCCGCACCGTTCGACAGCGCACGGCAAAAGTAAAGAAAAGAACAGATCCTTTCGGATCAGAGAAGAAATAGGGCCCTAGGCTCACAGAGCCGAAACCCTAACCCTAGAACGGGGATAATCTGTTCGGGAAAACAAGGGAAAAAAAAGAAATAAAAGAAAACAGAACCTAACCCTAGATCCATTCGGATGTCAAAGAAAAGAAAGGAAAAACAGAAAAGAAAGGGGAAAAGAACAGGGTCGGCATACGAACCCTAAACCTAACCCTAGAACGGATCCTCATCCCTAACCGGTTGAATCCGAGAAGAAACAAAAGAAATCAAAGAAAAGAAAAGAAAGGAATCAAAGAAACCCTAACCCTAATCCCCTCCTTCGGTTCGGTTCGGATAAGAGGAAAGCGAGATCCAAATCGAAAAGAAGGGGGTGGGAAAGGAGAAAGGGAAGGGGACGGATCCACCCTCGCCGGCGCGGGAAAAGAAGAGCCGGAACAGCCTTGGCCGGCGCGGGAGAAGATAGGCCGAACCGGGGCTGCTGCTCGTCGGGCTCGGCAAAGGGGGCACCGCGGCCAGGCCACTCGACGGCGGCGTGCTCACCCGTCGGGGAGCACGCGCACCGGCGAGGGGGCCGGCGACGGCGCCGTGGCTCGCTGCTCACTCCCGCTCGGTGTCCTCTCGGTGGCTGCGGCTGCGCTGAGGTATAGATAAGAGAGAGCGGCGAGCGAAGAGAGAGAAGGGCAAAGGGAGAATGAGCTAGGTTTTTGGCCGACGCGGCCGCTCCGGTTGCTTTTGATCGAGCGAAACGGCCGGGCGACCGTCGGATGTGATCCGACGGCGGAACGCGTTTGGGCCAAACTCAGCCCAGGCGGGAGCGAGCGCCGGGCCGCTTTCCCGGCCCAGGCCCAGGTTGCGGCCTGGGCGCGGGGGTGAGCGCGGGACTGTGCGCGTGCTGGAGTGGGCCGAACCGATTTTGGCCGTTTTGGGCCGAGAAAGAAAGAGATAGAGCCTGTTTACATATTTTCTTTTTCCAGGAAAATTGAAAAAATGCAAATTGGCTCAAAAAGAATAATAGAAAAGGTATTTTACCTGTGGGTAAAATTTAAGAAATTGAGTATATGTTTTCCGCTGCTAAAGAAAAGTATGTTCTCCAGTGATTTTGAACTGACGTGATAATTAACTGGAAAAAAAAAGGAAAGTTTTTCCAGAAAATGTTTATTTCCTGGAAATTGATTAATGGATTAAAGGAAATAGAAAAAAGCAATTTTCCCTGTGGGTAAAATTCAAGGAAAAGAGAGTTTTTCCACAGCCAAAGAAATTGTTTATTCTCCAGTTAATTTGTACCAACGTGATATTTAGAGAAAAAGAAAGTTTTTCCGCTGCTAAAGAAATTGTTGATTCTCTAGTTATTTTGATCCAATGTGGTATTTAATTGGAGAAAAAGAGTTTTAATATGATTATAATGTTATTTTCTGACCAACGTTGTTAATAACAATATCGTAATTTTAATGATTTATGCATTAATTCTACTTCTGCCCAACGGTGACGTAGAATTAGTGTATAAGAACAGATGTTAATTTTAAAGATTTATGCATTAATTCTACTTCTGCCCAACGGTGATGTAGAATTAGTGTGTAAGAACAGTTGTGAAAGTTAAAGATTTATGCATTAATTCTATTTCTGCCCAACGGTGATGTAGAATTAGTGTATAAGAATAATTGTATGTTTTGATTTTGACCAACGTTGGAATTAAGGCATGCAAATGATGTTATTTCTATGTTAAGAAAAGTTTTAACCTGGTTTTTCATCTTGTTTGAGGTGGACTGGGTAGTCACCTCACCGTGTTCCACTGAGTTTGTGGCACCGGTGAGGGAGACAAAAGTGAATGATGCCATTTGGGCAACTAAAGAGAGGGATTTTGAATCCCAAAAGATATCCTATGACTCCTTGGGCATAGGAAATGAATCACTACCAACAAGAAAAGTTTGACTGTGATAAAGAACATGATTGAACCTGCAATTGTAGGCTAAATCCTAGAGTATGACACGGTCACCGAGTACCTCGATAGAATAAAGAGTTAGTTCACTGGCTCTTCAAAGACATATGCTACTCAGCTGAAGTGGTGGCATAAGAGAGCTCACGATGCGTTGTCGAAATTATGGCAATGTCGTTTAGGCCATATTTCGAGGGGGAGAATAGAAAGACAAGTTAAGAATGATATTCTTCCTCCATTAGAGCTCTCAGATTTAGAACAATGCAGAGAATGCATAAAAAAAAGTATGTAAAGAAGATTAAGAAAGATGACAAAAGAAGTGCATGAATTTTATAGATTATTCACACAGACATCTGTGATCAGCTTTCCTGTAAAGAGTGTGGATGGTTATGATTCGTTCATAACATTCACAGATGATTACTCCCATTATGGCTATATTTATCCAATCAAAGAAAAAAAAAAGATATATTGGATAAATTTAAGATATTAAAGATTAAGATAGTCAGGTCTGACCGTGGAGGAGTACTACGGTCGGCATACCCTAAAAGACTAGCATAGTAGCCCAGTATTCTATACCGGGTGAACCTCAGCAGAATAAAGTAGCTAAAAGAATTAATCATACCCTGATGGATATGGTGGGCAGTATGATAAGTTACTCCACCTTACAGTTGAGCCTGTGGATGGAGGCGTTAAAAACCTCATTCATATTCTCAAAAAAGTATCAAGTAAATCGGTGCCCAAAACACCGTATGAGTTGTGGACAGAAAATATACCCTCACTAAACCACTTGCGTGTGTGTGGGGGAGCCCTGCTGAGGCTAAAGTATTTAACCCAAACATTGAGAAGTTAGATCCCAAAACAGTAAGGTGCCATTTCATTGGCAACACAGAAAAGTCAAAAGGTTTTCGTTTTCCACTGTCCAGAGAGACATACAAAGTTTATGGAAACGAGACACGCTGTTTTTCTAGAGGATGAAAAGATGAGGGGGAGCATGGTAGCTCGAGAAATTGTCCTTGAAGTGGAGCGGGTGTATGCGTCCACTCCAATGATTCATGAGCCATTTTTCTCACTACCTGCTATAGCTGCACCGACAGTGCTAGATACTGTGGTGCCAGCACCTGTTGTTATCCCACCTGTGGCAACAATGAATGACGATGAGGAACCTGTTCCTCAGGATCTTATAGAACCTATTGCCACACATGAGGGAGAGCAACAACAGCCTCAAACAAAAGTTGTGCCAAATGTGGAGGCCCCTAGAAGGTCTCAAAGAGTTAGAAAATCAGCTATTTCTGCTGATTATGAAGTGTATAACACTAAGTAATTTCAAATGGAGGATGATCCCACCTCATTTGAAGAAGCCATGAGAAGTGATCATTCATCAAAGTGGCTTGAGGCCATGGAAGATGAAATGAAATCAATGAATGTCAATAAAGTTTGGGTTTTGGAAATAATTCCTAAAGGAGTCAAAACAGTAGGCTATAAATGGGTCTACAGAACAAAACTTGGCTCTCAAAGGAATATAGAGAAATATAAAGCGCGACTTGTGGCAAAAGGCTATATGCAAAGAGAAGGAATTGATTACAATGAGACCTTTTCTCCAGTCTCATGTAAAGTTTCCTTCAGAATCATAATGGCATTAGTGGCACATTACGATTGAAAATTATATCAGATGGATATAAAGACGGCATTTCTCAACGGAGACTTGGAGGAAAATGTTTACATGGCACAACCGAAAGGTTTTGTCATGGAAGGAAAAGAACGAATGGGATGCCGCCTAAAGAAATCCATTTATAGATTAAAGCAAGCTTCAAGACGGTGGTACTTGAAGTTTGATCAGTCAATAAAGAATTTTGGGTTTTAAAAGAGAATGTAGAGGACAATTGTGTCTATGCAAAGTTTAAGAATGGAAAGTTTATCTTCCTTGTCCTGTATGTGGATGATATCTTACTTGCTAGTAGTGATGTCAGTCTACTATAGGAGACAAAGAAGTTTTGTCCTCAAAACTTGATATGAAAGATCTTGATGAAGCCTCGTTCGTTCTAGGAATTGAGATTCACCGAGATAGAAGAAAAAGGGTATAAGGACTGTCACAAAAGGCATACATGGAAAAGATCTTAAAGAAATTCAGTATGCACAAATATAGTCCCTCACCTGCTCCTATAGTCAAGGGCGATAGATATGGGGATTTTCAATGCCCCAGGAACCAATATGAGCTCAATCGATAAAGTAAAAGTGGTTCCATATGCTTCAGCAGTCGGAAGCTTGCAACATGCTCAAGTATGTACGCGCCCTGACTTGGCATTTGTTACCGGGTTTTACTTGGCAGATTCCAGAGCAATTCTGGAATAGAACACTGAAATTAGTAAAGAAAGTCTTGCATTAATTGCAAGGAACGAAAGGCCTCATGATGACATATAGAAGATCTGATTCACTCCACATGGTGGGATATTCGGATTCTGATTATGCGAGAGTGAATACATATCCAGACGTGGATTTTCTATCATCTCGCAAAGTGGAGTTATTTCATGGAAAAGCTCAAAGCAAACCGTCACTACATCGTCCACAATGTATGACAGTTTGTAGCATGATATGAGGCAACGGGCAGGTGAACTAACTAAAGAAGTTCATACCCGGTTTGAAGGTGGTTGACGACATCTATAGACCACTAAAGTAATACTGCGATTATGATCTGGCAGTACATGATGCTCACAGCATAAGTCAAGTGGTGCTGCCAAACACATTGACATAGAGTATTATGTTGTGAAAGATAAAGTCTGGGATCAAGTCATAAGTCTTGAGCATATAAGAACAGAAAGGATGTTCGCGGATCCGCTTACAAAAGGCTTACCACCCAACATGTTCAGAGGACATGGTGTTCAGAGAACATGTAGCTAGCTTGGGTTTAAGGGAAAGCCTAAAATATTCCTGGACAAAAGAAGGCCCAAAGATAAGTATCTATTTCAGAACAGAGTAGTGAGTTGTAGCTGTTAAGTCTATCGGCAATGGACCGTGACGATGAGACATGCTCTATGAACTAATCTGTAATGGAATGAACAAAAGTAAATGATATGAAAGTGAAAGATGAAATGAGATCAAGGGGGAGAATGTTAGTTGATCTCCACCAATAGACCCAACGGTCTATTGGGCCCTTGCCTCTGCTCCCTGATCGGGGAAGCCCAACCCTAACTGGTTGGTGGGCCCCCGTCGCATAGCACATACAAATAGAGAAGCTGGGGATCGAGGCTGTTACTACGAGGTTCAACGGAGCCGCCATCCACCTACAGAAAAACCCTAAAACCGATCTAAAGTCGTGCTGGAAGCGACGGGATGTGCCCCACCATCGCCGTCGTCCCTGCAGGTCTACACCGGCCCCTCTGGACCACCACTGTACCTCGCCACCGAGCCGGAGCTGCCTCGACATTGGTGTCCGCGAGGTCACGAAGCTATTGTCCACGGCGGATCTACGGGTTAAACACAGAGGTACCAATCCTACGATCCTAACAGTTTCCCCATCACCAATTCTGCGACTGAGGCCGCACTCCAGGGCCTTACGACCAGCCAAGATTGCTCGCCATGTGTGCGACGAATTCCTCTTATTTTTGGCATTCAAAATATCATCGTTGGGGAAATATTTGCCCTTCAAAACCCGTGCACATAGCGTATTTGGGGCAGTCATCAAACGCCACCCTTGTTTTCCCAGCATAGCTATGTTAAAATGTTTGTCATCCCGGAACCCCATGCCACCATTGCGCTTTGGTAGTGTGAGTTCCTGCCAACGTCTCGAATGTATAGCTCGGCTATCCGCAGCACCATAGCTGATGTAATTTTCTTTCTTGTAGTCGATGACGGTAAGAAACAGTTCATCGAATATGTAGCGATGGACTGCGCAACTGACTTGACACAGCACTAAGCAACTTCTCGCTCCAGCCTCCGACCAAACCCGGGATTTTCGTCGGGATCGATTCAAAGGCTTCAGTGGTGCTCTGCCCTACTGCTATAGGTAACCCCAGATACTTCTCACTTAACGCCTCTGTGATGATACCTGTGGCTTGCTTCATTTCCTCCTTCATACCAGGGTCACGATTAGCACTGAAAAAAATGGCAGATTTTGCCACATTCACCATTTGGCCAGACCCTCTCTGGTAGGAGTTAGGATATCTGCTAAGCGTGTCCCCCCATCTTTCGCTAGCCTGCGTGAAGACCATACAGTCATCGACGAATAGCAAGTGAGACACCCAGGGAGCATGAATACCCACTCTGACTCCTTTGGCTAAGAAATTAGGTCCCGAGAATTTCAGCATACTCGAAAAGCCTTCGACACATAGGAGAAAAAAATAGGGAGACATGGGTCACCTTGTCTGATTCCACGTGAGGGAGAGCAAGCATTTGACAAAGAGAGAATTTTGTATTTGGCACTGAAATAAATTACTCTTCCGTGTTTGGCACTGGAAATTTTGAACTTCCTTATCTAGCATCAACTTGAAAATTCCTTCCGTATATGGCACTGCCGTCCATTTTGGCCATCCATCCGTTTGTTGACGTCCTTGACCATGTCAGTTTTTCTTGATAAGTACCAAAATACCCTTCTGTTTAAATTGGTCGCACGCACCAGCTCGGTAGTCGCTACGGGCAAAACTCGCACGCTCGCTCCCCTTCTTCCCCCGTCTGTCTTCTCTTCCCGTGAAAAAAAACCTAGATGGAAGCCAGAGGAGATGAGGATGGGGCGGAGGAGCCATCGGCCGCAAGCACCCAAGAAATCACAGCGCCCTTCCTTCAGCTAGAGGCGCCGGTCCCTCAACCGAGGTCTCCCCGTGGTGGCAGATCGACGCGCGGGTCCAGCAGGGGTCGTGGCAGGGGACGCTGCGGCGGGGCGTGCTCGCCGGCCGGCGCTGGCCCCATGTCGCGGGGCAGGGGGCGCGGCAGGGTGGGCTCACCGACCGGCGTCGGCGCCAGCTCACGGCGGAGTGGGCGCGGCAGGGCGGCCTCGCCCGCCAGGGCTAGTTCCAGGATGCTGTGCGGCGGGGCGAGCTCCTCGCGCAGAGGCCGTGGAGCGAACTCCCCTAGTGATGGTCCCAGTGGAGCAGCAGCAGCAACACCGACTTTGGATAGTGGCGCAGCAACAACCAGCAGAGCATGAATGGTCACAAGGGTGAGTTCATCTTATCCTCTTAATCTCCACTACAATCCAGTAGCAATAGTTGTACCGCACAAATGCTCATGTAATAGTTGTTTTGTTGTTTGGACACACAGAATAGATACAAATACAAGTTACTTGCTCAAAATTCACCTTCTTGCAATCATAAATAAATGCCGTGAACCCGTCTGGACCAGGAGATTTATTTGGTTTCGTCATAACAAAGCTGTCCTAATCTCCGTCTCTGTAAAAGGCGCGCATAACAGATTATTATGGAGATCAGTTACCTTAGCTGGAACATGACGCAGCACCTCCTCCGGTTGGGTATTTTTCTTGAGCCGAGAAGAGGTTGCGATAGAAGTCCACAGCCATGAGTTCAAGCCCAGGTTGATCAGTACGTAAGGTCCCTTCCTGTCGTCGGAGCGCAGCGATTTTATTTGTTCGTGCTCGTTGACGGGCCTTGGCGTGAAAGAAGGCTGTGTTGCGATCACCTGCACGCAACCAGTCCACACGCTTCTCCATGACTTCCTCCCGAGCTAGAACCTCCGCATAATCTCCCGTTCCTCTCTCGAGGGCCCCGTGTTTTCTTTGGGATTATGCCTTATAGTGACTGGCGTAACAACTAATGGACCCTTGTCGGGCTGCGAAAAAAATCCAAAGCGTTATCTATAGTCACATGCAAGACAGGGCCTCCCAAATCGCAAATGTTACTGCAAGCGGGGTCACGCTCGTGGGGAGCGACCGACCCTGCCGCGGCCTGGCCCAGTTTCCTTCCTTTAGTTTTTACTATTTATTTTCTTTTGTTATTTCTTTTTATTTCTTTTTCCTTTTTTATTTATTTTTGTTTTATCTTTAGTTTTCAATATATATTTATCAAGTTCAGTTTTATTTTTTTGTCAATTTCAGTTTCATTTTTTATTTTCAGTTTTCAGTTAATTTCTTAGTGTTTTTTGTTTTAGTTTTCAGTCAAGTTTTTTTTATATTTTTTTATTTTCAGTTTTTCGGTCAACCTTTTAGGTTCGAATGCTATTTCTTCTATTTTCAGTTTTAGTCTTGTTTTTTCAGTATTTTTTTAGTTTTAGTTTTCAGTCAAGTTTTTTTAATGCTTTTTAGTTTCAGTTTTCAGTCATCTTTTAGTTCAAATGCTCTCCTAAATCCTGCATATTAGTTGTCTCACTTACAACGTTGTCATGAAAGGATAGCCATTGCACACGTAAAGTTGCCACAAAAGAAAAGCACATACACATACAAGACAGATTGGGTTGGGATTAGGGGTCGCAACAAGTATTAGGATTAGAGGTTGCGGCAAGTATTAGGATTAGGGGTCACAGATTGGCAGCCTGTTCGGTTGGCTGGTTCGTATCGTTGCTGATTCGTGAAAAAAGTACTGCTGGCTGGTTTGTGTGAGAGAAAAATACTGTTCCGGGTGGAAATTTACGATCGTTTACGACAAGCCACAGCCAAACGAACAGGCTGTGGGTTTGTATAATAACTTGCCCCAGTTGGTAGCTTATTTTAGTAACTTGCCCCTCAAGTTGTACAACTATAGCACATATTTACACATAAATTGCTATTATATAAAATTTCTCGAAACATAGGCATATGGGGTCTAGTTTTGTTCGTCTCATCACGACGAACATACCGGTGTAGACAGAATTGAAAAAGGATACAACATTCAAAACTTATAGCAATTCAAAAAAAATATTTTGCTTTTTGGAAAACATGCAGGGAGATAATAAGTCCTGTAGTCCTGTTCGGTATTACTTTTTACTACAGGTGATTCCTCTCACATAGATACTGTAGAAGCAGCGGCTATGGCTGTGGGAAAGCTACAGCGAACGAACTCACGAGGAGTGACGCGCTAACCCCTCTGCACGACCGGTCGCGCAATAGTCTCGTCCCTCCCAAATATGCTACCGAAAATTACTGCGTGAAATTGATTTGTGACCCTACGGCGGGCAGATTAATTTACTTAGAATTTTTTCCTAATAAAGGTTTTTTTGAAACGAGATTTACTCTGCTTTTAAGAAGGGTTATTTGGATCGGTGTCATTGCAATTTTGCAAGTTTGGAGAAATACCATTATAATTCGTCTATTTAGAACCATGCCATTACAATTTGTCTGTTGTCTCAACCATGCCATATTCTACGTATCCAACGACGTTGGGTCCACATACAGACGTATATACAGCTGTACACTTTTCGTATGGTCCAAAATGCCCACGGTACTTCTCCTCTCACACTCAATGACATGCAGGCCCCATGCGTCATTTCCTTCCTCTCCTTCCACCTCTTCTTCGTCTCCGCCATGGCACCGGAGGAGTCTAGCTCCAGAGCTCCCCCCACCCCACCACTTGTGATCTCGTGGGTGCCAGGAAGGGCCACGCGCGGTTGCTGACACCACCGCTAGTGTCCTGATCATCGTCGACGCCTGTCTCCTCGTCGCGTGTGCCGGATGTAAGAGTGGCAAGCAAGAGCGCGAAGCTGCCGCCATTAGAGGGCGGCCAGCTGGACCGTTGTGCGCGGATTTGGCCGCCATGGATCCTTTGTGCGCGGAGCTGGACCTCGGCCCGTCCCTCCGATGTGGATTGGGCGGAGATTAGCTTTGTGTGGGTGTCGCCGCCGCCATGGATCGAGGCCTTACCGTCGCTGTGCTAGATCTTGTCGCCGACGTGGTCTCCCTCACCGCGTCACTAATCTCTGGTGCCTTGCAATGGCATGGTTCTAAATAGACGAATTGTAATGGTATTTCTCTAAACTTGCAAAATTACAATGGCACGGATCAAATAACCCTTAAGAAAACAATTACGAGTCTTACAAGCCAGAAAAAAAAACAGAACAGAAGAAAGACACCAAACTCTACTCGATAGCAAACGTAGACATCACAGAAACACTATATCAGAGCTCATGTCTCAGCGTTTCTCCTTGTTGATGCATTCCTCTAAGCACCGCACTGTCTTCATTAGCTTGCCCTTGTCAGCCTCTTATGGAGTTTCCCCCATGTTTGCATAAAGTTGACAGTCACGTAAATCACATCTGGATTAGATGGGAAAATCTTTTCAATGGCCACCTTGTTCCCGTTCTTCAAGATCGCCCACACCAGACCTACAAAGAAGAAAAATATTATCCTTTGAGGGACTCCTAGCCTCCTTGGCAGCCACTTGGACAGAACTTCTTTATAGAAAATGGTAACAATATTTATGTAAAAAAAATAAGCACCTTATGAAAATATATTGTATGGTAAATCTAATTATACTAATTTGATATCATAAGTCTTAATATTTTTTTAAAAAATTCAGTCAAAATTTAAAAAGTTTGATTTAAAACAACTCTAAGAAAAGACAGGGAGTAGTACAACAGACTTAGTTGTAAAGGCACTGGACTTATGTATAGCCCGTTTCACTTCGTCCTCTCTAGTCATATCCATTTGAATCTCCGCGAGAGACCTTCTCAAAGCCTTCCAATCTACCAATAAATAAAACCAAAATAGTTGGTGACATGTGGGTCTAGATAATCCCGGGTAATGTGAGCAACTAGAAAGACACGCGCGCTTTGCCGCGCACGGACAAAAACGTCTTGAGCAGATAATGCATGAGCAGGATTGTACAGTAAAAAACAGACGGTAACAGTAAAAGCGTGTGAACAGTAAGAAAATAGGAACCGTGGCTGAATAGCGTTGAGCAGTGAAACAGCGAATAGTGTTTGCACAGTGCAGAGGACACGTGTAGGTCTAGACAAAAAAAAAACTCGTAACTCGCTAGCTCGCTCAACTCGCTCGTTAGTGGCTCTGCTCGAGCTCGGCTTGTTTGAATTTTTAATTAACGAGCCAGATCGTGCCAGCTCAGTTAATTAACGAGCCAACTCGAGCAAGCTCGTGAGCCAAAATAAGCCAAGGTAATTCATATGACAACAACTGCAATCGGCCCATGTATCCCTCGGTCCAACCCAATACAACTTTGACCAGTCCATATATCCATTTGACTATGGCCTAACACAATTAAACACTAAAGCCCTAGACTAATAGACCCCATGGCCCCACCCAGTCACTCCACCGGCCTACCCCACGACATCATGTTCATGCGAGACGAGTCCAAAATTCATATGTATTTTGTTTATTCCATTTTAAATATGCATGTGATGTGTTTGTTGCTAACTTGCGGTTATAATCTCTATGTGCTGTGTTTTTATGCTTTGGCTCGCGAGCCAAACGAGCTCGCTCGAGCCCGCTAACAAGCCGAGCCGAGCTAGTCTTCTGGCTCGTTTGTAAAACGAGCCATAACGCCATAACGAGCTGAGCTATAACGAGTCGAGCCATAACGGCGAGCTGAGCTGGCACGATATCCAGCCCTAGACACGTGGGATCGCTGATCAAAGGAGGCGAATTCAACACGCATAGAAGACACGCCGCAACACAGCATTGGACACCAACAGGCAGAGGTGCTCTCAAACACGGATCCTCCCATGGATATACATCTTAATATAGGCAGGACAGACCAGGAAAATAAACAATGGTGAAGAACGAAGAATAGCGGATGCCTGAAAACCTCAATAGCATTAATTATTCTATTTTTACAGCATATAAGCACTTGCATTAGCAGGGGCAGCAGCGTAGCAAGTTTCTTTGCAAGAGCTCATGCCCTGTGTGATACCAAATCCTAGAAAAACTAAAGTTCAAGAACAGGAAAGAGCAACTCCAAAAGATTGGATAAATGTATGTATGAAGTCATTTATAGCTATTGTGTTCCAAAAAAATATTCCAACAATCTGTCCATATTGTTTTCCATTTTTTCTAGTTGGGTATCCCGCCATCCTCGCTGGCCATATTTCCCTAGCCGAGTCCTGCTTGCTATTTGCTGTCTGGCGCCAATCAGGAGGTGGACGAAGGCAGGAAGCCTACCGGATCTCTGTGAAAAATCTGATAACGTGGCAGTTTTAAATATGGACAAGACAAAATTTAGGGTATAAAACTCTACTTTTTAGATGGACTTTCTATTTTACGTAATGGCTAAGTCTTACAATTTAGTATCTAACTAGCAAACATGTTTGTGCGTTGCAACGAGATTTAATATGCACAGGAATCAGACTTCATATCGTTGCTACATGTGCATTGTTCTAACCACCGTGAGAAAACTATTGAGTTTTAGAAAAAAAGAATCGGAAGCCACCTTGATTAGGGGACTCCAGTTTGGAAACAAATTGGAAACAGAAAACAAATCAGAAATTAAATAACGGTTAGACGTGAGTTATTCTAATGTATATGAGCACGGCTTATGAGCAGGTCACATACACGACACGATATGTTTTGAAATCGGACTCCTTAGACAAGAACTACTCTAACTCATATGAGCACGGGTTATATATAAATTCGGACAGAAGAAATTCTTCACTGTCCGGTAGTTAGAGGGAGACGGATAAAAAAATAGATGGACCAAAAAATGAGCTGAAATATTACCTCTTTATTAATAGGTATAGGTATAGATTTTATCTAGTCTCTTGGAGTGCATTCAAACTAAGGCCATGTTCGTTTGTTGGTTTCAGCCATGGTACAGTATTTTTCTCTCACAACAAACCAGTATGAGCCGGGCTTATCAGCCCAGAAACCAACCAGCGAATAGGGCCTAAATATAGATTTCAAACTAAATTACATCAAGCTCCATAAGTCAGCCATGATGACCATCCTATATACATACGGACTTGAATTATACCACAGCCCAAAAGTAGTGTTATAGATATCTAAAAATACAAAAATACCATTGGAAGGTAGGATGATAAAAAAATTCTAACAGAGATGATGAATCGTTGTTTCTCGTTTGCTCAAATGAACGTCGGTTGGTATTCTTATTTTGTTTTACCGTTGGATGATCCGTCAGAAAACTGATATTTGGGTCTAGCCATCCGTCGGGACATGTGGACTCGGCTCTTGCGCGCTTGGCTGGCCCAATTCGCGCCTAATTTGCGATTGATAAAAGTAAAAACTTATGGAAGGAGAGAAAAGAAAGAGCAATAAACATATGAATAGTAGCGGGTAGTGCATCAAACATGCTCCCACAGGGCACAGCTATTCAAGTAGTGCTAATTTATCTTCTTGTCTCTCTTTGCATGTATTTTTGTTTGAGTTCAAATTTTACATTTACATAAATGATATCATCCTCTATCCATCCATATTTTTGTGTGAATTTTCAAGCTCTGGCTTGGTGCTACCATGTTTGTTCCTACATATTTATATCGGATATGTTTTGATATATTCTTTTGAAGGAAAGGATGTCTTCTTTAACATAAATAGACAATCAACACCACTAGGAATCAATGATTTATAATAAATGATAGCATATCCTACCCATGTATCCATATCTCATTACTTCAGATTAAAGATTTGAAACATCAGCCCTAGCATTAATAATGTCTCATATATACTATACTAGTACTAGTAGTTGATCCTGGCTTTCCATTCATTCCTACATAGAGATAGAGAAGCACACATATACTCAAGTTCATGCATATATAGAACATCAAGGTATTAATTGGAGCATATCCTGCTTCAAAGTTCTCTGAATATAAATAGACACTCAACACCAGTATAATAAATGATAGCATATCCTACCCATAGATTGGAGCATCCATATCTCATTATTTGAGATTAGAAGATTTGAAATACTAATATCATCCCTAGCATGCATTACATTGAAGTCTCATTCCTACATATACATATAGAGAAGCACACATGACACACATACTCAAGTTTATAGAACATCAAGCTTGCTTTGGCTTTGCTAGTTCATTCAACTAGCTAGAGAGATGCACCAAGATGACAGCTGGGAAAGTAGCATTGCTCCTCCTGGTCGTGGCTGCGGCAGTTTGTCTCGGTTCTGTGAGTGGTAGTGTGTGTACCCCGCAGGAGAAGGACCGCCTCATTATTGTCTGTGCCATAGTCATCAAGAAGGGGGCACCACCTGGTTGGATCCTTGAGGCCTGCTGTCGGATGGCATTAGAGAAGCAGGCAGCAACCGATAAAAAATGGTTGGACTGCATCGTCAGTCTTCTTACGGACAAAGAGAAGCAGAAATACGACGAATCCAAGATCCGAGACCTTCAAACAAAGTGCCCACCGCTTGGTCCTACCCCGGCATTTGATCCGGTAAAAAAAAATACATATAGTTAATGCATGTATATATATTTGTGCTGCAACTTGTAATATGCATGCATGTGCGATAAGGTACTAAACCGTGTTTTCCCTGATGATAGCAGGTCACGGTGTAAGCAGACTCATGCTATTGCTCATGGAGGGCTTGCGCATGCATGCATGTCCGTGATAAGAAGCTTTAGAGGAGATACATACATACTCCTACATGTATCTGATCTTTCATTGAACAACAATAATATGTGCTGGCCGGTATTGATCTCTGTGGTGTCATTGCGTCTTTCTTAGGGTAGTCTAATGCAGAAACCATATAGTACAGTTTCTATATCATAAAAACATTTGTATAAGTGTGCTCGGATAAAAATCTAGTCAATCATTCATCCCTCGTTCGCTCTTCCATGGGCTATCTATCTTCTCCTAGTCCTTTCCCACCTTAGATAAAGCACTGGCACTGGCGGGCGAGCTCTGTTGGCGGCCAGCAGTGAGCGGCTCTCGCGCGGCCAATGGGGAGTGAATCGGACATGGCCTGCGGCGAGTGGCCGGCGCCTAGGGGCAGCAGCGCGCAGGGCCTACGAGCGGCGACTGCAGGGGGGCTTGTACTCACGCGAGCAAGGACACGGGTGGCTAGTGTAGACCTAAGCGAATTGAGCCTGGTCCGGCCCAAGCCCACTAGGTTTTGGCCCACCCACGAGTTTTAGTGGACAGGGCCTGTTACCTAGAAATTTTTTTCTCGGTCCGAGCCTGGTCAGTAATATTTATTTTAACTATTTTACACTGCTCATAGTGCGGGTGGTCTGCCCAATCCTAGGCCCAGTCTAAGCCCGACCTGAAAAATCAAGCCCGACAATTAAAAAAAAACAAAAATCAAGCCCGACTCGCCTAATAGAACAGTCATGGGTGGAATATTTTTATTTGCCCGAAACAACCAGGCTTTTTTCAGCCCAGCCCGAACCAAACGCAACCTATAAAATGCTCAGGTCTAGGCTAGTGCTCGGCAACAACGAGCTGCGGCGGTGCGGGCCAGACAAAGCACGGACATAAAGATAATATTTTATATAAATTGACCTAATAGTTGGTCAGAATGTGGAGGGTAATATGGGCAATAGAATCCTTCGACCAGCTAAAATCTCAAGTTAGAATCCAAAGATTCAAACGGGCTAGGTTCAAACAGTTTTTTTTTAGCAAGCTAGATTCAATCAAACAGTAATAAAGCCATCCTCCATCTGTCCCTAACAGCGTCCTAGGATGGGCTTTGCAGTCTGATTCGGACCGGACGCATGTTACCTGAAGGCTGGCCTAGTTGCGCAAGGCCCATGCTTTCTTTCCTTCGCCTGAACATTGGTATAGCTTTGCCTCGGCCTAGTTGCCCCCGTGTGAAGAAGAAGCATGTGGTGACAGACTGGCAGTGCACGCATTCTGGCCCAGCTGTAACATTATCGTTTTTTTCTCCTATTTCTTTCTTTTCATTTTTCATCTTTTCCATCTTTCCTATCCCGTTTTATTTTTTTCCCTTCCAAATGCTATAGTAGACATTTTATCTCTAATTTGTAGGTCTCATTTGTTTTGTAATTTAAGTCGTTCGTCTTATTTGCATTTTTTTTTATTTTTCAGTTTGTATGCACAAATATAAATGCTGGAAATTCACGTTAGATTAAGGGGGGGGCAGGGAATAAGAGAGAAGAAAATAATCTTAAAGGAAATATTTTTTTTCTTTGACACGGGTAAAAGCGAGCCTTGGGCTTTGGCGTGTAGGTTGGCCTCTGTTCTCTGGGCTTAACTCCACATATTGACTGGCTTAAGAAGGTTTTTTTTTAGCAGAGACTGGCTTAGGTAGTTGAGCCTTATCTAACAACTAATGAGCCGTTGTCGGACTGCAGAAAAAAATACAAATTGAAATTTGGTACCGATTGATTTGTGACCTTATGACGTGCATATTTACTTGGATTTTTTTTTCCAAGAAAGAAAGTAAATTCCCTAGAAAACCAAATAATAGGTGACATGTGAGTCTAGGTAATCCCCAGCTTATAAGCCGTACTTTTTCAACCAACGAACAGTATTTTTCTCTCACAACAAATCAGCCAACAGTACTTTCAATCATGCTTATCAGCCAAGCGAACAGGGCATGAAAATAATCAATGGTAAAGACTGAAAAATAGCCGATGCCTGCAAACTGCAGTAGCCTTCTTCAGCTTTTACGGCATATAAACACTAGCGTCAGCAGCGCTGCAAGTTTCTTTGCAAGAGCTTATGTGTTGTGTGTAAAACAGAGAGATACCAAATACCACCCCTCTGTCTCAAATTATAAGTCATTTTGGTTTTTCTATGTACATAGCTTTGTGAAGAGCGAGATGCTGATGAGTGCATTCCAACAAAATATGGGCTGTCTAGATTGCATCAAGCTCCATAAGTCAGCCACGATGCCATCCTAAATACATATGTAATGGCCGGACTCGAATGACCATAGTAAGAGGTTCATTCAGAACTGCAATTGTACGTTAGATAACCTTAAGACCCACATCACTGGGTCATGAGTTAACTCTACAGACAAACTACTGGAGAGCTAGATACTATTTAGTTACTCAGGCCTTCGTTTTTCATGTACACCCAACTTC
Organism: Miscanthus lutarioriparius; assembly: GCA_904845875.1. NCBI lineage: Eukaryota > Viridiplantae > Streptophyta > Magnoliopsida > Poales > Poaceae > Miscanthus > Miscanthus lutarioriparius. The sequence goes on from CAJGYO010000010.1 coordinate 15,646,948, forward strand.
AGTACAACTCCGGATCCAACAGTTAAAAGTCACTTGGATGAAAAGCTCAGAAATTCGATGGAGGGTTTAGATGAATGGTTCTACTTAAGTTGTACCCAAAAGCATTTCCCATTCTCTGTCTGTTCTACAGCTTTCTCAGCAACATGTTCTTGTACACATCGTCCATGTGAGATCAAACTAAAACCTGTAGAAACAAGAAAACTCATTAAATATTTCTGAAACTTGGAAACAAAACAAAGGTCCAACAAATAAATAATGTCAAGAAGCTGATCCGGTTCCTCCGGTTCCTGAACCTCAAAAGAGCTACTGAAACTAGTTCTAGATCCTGATTCCTTAAAGTAGTCATCCACTTTGATCACAGGGGTACTGAAACATGCTGAGAGATTTAGAAATGACAATTGACAATGCAAGAGGATCGACTCCCATTTCCAATATAACACCTTCAAAAAAAATTAAGAACCACCTCAAGCACTTGATCCCAAAAAAGAAAAAAAAAACAATCCTCATCAAAGCCCTTCTGATTTTTTTTAGTTGGAAAAGGATAATGCTAGTGTACATGTAAACCTTCCTGACACAATTATCTATGTTTATTACCAATGCAGTTTTGCTTACTTATCCAGCGGTTTCCAAGTGTTCTCAAGGGTCTTATTAGGTTGTTTTGTGCCCAAACTAGCCATACTGAAATTTGGCAATAATAATTCTGTTAAGGTTTCATTACCCTACTACACACACATTAGCGAAGACTTCAATGAATGCCTCGCCGTACCATTCCCTGTTTACCATTTCCAGCTTTATGTACACTTCCACACTCGTGTTGTTACCACCACCACAGATAGGAAACCAGCCAAGGAGTGGCCACTGGCCAGAGACCACCTGTAGCTGCCCAATCCGGTCACTTCCTCACTGACGTGACAAACTCCTAGCAAGTTCACCAGTGTTTAAGACTGCAAACAGCCTCCCAATCTTGAAAATTTTTTGTTAGGCTGCTCCTGCTCTGGCAGCTTGACCTATTTCATCAGCTTTTCATAACAGATACTTGTCCAACAACACCTCCCTCTTGGGGGACAACACCTCCCTCTTGGGGGATGTTCACATTATAGGTGAAGAAGTATTTTCTAAAAAATTATCACTAGCAGTTACAAATAGTAGAAGGATTCACAGAAGCAAAACAGATTTTAACTGCTACTTTAAGGTTCTGTTCAATCTATGACTGTTTTTTATCCAATAGGATCCCCTTTGTTAGCAACACACAAGCTAAACTTGACTGCCATCTCTTGCCTGTATAATTTCTGGACCCCCTAATTATTGCATTTGGTGGCCCACTCCTGATAAGCATAATTCGAACTAACAGCCAAATAATCAGAATTTGTTTAGTATTACTACTAATGTTTTGGGATAAAAAGGATCCTTTAATTTGCAAAAGGATAATGCTAATATACATGTAAACCTTGCTTCCCAACACAGAAGAGGTTTACATGGCATATTCACTTCTCTAAATTTCCAGATATTTTCAAGAGGTTTATTCCCAAACTAGCCATACCCTATACCCAAATTTAGCAGAAAAAAATTGATTAAGGTTCTTATTGCAATATTGCACACAAATTTATTACATAGCAGATCAGTATTGGTGGATTGGTCGAAGATAATTCTGACAGTCACCTTTGTCACTAACAGGTTTGTCCCTGTGGCAGGAGGCTCAGACAGTGCTGATCCTTTAGAGAACTTTGATCTAATTTTTCTTGATCCCTAAACAAAGACTAGGGTACATTTATATCATCTAGGTAAATTAAGAAACTAGGAAATAGGCAACAGACTAGGAGTCTAAGACTAAACTTTTCCTAACACTAACCAACTAGATAACATCACTAAACTAACATCTCTCTTTCCACAACACATTAGCTAAGAATTCAATGAATTCCTCACCACAGCAATATACCATCCTTGTTGCCTCATTCCAGCTTTTTTGTGCAAGTTTAACAAAGAAATCTTTCATAGTTTTACTTCAAAGTTCAAAAGGTAATTTTATCACATATAGCATGCCCTGTCCCTTTATCAAATTAGTTACTCCACCTGGAACTAAGCTTCAAACCACTGAGTCTGGATAGGGCTATCAAAACATGATCAGGACACCTATATCAAACATAAAATTATAAGCCAGCGCATGATAATTTGAAGCATTCTAGGACTCCCAGATGAGAGTAAGACGCCTAAACCGAATTACTCTTGCTGCAAGCTGAACGATCAAGTACAAGAATTTGAAAAATATTTTGCCACCTTTAAGATCATTTACAGGGCAGAAACAAAAGAGATTCTACCGATATACAGTGGTAAACACTTGGTGTATAGCCATAAGCACATGGTATCTCGAGAAAGAGCATATTTACCTGAAAGGATATACCTTCATTGCCCTGCTCATAGACACTTTACGCACAGCAACCCGGTGGTGCCTTCTTCTGAAACAAGGCTCATGTTCTTTGGTCACAGATGATGTGGCCCTTTCATTTTCCCCTTTGTTGAGAAAATGGACATTGGAAGCTGGCCTCTTATTGCCTTCATTCATGGAGTCAACATAATGTGGAACATCTGTTCTTTTGCAGCTGCTTTTACCTGTGCACCCAGCTATCTGAGGTTCCTCCTTGTCACCTATCTGTGTCATCACTTCTTTGTCTGAAGACTTATCTTTTCCCATGGACTCAGCACAAGGTGGAATAGCTGGTTTATTGTTGATGCTTCCTTCACTGCACACACCAGATGTCCATTGTTCCTTCTGGCCACCAGAGAGTTTTACCAATAAACCATGTGAGGAATCATCCAAATTATACAGCAAGGGGCACTGTCCAATTTTGCTTGCTCAATCATACTGCTCTTTTCTCAGACACAAACTTAGGTGTGGGGCTAACAAAATGGGAAAGATTGTCATCACAGTTCACATCGATGTTTCTGTCAGCTTCATCTTCCTCCCTAAACCGTTTCTTCCCTCTTGGCTCCATGATGATGTCTTTTTGTTGATCCCCAGCACGATCATTCCCTTTGTCTTCTGCTACACCAAGATCTGAACTTTCTTGGGGCATGGTAGTTCTACCTTCACTGTGAGCTGAAGCATGCTCAGCACCATCATGAAATTTGTCCTGTTGGTCCATTGGTAGAGTGTCACTACCTCCTGCTGCTAAATCAGAATCTGAACCTTCCTGAGGCATGGTGATTCCATCTTCAAGGTGACCAGAAGCATGCTCAGCACATCCCTGAAGTTTGTCCTCCTGGTTTGGCAGTGGGCGGTTATTGGTGCCTGTTGCTAAATCAAAATGTGAACTTTCCTGAGGCATGGTGATTCCATCTTCGAGCTGAACAGAAGCATGTTCAGCACATCCCTGAAGTTTGTCCTCCTGGTTTGGCAGTGGGCTGTTATTGGTGCCTGTTGTTAAATCAAAATGTGAACTTTCTTGAGGCATGGTTGTTCCATCTTCGAGCTGAACAGAGGCATGCTCAGCACATCCTTGAAGTTTGTCCTCCTGGTTTGGCAGTGGGGTGTTATTGGTGCCTGTGGCTAAATCAAAATGTGAACTTTCTTGGGGCATGGTGATTCCATCTTCGAGCTGAACAGAGGCATGCTCAACACATCCCTGAAGTTTGTTCTCTTGGTTTGTCAGTGAGGTGTCACTGTCACCTGTGGCTAAATCACAATGTGAACTTTCTTGAGACATGCCAATTCCATCTTCGAGTTGGCGAGAGACATGCTCAATACATTCCTGAGGCTTGTCCTCCTGGTTTGCCAGTGGGGTGCCAGTGCCGCTGTCGCCAATGGCTAAATCAATATTTGAACTTTCTTGAGGCATAGTAATTCCATCTTCGTGCTGACATAAAGCATGCTCAACAACTTTATCCTGCTGGTTCTTCAGCTGTCGGATGTCACTGACGCCATTGCCTGAGGCATGATTGCCACCTCCTGGTGCCTCTGCAGGAGGTAACATGTACTGCAAGGAGTCCTCAGCGACGACTGAATGGCCCGCATTTGGTTCAGCATCAGCAGTTCCACACTTGGCATCCTTGCAAGCAGGTGGATGAGGACGAAGCTCGTGAGCCTCAACCAGGAGGCGCCTTGGCCCCTTGACCCACTCGAAAGCAGCTTCCACGACCACGGAATCAGTGAGCTGAAACCAGGAACCATCCAGCTCAATCTGCGAAATGAAACAGTGCCAATAGATGAAGCCAAAAGAAACGAAATTTTCCACAACGGGGCAACCAAAACAAAATTAGCGGCTAAAGATTAATCTTTTGACACCCGCATTGTTATTCCGGCACCATACCTGCAAGGATGAGACGGCGATTGGCCCGGTGCAGGGGAAACACGCGGCATGCTCCGCGCTCACTTGGCCTGCGGGTTCAATTTGGGGTTCAGGGTGTCAGTTCGTGTGTTTTTTTTTCCCAGCGATGCCGCACAAATCAGGAGGAATGCAGAGGTAAAGGGATCGATTTGCAACAGAATCGCCATAAACAAGAAGCGAGGGGAAAAAGGCGGATTTTTTTTCTCTAGATGGGGAGAGTGAGGAGAAAGGGGAGGAAGATGGAGAGGCACGCACGCTTGAGGTCGGCGACGGTGGTGGCGCGGGCGGGGAAGGAGAGGACGAGGCGGGTGCCGAGGCTCGTCTCCATGAAGACCGTCGCCGTCTCGGCGGCGGCCATCGCCGACGCGGACACGAGGCAGGGTCGGTTTCCCCTGCGCGGCACGAATCGCCGCTTCCCTGGTCGGCGGAGAAAACCCCAAGGTTCGCTGTTTACAGGTGTGCTGCTGCAGGCAAACCTCCGTTTGACTAGTTGGACAATTTTTTTTTTTTTTGAGCAAAGTTCACTGGCGGTGCTTAAAACTTGTGTGAGTGTGTCATCCCAATCCCTAAACTCTCAAAACACTCATTTGGGTTCCTAATCTCTTATCAGGTCTCAATCCCATCCAAACTGGTCAATTCCCTCTCTCTGCCCCCGTTTCCCGAGCTCCCTCCGTCATCTCTCTTCCCAAACAGAGCAGCGGCGCACGTTGGCACGTGGGCTGCGGCAGCGCGGCGAGCAGCGCTCTGCATGCGGGGAGGGGTTGTGGCAAGCAGCACGCGAGGGTGGCGGCGACGGCGCGCGTGCTCCTCGGCTCGATACCCGGCCATGCGCACGACAGAGGGAGAAGCCGAGCCTGAGCGTGGCCTAATCGAGGATGAAGATGACGGTGCTCCCCCGACCATCTTGAGGATGGCGACGCTATCCTTGATGCGGATGTAAGACAGGAGCTGGGTGACCAAGTCAAAAGTGCGTGTGATGGTGCTGTCGGCGAGCAAGCAGCCGCTTGTCAGCCGAACTGCTGAAGCCGGCTAACTGAACTCAAGTTCAGTTACGACCTTCTCTGTTTTTAGAAAGGCATTACGACCTTCTCTGTTATTCAGCAATTTACTCCCAATTTTGTATGTAATCAACCTGATAAGCCTTAATAAAACTTATTCAATGGGCTATGATCTACAACATTGTTTTAAGAACTAAGGTCTAATTTTTACTGGTTTGGAAGATCTAAAGCCTCAAAGTTTGACAAAAATTCTGCATACCAAGCGTCAGTTTCAGAGTTGCAATTCAGTTTAGGAGGACAAACTGGAACGCGACATCCACGAGCGGCAGGAACACGAGGCCGAGGTCTGCAGGACCGGGCCGGCGAGCGGGCGTCAGAGAGAGAGGATGGAGATGCGCCGGCAGCGGCACGGGCGACCTCTTCCAGCAGGGACGAATCCACGCGATGAACTGGGCCTGCTGCTTCCCGATGAACAGCTCAACCAACCGCCAGGACGCCTCTGCGTCGTCCATCCCCAGCTTCCCGGCGACGCCGTCCTCGTCGTACGGCCCGCTGCTGCGCCGCCGCTGGTCTTCTCCAACATGCCTCGCTGCTGGGGCTGGACGCGCACCACCGTCTTCACGTGCACCCACGAACACCTCTAGACTCTGGCGGCTCCTCCTACCCGGTGGTCGGTGGTGGCAGCAGCGTTGGGCCCAGGAACAGGTACTGCAGGGCTTCAACGTCATCGGAATTTGGCGAGCTGGATGGGTTCGCGGAGGAGGAGGTGTATGAGGCGGCTACGTCGAGTCGGAAGAGCACGGCGAGGCTGATCACGATGACGTTGGCATCGGCGGCTTGGGTGGGCATGCGCCGGCGTGGTGACAAGTCTGAGAGGAGGACGCGGGTACCGGGTCAAAGACCGTTTGGATGGGTAAACGAGACCCAAATCAAGTCTATGAACCTATATGACCATTCTGTAAATTTAAGGACCGGGATGACACACTCACACAAGTTTAAGGACCGCTGGTGTACTTAACTCTTTTTTTTTTATTGAATCGACTAGTTGCGCTTACTATATGGGATAAGTACTACCGGTCTTTGGTGCCCCGGTTTTCATTTGGGAAAATTGGTTCTATAACATCGAAGAGCGGTAAGAATCGGAAAATACCATCAAAAGAGTCATGTTACGTAAAATACCATTGAGAGATGAAAACGTTACCTGAGAATAGCATTTCGTCATGTTGTCACGTTTGGAGGTAACGGCGTCCACTTCCCAGGGGGGGGCGCCCGCGTCGCATGGAAGCCATGGACGTCAAGTACAAGCCCGTCATGTTCCCCAATGGCGCCGCCCTCAAGAAGCGAGTGAAGCCGTGGTAGTGGCGCCGGCCGGGCCGGGGAGCCATTTGACTGGGGAGTGCCTCAAGAACCACGCTTGAGTTCGGGCGGCACGCCGTGGACGGGTGCGACGAGTTCATGCCTCGCCAGGCCAACTCGGCCGACCCGACGCGTTGCTCAAGGCGCCATGTGCGGTGTGCCCGCAATTTCCACCACGGACGGTGGAGTGTCCCCGCTTACACGGCTGTTGGCGCGTCCGGCCCGGCGCCGCCACCGAAGCGTCTTTGCCGCGGCCACCACACCATGGGCGGGGAGGAGACACCGAGGACCGCCACCACCACCCGGGGTCGCCGACGCCGATGACTCCGATTCCGACTCGGAGGGCTCGAGTCGACGAGGAGCGGTTGGTGTCCCCACCCCGCCGTCGCACCACCACATGCCGGCACCGGTGGCGCAACAACCCCCACCGCCGCCGTCAGCGATCGGCGACGGCGCGCGACATGTTGCTCTCGCTTGGCTCGCGGCGCGCGCCGGGGCTGCGGTGGCGGTGATCAGCGGCAGAGGTTACAGCCCCAACCGCCCAAAGAATGACGCCGTCGAGCACGCCGCCCACCAGGGGCGCGATGCCGATGCCCAGGAAGCGGTTCGGCACCAAGTTCACCGCCGAGAAGAAGTAGCGGATACAGGAGCTGTCGGAGCGGCTGCAGAAGCGCGACGAGGCCATCGTCGACGAGTGGTGCCGCAACATCGGCGTCGGCAAGGGTGTCTTCAAGGTCTGGATGCACAACAACAAGCACAACTTCTTGGGCTGCCACAGCGCCCGCCGCAGCGCCTCCGCCTCCGCAGGCGCCGTGTCGCTACAAACCCCAGGCGGCGCTGCTGCACCGTCGTCATTCAACCCGTCTAGGATCACCCCTCCCCCTCCCGTCCTCACCTCGTCCCCGACCAGCGCCACCGGCTTCAACATCAACGGTGCCGCCTCCTCGGCGCCCACCGTCACTGCCGACCACACGGACAACGCCAAAGGAGCTTCATCGCCACAGTCCGCTTAAACTAGAGAAGAGAGAAGAGAGGGAATGGAGAAGGGAAGTGGACGTCGTTACCTCCAAACGTGACAACGTGATGAAATGCTATTCTCAGGTAACGTTTTCATCTTTCAATGGTATTTTACGTAACAGAACTCTTTTGATGGTATTTTCCGATTCTTGCCATCTTTCAATGCTATAGAACTAATTTTTCCTTTTCATTTCTGTCTGGTAAACCAACCTCTTGGAAACTATCAATCAGGGTCACTAGATGCAGATCCAATAGATAAGGTGAGAGTTGGGATTTTTTGCGCTTAAGCCCCCCACCCGCCGGCCTTTTTTTTGTGCTTAAGCCCCCTCACCCTATCTATTGGATCAGCATCTAGTGGTCCTGATCGGTAGTTTTCAAATTTGTACTGGTTGGTTGGTTTGCACCTGATATGTTACATGTCTGTCTTTTCTGATAACGAGGATTCCATCCTAAAATTGAGATATTTAAATATTTATTATAATTTATTTAAAATATAAAATATTTAGGTGAATAATTTTTTTTAAATACCAATCATACATATAACTATCATAAGTGTCAACCATTTAAAATATAGTAAGCACGAGATTTTTTCATAGTTAAGCGTGGGCTACATGAGGTATTTGGTTTATGCAATGATTTGTCCTAAAATTTCTAGGATACTGACCCCATCATTTTTTGAATTTTGAGCTAATTAATGATCCAATAGTGAAGGGTTATCATTGTCAGCCCGTTACAAAACAAATTTCTATGATGCCAACCCTCATCATTTTTCGAATTTTCAGGTAATGAATGACCCGACAGTGAAGGATTATCACAGTCGACTCATTAGAAACTGACAATTATGGCCGATGGTGATTGCCAGTTCTGTAGAAGAAGAGACATAGCCCTTAAACAGCCTCTATACACATGGGGTGTGTTTGGTTTGAGGACAAGGGTGGATAGGATAATGGCCATCCATGGATTTTGGGATATAGATATCCACGTTATTCCATTTGGTTGAATGGATAAGGTGAGCTATTTTTCTGTTTGGTTGGATGGATAAGATTGGATGGAACGAGAATACTTGACTAATTATATTTATAATTTAAAAATAATACCAACTATTTGTACATTAATAAATATGCACCAACACTAATCTTGTCATTATAATCACTAATTAAAAATAAAAATATTTTAATTAGCACTATACTACTCTAATTGTCACACAAAACATGCGCTAATCAATATGTGGATATCCTCATCCGCCAGATTTTTTAAGGCCATGATATCTAGCATCTACTCAGAATATTCTTTATTGTGGATATCCAGGTTCAGCTTATCTATCTAACCAAACACCATGTATCCATGGATATCCGGATATCCATTGAACCAAAAACACCCATGGGGGATGAGCCTAGACGGATTCAAAGGAGGTAAAAAGGTAAGCTGGCACCTAGACTACCGGTGTTAGTCCCACACATTTTACCTATTTGACCTTCTAGACCCACGCATTTACATCTTGTGCCCTTACAGCCTTGTTGACTGTTGCCTTGTCCATTGCACTACTCTGTTCGCTTGTCTTATAATCCGTACTTTTTCAGCGAACGAACAATATTTTTCTCTTACAACAAATCAACCAACAGTACTTTCAGTCATGACTTATCAGTCAAACGAACGGAGCCTTAACTCACAAAAGGTGGCCCATGACATCGCATCCCGTCATATGGCCATGGCCAAGGCCAGGGGCGCGTGCCGCGCGTGTGGCTCCCCAAAACTTCCCTTCTCAACTTGCCTATAGAAACACACACTAGCTTCCTATTGAAATTAAGCACTTTACTATTGGGTTTCTCATTAGATACTAATCCCCTCCCACTTAGTACTAATTATGTGCCTTTGAAATTCTTTGATTAATTAGTAGACTAAATAGGACAAAACCCAATTAATCCAACATAAACATGGTCCGCACCGCATTATTTTTTATTTTATTAGATTAGAGTTCCAAAGAGCCAAAATGGCTCCCCTGTCCATTAGCAGTGCATCTTGAGAAGGTTCCAAACTGTTGCATAAATATTTTCAGACTTAATACATTACATCATTGGACAACCTAATAATTAGTAGAGACGAGAAACGGCGGCACACATTCACCCAAATGCATGACGACGTGCCCATCATTGTGTATTTAGCCATATAAATAATATACTGTAGCAAGAGGTGGAGACAATACGGACCGTCGATTGCTGAATCGGACGGCCAGGGGAATTCGGGGCGACGTGGGCACCCTGAGCGACGGTCAAACCTTCATGCTTTGATATATAGAAAAGAGAATGCCTTAAACCCGCTATTCCCCAGTATGGTAGCTATGATACAAGCATAACAACTATAGTGGTTTGTCATGTGCAAATAAATCCTGGCAGATTGCGTTGCACGCCAGCAGATGAGGTCAGCCCTTCCATCGGTGGCCGCAGCTGGGGTTGCAGCAGACGAAGAAGAGCGTCATGCCGTCCTCGCCTCTCGTCGTCGCCTGCACCGTTCACCGCCCATGCATCAGCACACAGCACACAGCACTCATGTTGTTCGAGGCCACCGAACCGATCACTGAAGATTAATTAATCAATAAAACTGACATCCATGCATGAGCCCATGACCCTGCAGACCTGGAAGAAGACGGCCTCGCCGTGGCCGCAGGCGGCGCAGCGGACGGACTTGGTGCGCGGCAGCGTCGGGTCGGAGGCCACGTCCTCGAACAGCACCTGCGTGAGCTCGCTGGTGGCGTGGTCCACCACGTTCCGGTACACGCAGTTGCTGTCCGCCACCTCCTGATGCTCGCAGTTCCTGCAGGTGTAGAGAAGCACCTTGTTCTGCCTGTCCTCCTTGGGATACAGTATGCTGTTGCTGCATTGCATTGCATTGCATCAAAGAAACAGAACGACTCTGTTCATGAATCAAAGTAGAGTACTCAAGAAACTGGATGAGCATATACCGATCAATCGACCACCAGCTCACCATTCACGGCAGAACCTCATGGTGCTCATGGCTGCTGCTCCTGCAGCCTGCTGTCAGCTCCCCTGCTCTCACTGTTTCAGTGACCCGTAACTGATTCCAAGTGGCAGAGGCAATTGGGAAGCACTGATGTTATTTATTCTCTGATATAAGCAGAGATATCAGAGATGTGTAATTAAGGAGCAAGTATTTGCTGGAGGCATTTGCTTTTACAAAAATAATAATTCGCAGAATCTTCTTACTCACCTGATCCTGAACCTGGTAGAAGAGGGTAGAAGAGAAGTCGCCAGAGAGGGGCGTTCTGGACTTCTTGTCATTGTACTCAGTCGAGCTCTCTTGTCGCGTCCTTTCTAGCTTTTCTTTTCGATTCTCTTTTTTTTTCGATTTTACTACTGCAAGAGTGCTCAGTTACCTATCCTATATTATAATATAATTCTTGGACCTGATCCATTTATCTTGGGTTGTTCTCCCTTGCTTCTGGAGTGGTGGTATGGATGTCAGTATTGAGTAATATTTATTGCTAGTCCTAAACTCCAACGCTTGCCGTCTCAAAAAAAAAAAAAAAAAAAAAAACTGCAACGCTTGTGGCATCTGTGTTCTAACTCTTGGTTTTTTTTAATAATTTGAGTCCTCAAACTTGTATTGCGGTATCGATCATTTGGATCCTAGATTCTTAAATTTTGATATTTAGATCCCTAAGCTTGTATATATAGCGGTGTCATCTAGGGTTCTGAGAAGTTGCATAACGTGGCATGCTAATTGTGTGTTAACGGGCAAGTTCAGTGATCTGGATGGTACCAATGTATAAGTTTAGGGCCCGGACATAAATATCAGGAGTTCGAAACCAGAGTGACAGTCATACTAGCTTAGAAACTCAAAGTTGGAGACCCAGAATGACGGCATCTTTCTCTGTAAAGTATGTCATGTCTTTTGTTTTATCCTATTATGTATTAATAAAAAATCAGCAAAACTCCTGCCAACTTCCACGGAGAAAAACTTGACTTATGTTTTTTTTTAAACATGTAATCAGTATCAATGTTAGGGGCTGTTTGGGAGGACTCTTTGGAATTGATTCTCTATGAGAATCGCTCCTCCTCCACTAAATAGCTAAATCTCGCACAGATTCAGGTGGAAGTCAGGCAAGAATTACCCCTCCATTTACACTGGAATGTGGGAGCTAAAAAAACCCTGCTCTCCACTACTCTATGTTCAAAACCCACAAGAATCACTCTAGAATCAATTTTCATCTGCTGTCCACCCTACTCCCCCCACTATAACCAAGTAGAATCACTCCACTAGATAATCAAGGAGAAAAGCCAGAGAATCTAGGAGTGGAGCTCCGTCAATCGAGGAGCAGAGCTAGAAAATCAATCTCTATCACGTGTTTATTCTCAAAAGTCTGCTACGGATGTTTCTTTTTTCTTAAATAAAGCATATATATAAACCTAGGTCCCATTTGGGAGGGTTTTTTCACATAAAACGGCCTGGCTTTTAGAGAATATTTTTACACTGTAAACGCTGCCGTCTAGTGTGAATGGTGACATTCACCAAATTGAAAGTTTGGGCCAGGCTTGGGATGTGCTTGGATCTGCCTTGGGCCGAACTGCTGGGGGCGAGATTAGCATATATAATACTGGACCTGAATTTAATTATTAACAAGGCCCATCAGGTCGGGTGGGCTAACCTGGGTCTGATGGTGTCTGCACTCTCTGCAGCATGAAACGTCCGTCACCCTTTCTCTAGTCAATTATTACTCCGTATATGTATTTGCCCTGATTAATTCCGCTGAAGGTATACCTGTTTATGTCAAACTGATGATTACACAGAGCCATGTTTCTCTCAGGTCTCGATCTATTCTTCCCAAATGCATGATCAAAACCTTCGTCCACACAAGCGGCGGCAGCAAGCAGGCAGGGCAGGCAGCAGAAGGTCAAGGTGGAGGCGTGAACACGAATACATGTCCGTTCCTCGTTCGTCACTGACCGAAAGCAGCCAATGATGTGTGTTTGTGAATATGTCATGTCACCACCGATCTGCATGGGCGCATGGCATGGCATGGCATGGCATACGGATACCGATATACATATATACCGAGCAGCACCAGCACCAGCACCAGGCGTTGCGCCCCCATCACCCCAATTTGCTCGACGGATGGATAAGCAAGGCGTATACGTGTACAAGTCCGGTACGCGCTGCTCATCACTCCCATCATCACTGCCGCTCTGCCTCACTGTGGACTGGAGTCTCCTTCACTCAACTCTCGTCCATGGCCATACATCGATCGATCTCCTTCGTTCCCTTCATCAGTCGTCACCCACACCAACTGCAAGCCTTGTATGTACAGTACGTATGGACCATGGAGGCGTGTACGTAGGGTAGCACAGGAGCTTCTTATCGTCTAGCATCTGTTTGATTGGCTCAGCACCGGGCCCACCGGTCAGCGTCACCGTCACATGGGCGGCTGCGCTATTGTAGCTACGTACAACGACAGGGTAGCCTGAGTCATAAGCCGGTGCCAACCCCTTTCACAGGTACAGGCTACACCGCTACAGCCACAGCGACAGCAACAGAAGCCGCGGAATTCCATGAGACACCAAGGCACGAAGCAATCCAGTTCCAGTTGGGTCATGGTAGAGTCGTAGAGATCACTACAGCCTACAGGTGATGGTGATGCAAAGTGCCCAGTTTGTACGGCATTGATGAGGGCTTGAGGCGTTGGGATTTGATCGAGAACGGGAGGTGATGTGGAATCAGAATATCCTCGCACACTCCCCATGCATGTTTCTGGCACGAAATTTGTGGGTAGCGTAGGTTTCCAATAGCGCCCATTTGAAGGGGCTTCTCTGGGCTCCGGCTCATCTAACTCCTCCTCTAGTTCAAATTTTTTGAGGAGCTGAAGCTATTCTTCTCGCCACTATGGTAGCCTACAATAAAAGAATAGTGACGCACAATACTTTGGACAGGGCCGTCTCTAGGGGGAGGGCAGCAACCCAAGCCACCAGAGGCCCATGAAAATATATTATGTATATAGTAAGTAGATATGTATATAGCTATTATAATTAAGTGATGAAAGCCTATTATCAATCGTTTGCCTTTCTCGTGGTCTCGTCCCACGCCCGACCCAACGCATGACGCCTCAACTAGTCGTCCGGTCGGTATCTTTTAATTGAGATAATCATAATAGTTATTTTAGTTTTCTTTTAGTTCTTTATGTACTATCGTTATGTTTAACTAAACATATGTTGCAAGTTATTTTTTTCATATGATATATTTTAATCGTCATATTCAAAATTAGTTTAATAGGTCCTCACGACTTTTTGCTTGTCCAAGGGCCTTTAAAATTTTAGACATGGTCCTGACTTTGGAAGACGGACTTGGAGCACCCAGAGCAGCACCAAATGGGCCCTTACTCTACGATACAAATACAATGCAACCAGGCAACCATGATGTAGCTGGGAACACTGAAGTTTAGAAAACAGAGTGTCATGCTCAAGGTCTAGGAGACTATTGCATTGCTTTGTCAACACATGTGGCTCGGTAGGACGGTAGTCCCTGCCCTACATGTTAGCTAGCACCACCTTTGGTAGCCAGTTTTAACTCCGCCCTAGAACAAATAATGCCATAGCCCATAGGTACGGTGCACACAAGAACAAGTCATTTTAGCAGCTACACATAGATCTTGTCATTTCCGCACTGTGGTAGTAGTGTTTTTTTTTTTAAACACGGCGGAGTCTCCGAGATACTCTTAAGAAAAAAGGTGAGGCGCCGCGCGGGAGCGCAGGCTGAGCCCCTGCTCAGCTGACCAACCGAGCCCCCGCTCGGTTCTCTGTGGCAGTAGTGTTATGCGCAAGATATCTTGCTTTGACAATGCAGCAGCGCTCCATAAATACAGACGAACCATTTGCCCTTTGTCCTAAGCGTAGAGCAGTTGATACTGCTACTGTAGCTAGTGCACCAAGGGACCCCTACAACTTAAAGGGCGCATGCTCCATTAGCATCGCCGCCTGCGTCATCTCTGCTAGTCCTCCATTTTCCCCCCTTTGTAGCTGAAAGGGTAGAGACTAGAGCACTGTCAGAGAAGAGAAGAGAACAGAGCGCATGCTGATATGCACGTTGAAAGGCAACAAGAATTTAGTGGCGAGCACATGATGAAAGCAAGGAAGGAAGGGTGGAGGATTGACATGTTTGGTTTCAGAAATCTGAAAAACTGAAAAGAAAAGAATTGGCATGTTGCAGGACCTGTTTGGATGAGATAGCTAAGAAAACTTGTTCAGCTGCCTGCGATTGGTAGGTTTTCTTTGACAGGGTGACTGTAGTTTGGATGAGAGCAGTACGTACGAATAAAACCTTGGAACAAATTTTTGCTGATACTTTTGCTTTTTACCAGCCTACAATAGTTGGCACACAAGCAGAGCCTTCCAAGGCACGTCACTAACCTCGGCAAGGCAAAAAAAAAAAGACGAATCAATCAATTTAACCCTGCTGCCACTCGTTTCGCTGCCGCCATCTGAAATCGTTTTCACCTGCCCGATTCGCTTGCCATTTTAGCCACCCGATGTGTTGACATCAAGACACGCTCTCCTGGACCCTTTTCTATCTGTCCCCTCCTTCTTGGTCGTCTCTGCTTTCGTCCCAAGGATCAACGTCACTACGTCAGGAAAGCTGAAGAAGCGAGCAGCAGAGGCCGACCGTCTGGCCTGGATGAAGTATACTGTATACATGCCTTATTCTTATCCTCTGGATTGATTGGTCTAATCAGAAAGTAATTCCTCTGCTAAAAGCTACTGCCAATTTATCAACCTATAGGAGTAGCTATTTTACTGCTCTGAATTGACTAAACCGGATTGCTTTTCACCTCTCTGCTTGCTCTTTCTGCAGGTTACACCAATCTTCAGAGTAGAGACAAGACAATTTGGCGGCTGGATAGACTTCTTTAATCACGTGATTAGCATCTTCTTCTAGACCACTGTTAAGATCAACCTAATCAGGCTGTGATTTGTTGGACAAGTTGTGTGCTGCAATCCTGAATGAACCGTTGTTGTAAAGGCGTTAGGTGACATGAAAAAAGGGCATTTTTCCATGCATGCATTGCAGTATTTGGTAGTACAGGAGTACACCGAACGAACAGCCGCTGCAGAAAACCGTACGCCGTAGCAGGTTGGCTGCCCGATAAATCTGACCATTTAAGAACGGAATCACCAAACCACACGCAAAGATCAACCGTGATTGCACATTAGTCGTACGTACTACTACGTTGTTTGTGAGATGAACGAAAGTCGCCAAATGTAAAAAGTGGAAAGAAATGCTTGGTTTATTTCCCCATTTAACCACCCCCTTACTCAGGGTGTGTTTAGTTCGCGAAATGAAATTTTTTGACGTCACATCAGATGTTTTGGATGTCGGAAGAGATTTTCGGATACTAATAAAAAAACTAATTACATAGCTCGTCTGAAAACTGCGAGACGAATTTATTAAGCCTAATTAATCCAGCATTAACGCATGTTGGATACTGTAGCACTTATGGCTAATCATGGCCTAATTAGGCTTAAAACATTCGTCTCGCGATTTCCAACCAAACTGTGCAATTAGTTTTTTTTCATCTATATTTAATACTTTATGCATGTGCCGCAAGATTCGATGTGACACTTTGAGGTGAAATTTTGTAGAACTAAACAGGGCCTCAGTACTTGCCATGGAAACTTCCTGCCCTAGCTACTGCAGAAAATTTGAATTGCTTCGTAAAAACAACCACATCACAGCCACTTTATTTCTCCTCTTTCTGGCACAAATTTTTTTTTTGCTTGTAATAACAGCGACTTCGACCCAATGGCCATGGGCCTTGACATGGCTGAGTTGGACGTTGTTGAGATGTAGTCTCCGGTGTCCCATGTTTCTACCGTCGCACAACTGTTTCTTTATGTCGTCTTTGCCTAGATGCTTCGTCTAGAACGTGCGCGGACTAAACGGTCGCGCACGCCGCAATGTCGTGAGGGAATTCTTGGTCCAGGCAAGGGCCACCCTCCTGGTGCTTGGCTGGCTACAAGCACCTATGGACCCTGATGGCGGCGACTTGATCCCAGAGTAGCTCTTCTTTGTCGCAAAATTCATGATTGTGTAATCACACTCGCGTGCTATGCTCTGCTTGCGTAGCTTCTGGCTTCGGTAACCGTGGATTACCGTGGCCATAAGGATAGTAACAAAAACTCCTTTCTGCTTAATGAAAAACGTGCTTCGGCACAATCGCTAAAAAAAATTTGAACTGTTCTCTTTGTGTGTGCGCGCGCGCGCGCGTGCGGAATTGGCCTTTTTAAAAAAAGAAAAAGAAAAGGCATGCATTGTTGCTGCATACAGGTACGTATACGTACAGGTTGTTGCAAGTACGTACCAGCACATTTTGAGCTCAGACGATGGTGCCGTTTGCGGCTGTGGGCAGAGTGCTTCCTACGTACGTCTCCTTCCGGTGACATGTTTTGGATAGGGAAATATCCTTTTGGTCTTCCTCTTCCATGTGGTCCTTCATTTCACGCCATGAGTATCTCTCCCTTTCTCTCTTTTTCGGAAAAAAAGTGCTGCGAATAAACAGGTAAAGGCGACAGTCCCTTTTTGACAGTACATCAACAACCCAAAAGGTTAAGGCAGTTTTTGATCAAAACCATTTACTATTTGGTCATTGTGTGCATGATAGCCTCCGCAAAGTGTTCAACGCGCCCTCATACAAAACCATAGATTTCCTGTTCGCTTGTATCGGTCCGGCTTATCAGCCATGGTACAGTATTTTTCTCTTACCATAAAACAACATTAGCCGGCTTATCAGTCACAAAAACCATCAGCCGAACAGGGTTGTATGGTTTGTTGATCCAAAAGGTGGTTTGAAATGCACCTATTTGACATATATAGTTCATTTCTAGACCGATGTTGTATATAAGTTGTGTATAAATAAAAGTACTTCTAACTAGAGAGAAAAAAATGAGTGCTTTTGGATGGATGGATGAATGAATGGAGATTGGGAAAAGTGAGAACAATGTGGTCTCCAAGTTGGAAAGCTCTTCTATTTTCGTACTAGAAGTGCTAGACCACAAAGATCCTATGGCGCCTTTGCCCTTGCAACAAAAGATGCTCTGTTTTCAACAGCTGCTACCTTAGCCTCTGTGGTAACTAACATCAGCCACAAACCTCAGAGTAGTTTATGCGTCATACTCCCACTACTGCACATGTTCAATGGTTACTATTGTCTTTGCAGATTCGAAGACCAACGGCAAGGTTGTTACTGTTTACTGATCGATTATGCATTTATGCTGTGCTCTGTCCTTGGCACACACATTTACCAGTTCAGTCATCAGTTTGTTTCACCTGCCTTTGGCACGAATTCAATTCCTCGAGATATAAATATCACCAAAATTCAGCACCTAACAACCATCACTGACTGGGTGACTAACTGACATACCACGAACGCTGCAATATCTGAATGTACTCCTCTTTTACCTCTCACATGTACTCCTACGAGAGAAAACAGAGGGAACTGCACAAACTGCCACGCCGCAGTTACAGTCTAGCAATTGCAAGCCCATCATTTTTATCTTCCCTATAAAAATACGCATTAATAATGAAACACAGATTAGTTTTAGTGATCAAACGGAACAGTGATTGCAGAAGTCTTGGACGGGTTTCATTTTTCCAAAAAAAAACAAAGGGGAAAAAAGAGAGAGTGATATTCTTTTCGTTTCCTTGCACGACCATCTTCCTCCTCCCCTGCGGACTGCGGTGGTTGCAACTTGCAGATGTGCATCAGAGGAGCGCTGCCGCTTGCCGCTGCTGTTAGCGTATATAACCACACTCCCCCCTCACCGCTCCATCTCCACAACCACACACCGCATTGCCTTGCACCGCACCACCCGGCAGCCGCCAGCAGCCATGCGGCGCCGCCCGCATGTCCCCCTCCTTTCCATCATCCTCCTCCTCCTCGCCGCCTCAACCCCGGCGTCAGCGGCGCGCGCGGCGTTCGCGTGCGCGCCGGGCGGTCCGGCGACGACGCTGCCGTTCTGCCGGCAGTCGCTGCCGCTGCAGGCGCGGGCGCGGGACCTCGTGTCGCGGCTGACGCGCGCCGAGAAGGCGCGCCTCCTGGTGAACAACGCGGCGGGGGTGCCCCGCCTGGGCGTGGCCGGGTACGAGTGGTGGTCCGAGGCGCTGCACGGCGTCTCCGACACCGGGCCAGGGGTCAAGTTCGGCGGCGCGTTCCCGGGCGCCACCGCGTTCCCGCAGGTCATCGGCGCCGCCGCGTCGCTCAACGCCACGCTCTGGGAGCTCATCGGACGGGTACGTGCGTACGTATACGAACTTGGTTTTTGCCTTGCTTGGCATTGCCACCGCCGCCGCCGTCGAGTGCTTGTGGGCTGTGCGGGTTGTTTTGTCGTGCATGCATGTGAGTGAGGGTGAGAGGCGGCTGGACGCATGTCTGTGCGCGCTCTGGCGTCTGGCGTCGTCGTCCTCGGCTGTCGCGTGTCGCTCGCTGTGCCTGTGCGGCGCCTCGAGGCTTGGCCGTGGCAGTTGGCGGGCTTGGCGCCATTGGTCGGGTCTAGTTCCCGTGCAGTCAGGCTGCTGTAACTGCTGCTGCTGCCACGGTAAGTTTGAATTGGGCCTCGTTTAGATTGCAAATTTTTGCAATCTGGACATTGTAGCACGTTTCGTTTGTATTTGACAAACTTTATCTGATCATAGATTAACTAGGCTTAAAAGATTCGTCTCGTGATTTACAACCAAACTGTGCAATTAGTTATTTTTTTTATCTATATTTAATGCTCCATGTATGCGTCCAAAAATTGATGTAACGAAGAGAGTGAAAAAAATTTTGGAGGTGATCCGGTCCTTGAATCCATTTTTGTTTTGGTCTTTTCGTACTACCAGCCGTAGTTTTCATTGATTTGAAGGACAGCCCAGCCTGGTAAGTGGTAAGTCCGTAAGTACTGTTACTGTGCTCCAGTAACCATCACGGGTGTGCTTAATTGGAGCCATAAATACCTTTTTATCTCTGGCCGGTCGTTAACGAAGAAGAGACGCGATGCAGAATCAGTACGTAGGAGTACTGTATAGGGTTGGTACGTGGGGCCGGTCTGTCAGAGCGGCGGCCAATGAGAGAGCAGTAGTGTACGTACCAGTGCGGGCGGTATCCCGATCTGCGTTGAATGAATGCTTTTGATAGCGCAGCAGAACAGAACAGTGCAGAGCAGCGCATCACTTTGGCCTGGTGGAGCCCTCTCTACTCTACACCATGTGTGCTCTGATGATTGATATGTAGTCTTTTTTCGCTAGAGGCAGCTGCTTTTTAACCTTTTTGGTTGATTTCATTCATTCGAGGGTGCTTGCATCGCGCTGTCGTAGATTATGTGTCGCTTTTGTTTTTTTTTTACCATAAGTTTGACATAATTCGTAGAAAATGCGTGCAGCATCTGTATCTTTAAATAAACTTATTAAAAAATTAGATTCAAACATATTTTCAATAATATCAATTATGTACCATAAATATTAATATTTTTTAATATATATTTTGCCAAACTTATTTCTTGCAAAACGAAAACGATCGTTATTTTAGGACGGAGGGAGTACATCCTGTTTACCTGTTTCCGGTGCCAATTTGGCGTGGTGGTTTGCTGCATACTTACGATCAAAACCGGCACGGTCGGTCACTCTATTCGCTTGATCATATCAGCCATGCTTATCAGTTATGATACAGTCTTTTTTTCTCATAACAAAACAGCATCAGCCAACTTATAAACCACGGAAACAATAAGTGAACAGATAAGTGCAGGTGCGTGTTGGCCGTCGATGGCATGGCACGGCATGGCACCCCGTGTTTGTACAATTGGGGTACATGTTTGGTTGTCCCTTGGCCTCCTCCAACCAATGCAGGGCACATACTAAACACGACCTTGTGAGTAGGAGTAGTGGCGTCAGTTAGTGTCATAGACTAGCGAAAAGATTCATGCTTAGAAAAGGTCAGTTGATTGGCTACCTTCATTTAAACCGATCACTCTTCCCGCAGCAAACCACACCACCCTTTCGTTAAAAAAAAAACACCCTGCTTCTCCTACATCATAGATCGTGCACTGAAATCTTCAGGTTTGGTGTTTCTCAACGATAATAATACAGCCGGTTTGCTAGCTGTATTCCTCACAGATTTTTCTCAGCCCACTTATATAGAGCGTGTTCGTTTGTCTTTATAATTCATACTTTTTAGTTTGTTTTTTAGTCGGAACAATATTTTTTTCTCACAACAAATCAGTCGGAACAGTGTTCGGTTTGTTTTTTCAGCGAAGCGAACGGAGTCATAGTAGTTAGCCATTCACTAGTAATATATAGCTTACTTGTCTCTCTTACAGGGTTTTTGATTCTTGTGTCTAAGCCGGCTGTAAGGGGGTGTTTGGTTTCTCCTCATAAACTTTAGTCGCTGTCCCATCGGATGTTTAGACATATGCATGGAGTATTAAATATAGACTAATTACGAAACTAATTGCACAGCTTATGACTAATTTACGAGACGAATCTTTTAAGCCTAATTAGTCCATGATTTGACAATGTAGTTCTACAACAAACATGTGCTAATGATGGGTTAATTAGGCTTAATAAATTCGTCTCGTAGAGTACTGACGAATTCTATAATTTATTTTTTTATTAGTATCCAAACATTTCATGTGACAGTCCCATGACACCTCCTAAATGTTAGTCATCAGATCCAAACACCCCCTAAGCTTACAATCTGCTTCTTTTCTCTATCTTTCCTTTTCTTTTTCACCTCAGTATTCAGTAAGGTTACGGTCTATTATTATATTTGCTCTTAAAGTTCACGTCGCGTGCACTGATTTGGTGAGATTTCAACAATTTTGTAAGCTAGTGTCCAGGTTCCGAAATTCCGGTACTAGTGGAATGAATTCCTATGCTGACCAATGGCGAGGGGTGCAGCCATGTGGAAGCCAGCCTAGCCAAATCCATATCTGACTGACTAACCACCTTTCTTTCAAGCCCACATCCTCATCTCTTATCCTAATCCTAACACGCCCCAGACAAAAAAAAAACAAAACAAAACAAAACAAAAATATCCTGGATAATAAAGTAACTAAAAAAAGTTGACGCATCTGATCTTGAGAGAAGACATGATCACATGAGTGCAAAAGGTACGGTAGTAGTAATGCGACGCTGAAAGGTAGGTAACCCATGGACGGACGGACCAAAACGACACTAGTAGAACATCTGCAGCAGAGCAAGTGGCGACCATGTCTGCAGTCTGCTACAGAAGAACTCCATCACGAGCATTCGAGCAACACCAATGGCGATGAGCATCGTAACTTGTAGGGTCATGACGACACCAGCTAGCCGTCGCGTGACACCACAGTGCAGTGCTGCTGGACGGCCAAGAACAGGGGCCATTTCAGGCCACGTGATTGGCCGAACCGCCGCGCAGAGATGTCAGGCCATCCTGCCTGCCTCGGCAGCCGTGCACACACCCCACTCCAATCTCCGAACATGGTCTATGGCCATGAACTCAACGCTGACCGAGAACAAAGAAAGAAACAAAGAAAGAAAGAAATACTCCTACTTTTACCAATCCATACGATCATGTGTTCGCAGTAAAATACTCGTACACACATTGATGGATTGATCGGTGCAACCGCAGGCGGTGTCGGACGAGGCGCGCGCCATGTACAACGGCGGTCGCGCAGGACTCACCTTCTGGTCCCCGAACGTGAACATCTTCCGGGACCCACGGTGGGGCCGGGGGCAGGAGACCCCCGGCGAGGACCCCGCCATCTCCGCGCGCTACGCCGCCGCCTACGTGCGCGGCCTCCAGCAGCCCTACACCTCCGGCCACCACCACAACCGGCTGAAGCTCGCCGCCTGCTGCAAGCACTTCACGGCGTACGACCTGGACAGCTGGGGCGGCACGGACCGGTTCCACTTCAACGCCGTGGTGGGCGCGCAGGACCTGGAGGACACCTTCAACGTCCCCTTCCGCGCCTGCGTCGCCGAGGGCCGCGCCGCCAGCGTCATGTGCTCCTACAACCAGGTCAACGGCGTGCCGACCTGCGCCGACGCGGCGTTCCTGCGGGGGACGATCAGGGGGAAGTGGCGGCTGGACGGGTACATCGTCTCCGACTGCGACTCCGTCGACGTCTTCTTCCGGGACCAGCACTACACCCGCACCGCCGAGGACGCCGTCGCCGCCACGCTCCGGGCCGGGCTCGACCTCGACTGTGGCCCCTTCCTCGCGCTCTACACCGAGTCCGCCGTCGCCGGGGGGAAGGTCTCCAACGCCGACGTCGACGCCGCGCTGGTCAACACCGTCACGGTGCAGATGCGGCTCGGCATGTTCGACGGCGACCCGGCGTCCGGGCCGTTCGGGCACCTGGGCCCGGCCGACGTGTGCACGCGCGCGCACCAGGACCTGGCACTCGACGCCGCGCGACAGGGCGTCGTGCTGCTGAAGAACCAGCGTGGAAAGCATAGGGACGTCCTCCCGCTCCGCCCCGCCGCGCACCGCGTCGTCGCCGTCGTCGGCCCGCACGCCGACGCCACCGTCGCCATGATCGGGAACTACGCCGGCAAGCCATGCCGGTACACCACGCCGCTGCAGGGCGTCGCTGGGTACGTCGCGCGGACGGTGCACCAGGCCGGGTGCACCGACGTCGCGTGCTGGGGGAAGAACCAGCCCATCGCCGCGGCAGTGGACGCGGCGCGCCAAGCCGACGCCACCGTCGTCGTTGCTGGGCTCGATCAGAAGGTGGAGGCCGAGGGCCTCGACCGCACCAGCCTTCTCCTCCCTGGGCGACAGGCCGAGCTTATCTCCGCCGTCGCCAAGGCGGCCAAGGGCCCCGTCATCCTCGTGCTCATGTCCGGCGGGCCCATCGACATCGCGTTCGCGAAGAACGACCCGAGGATCGACGGGATCCTTTGGGCGGGATACCCTGGCCAGGCCGGCGGCCAGGCCATCGCCGACGTCATCTTTGGACAGCATAACCCAGGTGTGTGTATTACTATTACAGTGGCCGGTCGGCGTCAAAAGATCAATTTTTTTCTGCACAAGATGAAAACAGAGTCCGACTGACTGAATTCGTCAATTTTTTCAATTCAAAAAATTGGTTGCAGGCGGGAAGCTGCCGGTGACATGGTACCCTCAAGACTACCTGCAGAAGGTGCCGATGACGAACATGGCGATGCGCGCCAACCCGGCGCGCGGGTACCCGGGGCGGACGTACCGGTTCTACACGGGGCCGACGATCCACCCGTTCGGGCACGGGCTCAGCTACACCCAGTTCACGCACTCGCTCGCGCACGCGCCGGCGCAGCTCACCGTGCGGCTCTCCGGCGACCGCGCCGCCACCACCGCCTCCCTCCTGAACGCGACGCGCACACGCCCCGCCCGCGCCGTGCGGGTGGCGCACGCGCGGTGCGAGGGGCTGACGGTCCCCGTGCACGTGGACGTGAGGAACGTCGGCGACCGCGACGGCGCGCACGCCGTGCTCGTGTACCACGCGGCGCCCTCGTCCTCGTCCGCCGCCGGTGTCCCCGGCGCGGACGCGCCCGCGCGGCAGCTGGTGGCGTTCGAGAAGGTGCACGTGCCCGCGGGCGGCGTGGCGCGCGTGGAGATGGGCATCGACGTGTGCGACCGGCTCAGCGTCGCGGACCGGAACGGCGTGCGGCGGATTCCCGTCGGCGAGCACAGGCTGATGATCGGCGAGCTCACGCACTCGGTCACGCTCGGCGTCGAGCAGCTCGGGGTATAGAACGGAAGGAGGATCCAGAGGCGTTCCTGAATAATCGTGTTGTGTTGTTGCGGGTGGGGTATTGGCTTCTGATTGCCACGGTGCGCTTGCTTCTGTCTCTGCAAAGGTGGAGATGGAGATGTAGAAGGCACCGGATTACTGAAAATTGTTGGATTGAAAACAGAAACGATTGAAATGGAAGGAAGACAGAAGAATGTCGTTTCTTCCTCGATACCAATGTTTTCTGAACTTTATCTAAACAAATTCCACAATGTTTTCTGATGTCAAGATTAGTGCATTTCATGGAGATTACTACTATGTAATGGGTCATGGGAGCATAACGCTAGTGAGATAAGGTACTCGAATCTTTCATGTGAGCAAAGAATACAAGCTGTTATCTCTCTGTATAAAAGCCTCAGCTAAAAAATGGTCATCTGAGCTTGATTCTGAGAAAATGGCATAGGGATCAGCTGTGCATTCCTGAACACTGGTTTCTTTCGTCTAGTGGTCCAAAAGACCAAAACCATGTGCTCTTCCTCCATTTGTCTTGGGCTCTTGTCCCAACTGCCCACTGATTTTGGTGCGCAAAGCTTCAGCTTTGCAAGAAAATCTCTGCTGCTCAGGTCTGAATATCTTCAAGCCCATGGATTTGGGTTCTGGTGACTCTACCAAAATTCAGCTTCTATTGTTCATGCAACAATTTAGTTTGAAGACAAGACTAAAGTCTTCTTTGTCGATGATCGGCTCTCTCCGATGTTTCAGGGAAATCTGGCGAGATGTCCATGTTAGATTAGTAAACGTGCCTTGCACGCTTGTACCTAATGCGGCCCATGGGCTTGCCTATCCGGCTCCCCATTTGGCCATAGGTACTAAATATGGTCATTGATCAATCAATCACGTATTCTCCCCATTCGTTCCAAATACGCTTACATGGTCTCGCTCCTGCGCCCTCCACCGCTCCTTCAAACCCTAAACGCTGGCATGCCATGGGCTGCTGATGCCTAGGAGCTTGGTCTTGGTGAAATCGGTCCTCTCCATAGTACCAGTATACACCTTGCCAGTTGACAACCTACCTCCCTAGGTCCACAAGGAAATCGATGCAATATGTCCTCGATTCCTCTAGATGGGCAAGGAAGGTTCAGTCCAAGGCAAATGTATGTGGCATGGCCTATTGTTTTGCGGACCAAAGGAGTTAGGCGGCCGGTGCGGCGCTAGCCTGGGCCTGTCCCTGGCCGCAGTGGCGCCGGCGCATCAGGGCAGGCAGAGGCGCAGAGCCCAGAGCGGTAGAGCCAGAGCCTGAGGCCGCACGCTGTGACGCACTGACGCTGGTAATACTAATTCAGTAACTAATCCCCATTTTCCCATTCAGGCATTCTCACTTCTAATTTCGAATTTAATGTTGAACTCTTCCAGATCTATAGTAGCAATTAAATGATTGAAAATTATAATTGATCATGTGTGTCAAACCGTTGTCCGAACTCTGAAATGCAGAAAAAACCACAGCCACCGAGGTGTTCATTTGCACCCGAGTTGCTGCAATGCCTCTTCTCATTTGTATTTTCGAGTTTCCACTAGACCCCGATGGGAATCTGATGACAATACTGTTTTCCTTACAACTCACAAGTACATTATTGGATTCAGATAGGCAGAATCTCGCAACTTATTACGACCAAGGTTTCAGCTACAACAGCAAACCAGTTAACTCTGCATTTCACAGTATGCAAACTAATCTCAAATACGAAAGAAGCATTAACAAAATTCACAACAGGAACAAACAAACACGTTGGCAGACTAAGGAAAAAGTCGGCAAAATGTAGCAAGACTTCGCTGCAGCTGCAGAAGGGAACGAAGAGAATAGACACGTCACTGGGCAGCACACAGCTGTGTCGCTGATGCAGACTTGGTGTAATCCTTTTTTTATTTTCTTCAGTGCCACCACAACATCGCTCATCGATAACCTTTGGTCAGGTGAGTCACTTGAGCAGAGCAAACCCAACTCAAATATTGGTGGCAGTAAGTGCTTCAGGCCGGGGGCAGAAGAGGAAGCTTCTTGGAGGATCTGTTCGTCCAGAACATGGAAAATCTCTGATGGAAAGGCTTGGTGAACCCACTGCCTGATGCTCAGATCCCCAACGAACATGGGATCTGTGGGTCTCTTTCCAGTGAATACTTCAAGAAGTATGATTCCAAAGCTGAACACATCGCTCTTGCGGGATGCCTTTCCAAAGGATCCATACTCTGATAGCTCAATAAATTCAGATAACAAGAAGTTAGCACGATTAATCAACCGAATGAGTATATACGATCAAAGATATAGTTATAGCAAAACAGCATACAAGTGGTAGTACCTGGTGCCATGTACCCAAGTGTTCCAGGCATGCTAGCAGTAGTCATTGACTTGTCCTCACCCAATAGCAACTTTGCAATTCGTGTGCCGTCATGTCGCTGTCAAGCAGCACATTGCTAGGCTTCAAGTCACAGTGCAGGACGACCTCGTAATGCTCATGGTGAAGATAGTCCATTGCCATGGACACATCAAGCATGATCTCCAACCTTTTAAGGAACCCCAAGTTCCTTGTAACTTCAGAGTGTAGGATCTTCTCTAAGCTACCATTGGGCATGCACTGGAGCACGAGCGCTCTGAAGTCCAGGTTGGAGCAGGTGTTTAGTACCCTTATCAGGTTGCGGTGCCGAGCCATGCGAAGCACACGACACTCCGCATCGAAGCTCCTGATGGCCTCTTCCAGCTGCATGTTTAGAACTTTTACAGCAACCACCAAACCATTGCTCAGTTGGCCCTTGAAAACTTTTCCGAAGCCCCCAGTCCCCAACAGGTTGTCGTCGCTGAAATTTGCTGTGGCATGAACGAGGTCATGGTAGGAGACAATTCTGTGCTTAACCATATCACCTTGATCAACGATGGTAGAGCTTTTAGCCTCTCCCTTGTTCTTAAGTTTCCTTCTGATCATCAGGCAAACACAAAGCAGAGTAGACCCAAATGCTACGGCAGCAGCAAGGATTACATATTTCAAGAAGCGCCTAATATTCGTGTGAGACTTTTCATGACGACATGGCAAAAATCCAAGGCGTGGAGCGTCACATAGCCCAGCATTCCCAATCAAAGATTGGATCGTGATATTTGAGAATATACCTCTCTCTGGTATCCTGCCTTCTAGCTTATTAAAGGAGAGATTCAGAGTTGTTAAGAATATGAAGTTAGCAAAGAACATGGGAATGGTGCCAGAGAGATTATTTGAGGAGAGATCTAACGCTTGTAGGCTAGTAAGCTCTTGAAACGAGTCTGGGATAGAGTTTTCGAATGAGTTGTGTGACAGATTTAGTTTAGTGAGCATCCTAGGTTGTCCAAACGATTCTGGGATGCTTCCACGCAAAAAATTGGAAGACAGGTCCACTGTACCCACTTGTTTTAACCCACCTACATCACCGGGTAATTCACCTGTAAAGAAGTTATGAGAAAGATCTAGGTCGATAACCTTCTCAAGGCTAAAAAGGCTTGCAGGTATTGTTGAACCCAACTGGTTCTGGGAGAAGTCGATGTGTTCTAGCCAGCTAAGATTGCCAATGGTATCCGGTACAGAGCCTAAGAATTTGTTTCCTTGGAGAAATAATTGCTGTAGGCTTTTGAGTGTACCGATTTCTGCTGGGATATGGCCTGACAAGTGATTGCTTGAGACATCAATGAATGCTAGATTTTGCATCACTACGATAGACTCTGGGATTGTTGGCCCTGTGAGCAGGTTGCCGGAGAGTCCTATACTTTCAAGGCTACTTAAGTTTGACAGTGTCGATGGAAGCCTGCCTGTTAACTTGTTGTAACCTGCCGTAAAGCGATATAACTTTGTAGACAGGTTTCCCACGAGGTCTGGGAATCGCCCGGCGAAGGAGTTATCAGATATGTCAAGGATCTGGAGTTTCCTACAGTTGGAAAGGGAGGACAGCAAGTCGGTTAGATTCCCCTCTAAATTATTGTTCGTCAGAGGTAGACATCGCAGAGCTGGGATGTTCCCAAGTGTTGGTGGCACTGAGCCAGACAGCTGATTCATTTGCAAATTCAGGAAAGACAGTTGAGATAAATTCCCAAGAGAGCTTGGAATTGGGCCAGTCAGCTGACTTGAAGCAAGCTGCAGCGCAGTAAGCTGGGAGAGATTGGCAAGAACAGATGGAACAGAGCCAACCAAGTAGTTTGCACCCAATGACAGATAGGTGAGGCGTGGGAGCTGAGCCAACCAAGTTGGCACCAAGTCGGAGAAACGATTCTGATACAAATCGAGGTACCAAAGGTGTTGTTGGCATGCTGCAAGCCCTAGCGGAACCCGGCCTGCGAAGTTGTTCCAGCTGAGGTCAAGCCACTCCAGCATCGGAAGGATGAAACTGCCGTTGCTCGGAATCACACCACTGAGATTGTTATCGTAGAGTGCAATAGCTCGCATCCTCGACATGTTGTAGATGGCCGGGGGCACCGTGCCGCCAAGCTGGTTGTGATTCAGGTTCAAGTACTCAAGCATGGGCAAGGAACCCACACCGTGTGGTATGGGACCCGACAGGCTGTTGTTTATCATGTCGATGTACCGCAGGGAAGGCGTGTTGTTGAACAGACATGGTGGTATGTGGCCACTCAACTGGTTCGTTTCGAGAGAAACCCTCTGAAGGCTGCGCATGTTGTGCAGCAGGCCCGGTGGGATCTCCCCCGAGAGGCTGTTGTTGCCTAGGCCAAAAAGTGCGAGCCCTGTGAGGTTTCCTATGCTGCTAGGGATGGCGCCTGAGAGTCTATTCCCGAACAGAGAAAGGACCCTCAGGCGACGTAGCGTACCAATCTCAGCAGGGATCGAGCCAACGAGGCCGGTGTTGGTCAGGTCGAGCAGGGAGAGGAAAGAAAGGTTACCAAGGTGTGGGCTGAGCAGGGAGAGGAAAGAAAGGTTACCAACGTCCGGCAGCGACAGAGCCGTGACACGTTGCCCTCGGCGGCCGCATGAGACGCCGACCCAGTGACACAAGGACACGTTGGCTCTCCAGCTGCTGGCAAGGACACCGAGAGGATCAGAGAGCTGGGATTTGAAAGCCAGCAGCGCGGCGAGGTCGGCGCTGCTGCCGTTGCTCTCACTGGAGTTGGCAGTGGCAGAGGAAGAAGAGACTCCTTGCACAAGGGCTGACAACGAGATGGCCAGAAACAATGGCAGCAATACCGAGCTGCAACTACAAGCAACCGCCATCGGAGTGAGCTGCTTGTGCCAAGGTTGTGTGCTGCTGGCAGGTGCATGCATGTCTGTATACATATACTAATGGAGTCGTAGAATATCTATGGCCTCTTTGGCCGGGCTCCTGCTCCGGCACTGCAGTGGAGCTGTAACCGGAGCCCGAGGAAAAAAAAAAAAAGCCCCCCGAACAGCTCTGTGAGAGAGGAAACAAAGAAAGAGAAAACCGGTTTCAGAGAACAGTAGCGTAGCAGAGGAAGCCGGAGCCGCCAGGAGCTGCACCAAAGAGGGCCTTAACGTGCAGGACCTGTAGGGAGTCGGAACGCTGTCTTTTGCAGTAGTAATTTCCCCGTCGACCTTCTTTTCGGTCTTCTCATGATGACCTTGCATGATGACACAGGAAAAAATATGAGTCATGTGCTATTTGATTGTTCCTGAGGCGGCAATTAGGGGGCGTGATTGGTACGCTGCTTCTACTCGTACATGGCCCATCGCATGCAGGAACCATGTGTGATTGGTAAGCTGCTTTGCTGCTCGGGCCAGGCCAGCCGCATGCACCAGGCGACGTCGAGCTAGGCTCGCTGGAAAGTGGAAACGCGGTTGCTGGGTTGCGTTTCTTTCGGGCCTGGCTCGTGCGAGCGCGCGCCATGTCCCATCTGTGAGAGAACGAGTGCACAGACAGCCAAACAAACAAGCGACCAAACAAGGGCTATGTTGATTTTGTATCTATTTATTCACGTCGTGTTTAGTTGGATCCCAAAGTTGCTACAGTACCTGTCACATCGAATGTTTGTGGCCTGTGCATGGAGTATTAAATGTAGACGAAAATAAAAACTAATTGCATAGTTCGGTGGAAAATTGCGAGACGAACATTTTGAGCCTAATTAGTCCATGTTTAACACTATTTACCAAATAAAAACGAACGTGCTACAGTAGCCCCAAAATCCAAATTCATCCGACTAAACAAGGGCTCAATCAACTAAACTTGAGGGTCTTGAATATACATAGCCTGTCCTAGCTCAGCCTGGCTGGTAGGAATGAGCCAGACTCTCTTCGTTTGGTCGTATCAACCATACAATATTTTTCTTTCATAATAAAACAGCATCAATCAACTTACCAACGAACGGGGCTAGATCATCCACAGCCATCAATAATGGCGTGCGCAGTAAGACAGATGACGTGCGCTAGATGCCTTCCAGGGAATCCAGCATTGTTTGGCAAATGAGTCCTAAAGGCAATAGAGTAAAGTAGTACAACGCGTTTCTCTTTTGTTTGTTTATTTATTTATACTGGGTTTGTATCACTTCCCCCTCAAAACCCATTATTAGCTTTTTGACCGTTCCTGTTCCTGTTCCACTGTTCAAAACGCGTTGCTGTCCACGCTTGCCGAACTTTTCTCGCGGTTTCTGTTCACATGCTTTTACAGTTCGCACCTCTGTTTAACGCACAGTTTACAAACGTTTCCCCAAGCTCCGCTGTTCGCTGCGCTCTTGACGCGCTCCACCGTCCACGCTGAGTTGACTCGCTCTGGTGCATAATCACCAGGGTATCACGCTGGTGCGGCGGCCGTCGTCGTCGTACGGCGTCTCGGGCACCTTCTCCGGTGAGAGAGCCTGGGGCAGTCCGCGATTCGTCAGCGTGGAGGAGCTGGAGCGGTCCCGGTTCCTCAAGGACGACTGCTTCACCGTCCGGTGCACGGTCACTGTCGTCGAGGACACGCCGTGCGTGAAGGAGGCGGTCGTGCAAGCGCAGGACATGCAGAGGCTGGGATTGCTCTGCAAGCACGACAACCTGTGCAAAAACCACCACGCGACGCCTGCGCAGACCCTTCAGGAAGAGTTTGCTAGGATGTACCGTTTCATCTTTTCCCGAAGAAAAAAACCACCACCGTTGCAAAACCACCGCACCACGGGTCGCTCGGGGCCTACTAAGGGTACAGGGTACAGTACTAAATACTACCACTCTTTTTTATTATTACATGGTAAAAACCTTTACCCGAAGAAAAAAGGTATTCCATTTCTTTGATTACCCTATGTAATTGTGTTCTTACTCCTAACCGAATGCACCCCGCCATAACCTACGGTTACGAGCAGCCGAGTTCCGCGGGCCATGCCTAGGTTCTTAAAAGCTGCAGCCTACGGAACAAATGGGCAAGTGCGAAAAAGAAAGGATAAAAACAAAGCTATGCTAGGGTAAAAGACAAGGAACGGATAGTGATTCTATCACAAAAACAGAACTGATGCATTCATTGATACAAAAACTGTTCACACGGGGCTCCCACATAAACTTAACGATTATATTTGCTGACTATTTCTACTCCAAATACTACTGTGGTCGCTCGGCAGCATCAGCTGATACCAAAGGAGAAGCCACGACGCATACCGCCGGACATAACCACTACCGCAAGGGCCCCACCCGGTTCCGCTCCCTCGACTTTGGCGAGTGCAACGGGTACCTCAAGGACCCCGTCCGGTTCTGCTCCCTCGACTTCGGTGAACGCAACGGGTACCTCAAGGGTGTCGCACCCATAGATGCTCAGCAGAAGAGCATGGAGCTCCTGACCTTCTCATGTAGTCGAGGCAGCTCCTGGGCAGGGATGCTGCCCGCCGAGGTATGGCCACCGTGGCTGGAGGATATCTCATCAAACTTTATGAACTGGCCAACCTGAGTAGCTGCAGGCACGGAACCCTCCACCGGCATGATCCTGGACAACTTCCCCTCCGACAAGACTCGCCCGATGAAGATCCACCGGAAAGAGTCCACGCACGGCTCCATCCCGAAAAAGGCCTCGCAGACGAATCCAGCGCGCCACCTCCTTCGGCGAAAGCCGCCCCTTCTCAGGCAAAGACGGCCAGCACCGCCTCAGGCAGCCTCTAGCTCAATATTACGCTCTAGATTCACGAAGGGATCTATGAGTCCTCCCCCTCGCTTATCCTCTCTCTCACTTAGGAACCACTGTGGCATACAGGCACTCTCGGTGAGGAGGAAGAAGGAAAGGTGATAGTAGGAGAACAGGCAAAGGACTGCGACGAGAAGCCCTCTCCCTTCCCCTATTTAAGGAGGAAACACGGCAAAAGATTGGAGTAAAAAACTCTCTCTCTTCCCCCATTCAATGCGATTGGGAAACAGTGGGACGCACCCTGACCGATGGGACGCATACTGACCGACGAAACAACGCCTGGTCAGATGGGACGTGGCCTGGGTATGGCCCACCACTACCGCATGCTAGGCGCAGGAACCAAAGCGCCACCACTCGTAGGCGGCTCTCTGCCTTCCCAAGCTATACTTGAAAAAACTCAAACAATGGGATCTCCGCCAGGAGAGACCATCGGACTTTCTAAGTTGATCGAACGGCTCAAGAAAACACCGAGAGACAGGTAAGGAGCAAAGGGGCGCCCCATGTAGGCCATGCCGGCTCTGTCATGAACGACGAGCACGGGTCTCGATCGGACATCTCCGATTGGAGCTCTTCAAACCCCGTCACTCGAGTCATCAAGGTAACCTTGCCAACCCCCACTATTTCTTTATAATCATTCATACATCCATACACGCATTCATTCCATAAGCCCGTTCCCCCCGGACGATTCAAGCCCTGAATCACCTGGGGGCTCAGTAACTAAGGCATAGCACATGCGGCTAAATGCATCACAACACTCCGTGTTGCGTCATGAAGCGGTAGTTGCCTCATTCGACATGAGCAACGACCGACCGGGGTTTAAAGGCCGGCCCACAAAGGGCTCGAGGCAGCCTCGCGTCAAATAGAGCCAGGGGAGAAAACGCAGATGAGCCCCGTGCGGCCCTCGCCCAGTCTGCCTGAAGCGGACCGGGTCATCTCAACCTTCTCGTTTGATCCTAAACCTCTACCAAACCCATAGAATCTCCATCGAGGGGAGGCCAGCGGGCCACCCGGGTCGGTCTCCAGAACGACCTAGGCATCTACTGGGTTGCAGGTAAAGGAGCAGTGGAATGTCACAAGAGGGCTATGCCAACCCCGTCAAAAACGATGGACCCGGATTCCACTCGATCATACCCGTTAGCGAGCTCACCGAGCACGTCACTCGAGCCCGAGCGATCGAGGCAAGCGACAAAGCTCAGCCCCTCCGATTGTGAGAAATCGAGGATGGGGTAACGCACTAAACTCAAACCGACCCCTACCAAGCCCAATGAGGCTCGGGGGCTCAAGGCACCAACGCCTGGGTCTGCGACCCCGAACTCGCTCCATCAGGATCCGCGAGCCCCATCTCGTCCGATCCCTAAACTAACTACCTCGGCTGTGCGGGCTGCACCGACGCTAGGGTCCATGACTCCGACTCGCCTGATCCCACGGCGCGCACCGACGCTAGAATCCGCAAGCTCCGTCTCGTCCAATCCCTAAACTAACTGCCTCGGCTGCGTGGGCTACACCGACGCCAGGGTCCATGACTCCGACTTGCCTGATCCCATGGCGCGCATTAACGCCAGGATCCGCGAGCTCCGTCTCGTCCGATCCCTAAACTAACTACCTCGATTGCACGGGCTGCACCGACACCAGGGTCCACGACTCTGACTCACCCGATCCCACGGCGCGCACCGATGCCAGGATCTGCGAGCTCCATCTCGTCCGATCCCTAAACTAACTGTCTCGGCTACGCGGGCTGCACTGACGCTAGGGTCCATGACTCCGACTCGCCCGATCCCACGGCGCGCACCGACGCTAGGATCTGCGAGCTCCGTCTCGTCCGATCCCTAAACTAACCACCTCGGCTGCGCAATGACGCCTTGGTTGACGACTCCGTCTCGACTAAAAAACACGCACACACGCCCGCTGACAAAACTCCCCAGGCGATCCTGCTCGAATCGCTCGGGGGCCCGGGGGCCGCACCCGCAGACGAAACGAAACTTCCCCCTGCTGGCAAACACGAAAAAAACCCCAGACGATTCTGACCGAATCGCCCGGGGGCTACACTCGCGGGTGCGCTCGCGCGCACCTACCGTGAAGACGAAAATCCCCCAGACAATTCTACCCGAATCGCCCGGGGGCTCCTGTTGGGTTCATAAACCCAGGGTCCCTCGCGGACCGGCTTCCCAATAAAGGCTCGGCCCAAGCAGGCAACGTGCGACTCATGGGCAGGCTCAAGTACCTAAACGACAGGCCAGAAGGGCGATCCAATCTCCAATCGGAAGGCCTGGCCGAGGAGGAGTGGCACCCGCTTCCGACTCTAGCCCGCCGCTCTGACCAGAGCGCTCGCCTCGGTCTCCAGCCCGCCTCCAGATGGCCTCTCTGACCGGAAGGCCTGGCCAAACACTGCTTCTGACCCGCATCTCCGACCGGGGATGCGCCAAACCCCTACTCACTGCTCTTCTCCGACTGGCGCAATCAGAGCCGACTAGGACCAACCGACCGGGGACGCCCGCTCAGTAAGGACCAGGAAATGGACAGAGAAAGTAAGGCATGGTGCACAAGTCAAACCGTAATACCAGGGACCATACCATGTGCACCTACCAGGCAGTACCCTGCGACCTCCCTAGCATGACAGAACCCAAGCAATGTTGTGGGCGCCGACATTTTCCCTATAGTGTTGTGGGCGCCGACATTTTCCCTATAGTGTTGTAGGCGCCATCAACTCCTATACTAGACAAAAACGGTAAGGCTCCCCCACATGCCTCTGGGCATCAACAGTGTTGAGGGCGACGGCATTTACCGTGCCAGACGAACATGGTAAAACCCCTCACGTGCCTCTGGGTATCAACAGTGTGGCAGGCACCGATATCTACCATACCTGAAGAAGACGACGTAACCTCCCACATGCATCTGACTTCAACAGTGACATCAATAGTGTTATGGGCGCCTACCATCATCCTGTACCCGTCGACGTCGGCAACAAGGCTTAGTAGCATACGTACTCTCTCCCTCTTACTTGTGAGGCCATCCCCTTCATCTATAAAAGGGGATGCGCTCACTCCCAACATGCAGATTCATTCAGATTGGTCAAGTTCACTTAGCACATAGCGGAGCTCCCGTCACTCTCGGCCCCTCTGACCAGAGTCTGACCGGACCTCTTGTACTCCCCACCTTTCTCCTGCTCGTTTATAACCCCACTGCAAACTTCGAGCACCTGGGCTCAGGAATAAAGTCACCGACCGACTCAAACTGGACATAGGGCACGTTGCCTGAACCAGTATAAACTCTGTGTCATTGAGTGCTAGGCCACCTCCGATCACAACGTATGGCAAAACTACAAATATTTACATGTTGGTCACTTTCTGCACCGACACAATGCAGTTCCCGCCATCTCACATCGACTGAGCGCTGAGGAGTGAAGAGTGTCCACCGAAGGAGACATCACGGCCAAGACAAAATTCCAACAGCAACGCCTTCAGGAAGGGTACGACGCCGATAGCGCCGACGTTGCTCGTACAAGGAATGGACCGGGTTTCCACCCGTGGAAGACACTACTAGACAGGAACACGACGCCCCCAACAAGGAAAGTGGCGCCCACATGTGTCACCGTCGCCAAGGCTTTCGCCCAAGGTGCCCCTCGACACAAGCGTCTAGCCAAGATACCGGAACTCTAGCTTGCCGCCATCGTCACCGTCGTTGCCCTGCCATCCTGCAGAAGCCCATCTAGAGGGGCAGCAACTGCACAGCTGCGTCAGCCGCCAGCCCCTCTGACCGAGCAACGTGTTGGGTAGACAAACCATGCCGCGCGCGTCATAGTGCCGCACGCCAAAGCCATCGCCGCTGCCGACCTTTGCCAGGCGCATGCCCCACCACCGCGGGTGCCGGATCTGGCCACCAGGACAGCGGACCCAGTGCCCTCCACCGGCGTCACCGCCTCCACCAATTGGCCCAACGGCCAATCGGACCCCTTGACCGTGTCCTGATCGGGGACTCTTAACCGACCACTGGTCGGCGGGCCCCTGTCACAAATCGCTTTATAAAGGGAATGTAGAAAGATATAAAGCACGACTTGTAGCAATATGCTTTACGCATAGACAATGAAAAAGATTGCAATGAGAGTTTTCTCTCTAGTCTCATGCAAGGATTTTTTTAGAATTATAATGGTGTTCATGGCACATTACGATTTAAAAATACATCAGATGGATGTAAAGACAACATTCCTCAACGGGGATTTGTATGAAAACGTTTACATGGCACAACCCAAAAGGTTTTGTCGTGAAAGAAAAGAACATATGGGATGCTGTCTGTAAAAATCCATTTATGGATTAAAAGTAAGTCTCTAGACAGTAGTATTTGAAGTTAATGAAACGATAAGAAAGTTTGGGTTTTAAAGAAAATGAGAAGGACAATAGCGTTATGCGAAGATCAAGAATGGAAAATTCATTGTCCACATCCTGTGAATAGATGACATTCTACTCACTAGTAGTGATGTTAATCTGTCATTGGAGAAGAAGTTTTGTCCTCAAGTTTTAATGTGAATGATCTTGGTGAAGCGTCATTGGTTTTAGGAATCGACATTCACCGAGATAGAAGAAAATGGGGTATTAGGACTATCTAAAAGGTCCTAATGGCTAGAGAGGGGGGGGGGAGGTGAATAGCCTAATAAAATTTCTACAACAACACTTAACTAAAGGATTAGACAATTATGAGGCGAAGCAAGTTATGCGCTAGCCTACTAAAATACAAGCCACCTACCACAATTCTAGTTTAGATGAAGTATATCCACACAATAGCTATATCACTACACTAAGTTAGTGTGCTCTCAAAAGCTAACTAAAGAGCCACACTAACCAAACTAACAAGCTCTCACAACTAGTTACACTAAAGAGCTTGACAACTAGTTTGCGGTAATATAATGAGTAGGCAAGAAGGTTATACCGCCGTGTAGATGTATGAACCAATCAATCACAAGTGTGGATAACAATGAAGACCAATCACCTCGGAATCAATGATGAACACAATGATTTTTTACCGAGGTTCACTTGCTTGCCGGCAAGCTAGTCCTCGTTGTGGTGATTCACTCACTTGGAGGTTCACGCGCTAATTGGCTTCACACGCCAAACCCTCAATAGGGTGCTGCACAACCAACATAAGATGAGGATCACATAAGCCACGAGCAATCCACTAGAGTACCTTTTGGCGCTCCACCGGGGAAAGGTCAAGAACCCCTCACAATCACCACGATCGGAGCCAGAGACAATCACCACCCTCCGCTCAACGATCCTCGCTGCTCCAAGCCGTATAGGTGGCGGCAACCACCAAGAGTAACAAGCGAAATCCGCAGCGAAACACGAACACCAAGTGCCTCTAGATGCAAACACTCAAGCAATGCACTTGGATTTTCTCCCAATCTCACAAAGATGTTTAATCTATGATGGAAATGACTGGGAGGGCTTTGGCTAAACTCACAAGGTTGCTATGTCAATGAAAATGGCCAAGAGAGTGAGCTTGAGCCGGCCATGGGGCTTAAATAGAAGCCCCCACGAAATAGAGCCGTTGTACCCCTTCACTGGGCACAACGCGGGGTGACCGGACGCTCCGGTCCGATCGACCGGACGCTGGCCCTCAGCGTCCGGTCACGTGATTCACGCCATGTGTCCCCTGCTTCAAATGCTGTTCGTCAGATTTCAACGGTCGTCTGCTGACCGGACGCGTCAGTTAGAAAGTGACCGGACGCTGGACATCAGCGTCCGGTCGTTTCCAGTAAGGTTCCAAACGCGATTTTTCCCGACCGAACGTGTCCGGTCATGCTTGACCGGACACAGCCAGCGTCCGGTCACACAACGTCTCCTCTGTACGCCCTACGTCAGCGTACGTCAGCACTGACCGGACGCACCCCGCCAGCGTCCGGTCGTAGAGCGACCCAGCGTCCGGTCATAAGACCGAAACGTACACCTTCTACTGCCACTGACCGGACGCGCCGGTCCAAACAAGATCAGCGTTCGGTCACTTACAGTGATCTCTGTCTTTTCTGTCTAGGGCGCTGGTGGCACCGTCGGACTGTCCGCACTCTACGGGCGGACACTCCGCCGGTGGAGTTTCTTACCCTTGCACCTAAACTTCACCACCCTTGATCAAATGTGCCAACCACCAAGTGTATCACCTTGTGCACATGTGTTAGCATATTTTCTCAAACATTTTCAAAGGTGTTAGCACTCCACTAGATCCTAAATGCATATGCAATGAGTTAGAGCATCTAGTGGCACTTTGATAACCGCATTCCGATACGAGTTTCACCCCTCTTAATAGTACGGCTATCAATCCTAAATGTGATCACACTCTCTAAGTGTCTTGATCACCAAAACAAAATAGCTCTTACAAATTATACCTTTGCCTTGAGCTTTTTGTTTTTCTCTTTCTTCTTTCCAAGTCGAAGCACTTGATCATCACAATGCCATCATCTTTATCATGCTATGATCTTCATTTGCTTCACCACTTGAAGTGTGCTACCTATCTCATGATCACTTGATAAACTAGGTTAGCACTTAGGGTTTCATCAATTCACCAAAACCAAACTAGAGCTTTCACTATCGCAAAAGCATACTTAGAAAAGATTCTAGAGAAATAAAGTATGCATGCGAATAAACCTACGCTTGCTCCTATAGTCAAGGGTTATAGATTTGGGAACTTTAAGTGTTCCAGAAACCGATATGAGATCGATCGAATGAACATAGTTCCATATGCCAAGATACCGGAACCCTAGCCTGCCGCCATTGTCACCGTCGTTGCCCTGCCGTCCTGCAGAAGCCCCTCTAAAGGGGCAGCAGCCGCACAGCTGCGTCGGCCGCTAGCCCCTCCGATCGGGCAATGTGCTGGGTCAGCCAAACCTTGCCGCACGTGTCACAGTGCCGCACACCGAAGCCGTCGCCGCTGCTGACCTCGGCTAGGCGCATGCCCCACCACCGCGGGCGCCGGATCTAGCCACCAGGACGCCGGACCCAGTGCCCTCCACCAGCGTCGCTGCCTCCACCATGGCTACCACCGCGGGCGCCCTCTCCCTGGGACGCCGGAATGGCCTCCAGGGCACCGGATCCGCTCTCCCGGGCCCAGGACCCATCGGCCCCGGCCCACGCCGCAACCGCTGCCATGGTTGAGGAGGAAAGGAGGAAGCGAAGGAGGAAGAACAAGAGCCCCCCAATGCCTGCACGGGCACTGGCCGGCCGCCGCAACCACAGCGGGCGGCCCCGCCGAGCCCCACGCGGCTCGCTGCTGCTCACGCCGCCACCACCGCCGAGCACGAGGAAGAGCCCCGCCCTCGACGCCCTTGGCCAACATAGTCGCCTCTGCACGCATCCCAAGGCGTGGCGCCCGCTGCTGTGGATGCACCCTGCAGATCCAGCACCGTTCCCGGCGCCTAGGCCTAGAGCCGCCGCCGCCACCGTGGGCGCCGTCCAGTGCCCGCCCAGGCGCGGCCCATCGCAGCACCCGCAGATCCGGACGCCGGGGCAAGGGAGCCGCCCTGGGCCACCGCTGCCGCCACTGGCGAAGCCCTCAGGCCGGCACAGCACCCAGCAGTGGCCCGCGCCGCCGCACGCCTGGCGATTTGAACCTACGTAGTTTTCATCCCACGTTGGCTTCACATCGCATTTTGATTTCTTCTGCTGGATGGACCGGTCACTAATTAGTGTTCTGCTGCCTTTGTACGTGTGACGACTGCATTGTTAAAAAAAATAAAAAATCGGCAGCAACGTGTATGACGTAACACTAGTCTTCGTCAAGTACTTTCCAGTTGTTCAATCATATCAATTGACCATAACCACCACCGCCTGATGCCCGCAAAGTTTTCTCAGAAGAAAGAAGAGCCACTCCTTATCGTGACACTTGCGCACTCCCACACTGTGCAGCCTGACTTCTCACTTCTCAGGCAAGGCTGGCAAACCTTATCGTGACACTAGTGGATGATTCCGATGCGTAAGCTTTTTCCAAAATGGAGATAGGTAACTTTTTTAAAAAAAGTTGTCGATGAATGATTACAGTCCACCAAATTGATGATCTTTTTTAGAATTTCTAGGATTTACTTGCTTCTAGTAAGCAGTGGCGAAGCTTGAGGGCGGCCTCATTAAATTTGACTAAAAATGTATGAACAATAGCCATGTTACCGTTTATTTAATGGAGAATTACTGATGGCAGGGGTGGCCAGGGCCCCTTTTGCCCCAACTAAGCTCCACCCCTGCTCGTAAGCGTTAACATGGAAATTCTAGAGAAATCTCCAATTGCTTAATTAGTAGTAGTATATGACAGTTTGATATACAGTTGGTGTATTTAACCAGCCCTCCTATATTACGCTCATGTCCGTACATGTACTTGCACACCATTTTTGATAGGGCTGATAGCTAGCTACTCTCTCTATTTTAAATTATAAATTGTTTTAATTTTTTAGGTATATTATTTTGCTGTACGTATCTAAGTATACATTATGTCTAAAATATATTAAAAACAATATATTTAAAAAAACTAAAACGATTTATAATTTAAAACGAAACCACGGACAGAGTAGGTCCCCAGCTCCCATGCATGGTTGTTCTTTCGGCAGATTGCATTATTCTATATTTCCTGTGTGCCTTTTGAATTGGAAAAATGTGTAGAGCTACTGAGGTAGACTGAGCAACGTTTCTAGCACGCATGCACGACTCGCCTTTCCGGTCTCGATCTATGTGTGAAAGTGAAACAACACTTCCTAACAATGCTCTGAGAATAGACTGAACCAACGACCACGCCCATGAGCAAATCAAAGAAAGCGACCAGAGTGCTTCATACGTTTCAAAATTCATTCAAATAGAGCACGTAGTCATCACTATATATACACACGTAAACATAAACCCAACTCGATCTCCACCACCACAGCATATCCCAGTGCATGCAACCAGCCCTAGCAACAAAATACACGTATAGTAAATCCTAAACACTACGATGGCGATCCTCCACACAAATTTATTGAAGTTGCTATGCACACTAACACTAAGGCTAGTAACCATTCTCTTGTTGCTCGTCGTCGTCGTGCACGCGGGCGGCACCGCGGAGCATCACGGCGGTCAGCTGTCGTCGTCGTCTCTAAGGTCCCAGAAAGAAGCCCTCCTCCGGTGGAAGTCGACCCTGCAGCAAAGCAGCAGCAGGGCGCACGCACTGGACTCATGGCAGCCAGGTTCTAGCCCGTGCAACGGCAACTGGACGGGCATCGCCTGCAGCGTCGTCCACGTCCACGGTGGCCACCGCTGGCGCCGCGCACCCCTGGCGGCGGTCACCAGCATGTCGCTGCCAGAGGCCGGCATCAGTGGAAGCCTCGGTGAGCTCAACTTCTCCGCCCTCCCGTTCCTCCGGTTCATCAACCTCAGCTACAACAGCCTTGCCGGAGGAATCCCCCCAGCCATCACGTCGCTAACCACACTTTCCTACCTCGACCTCACTAGCAACTCGCTCCACGGACAGATACCACCGGAGATCGGTCGCATGGAACGCCTCCGGCTGCTGTGGCTCGCCCTCAACAACCTCACAGGCTACATCCCCGCGTCCCTCGGGAACCTGACCATGCTGACTGACCTCAGCGTCCTCCAAAACATGCTGGTCGGGACCATCCCGGACGAGCTCGGGAAGCTCACGCACCTAGAGGCCATGGAGCTCAGCGGCACCTTGTTGAGCGGCGCAATACCAGATAGCATAGGCAACCTGACCAGACTACGCCTCCTGCACCTCTACGAAAACCAGCTGTCAGGGCCCATTCCATCCTCTCTAGGCAACCTCCTCAACCTTGTTGATCTTGAGCTCACCGGGAATCGCTTGAGCGGCGGAATGCCAGTCTCGCTGGCAAATCTCACCCAGCTCCAGTTGCTTTACCTCTCCGTCAATCAGCTCACAGGTCCAATCCCCCAGCAGGTAGGGTTGATGGAAAACCTAAGCCAGCTATCTCTATATACAAACCGGCTAGGAGGCCCGATTCCGCCTAGCTTGGGGAACGCAACCTGGCTAAACTACATTAACCTCTGCGATAACAAGTTTGTGGGGCCCATCCCTAGTGAGATTGGCTATTTGACGGGTCTCACTGACTTGTATCTATGCCAAAACCTCATTTCAGGCTCAATTCCTGCTAGCCTTGCCAACATCACGGGCATGAGAGAGCTACTTCTCTTCTACAACAAGCTGTCAGGTCCGCTGCCTCGAGAATTTTATCCTATCCTCACCCAGTTGGATGTGATCAATCTGAGCAACAACTCCCTCTCGGGCGAATTGCCATCTGATGTGTGCAAAGGGGGGAATAATCTTTGGGAGTTCATCGTCGCCTCTAACATGTTCACTGGCCCTATCCCGAGAGGCCTGCAAAATTGCAGGACCCTACAGAGACTTGACCTATCTTCTAACAAGCTTATAGGGGACATATCAGATTTTGGGCCGTATCCACACCTCACTCAAGTAAGCTTCTGGGGAAACAATCTTCACGGGCATTTGTCAAAATCCTGGGGTTCAAGCACTAATTTGACCACGTTGGTTATGGCAAAAAACATGTTAACGGGAAGCTTGCCACCTGAAATATCAAACCTAGTGAAGCTAGAGGTACTTATGCTCTACGGCAACAAACTAACAGGCAAGATACCACCAGAACTAGGCAACCTAGCCAACCTGTACATGCTCAGCTTATCGGGAAACGAATTTTCAGGTGATATACCACCTGAATTTGGCCAGATGAGTAATCTGCAGTTTCTCGATATATCTATGAATAAGTTAAATGGGTCAGTACCGCAGGAGCTTGGGAGTTGCACTGAGCTGCTATCATTGCTTATGAATCACAACAGCTTGAGCGGAGAATTGCCGGTGTCCTTGGGTAATCTTGGGAACCTGCAGCTTGTGCTGGATTTGAGCAATAACAATTTCACAGGCGCACTTCCTGTGCAGCTCGGGAGCTTAGTTAAGCTGGAGGTACTAAACCTCTCCCACAACCAATTCGATGGAACCATTCCACCCTCCTTCGCTGACATGGCTAGTTTGTCGGCACTTGACGTGTCATACAACAACTTGGAAGGGCCTCTTCCAATAGGGCGACTATTTCATAATGCCTCCATAGGATGGTTCCTCCATAATAACGGCCTCTGTGGCAATCTCTCAGGCCTTCCAACATGCGCTTCAGCTATGGATTTGGAGCATCATGACAGAAGAATTCGCAGATTGGCATTAGCTATTTCCATTCCTTTGTGCATAGTCGTTGTGCTCACATTTTTAGGAGTTGTTATGATTATTCACAAGAGAAAAGACCGCACGACAACACGACCACTGTAGATACAAGAGATGTGCTTTCAGTGTGGAATTTCGATGGGAAACTAGCATTTGAGGATATCATTAGGGCAACAGAAAATTTCAG
Source organism: Miscanthus lutarioriparius (assembly GCA_904845875.1). Lineage (NCBI taxonomy): Eukaryota > Viridiplantae > Streptophyta > Magnoliopsida > Poales > Poaceae > Miscanthus > Miscanthus lutarioriparius. The sequence goes on from CAJGYO010000010.1 coordinate 15,690,872, forward strand.
TGAGAGTTACATCATTGGATCAGGTGGGTATGGCACCGTCTATAAAGCTCAGCTTCAAGGGGGGAGACTGGTTGCAGTAAAAAGGCTTCATAAAACTGAAGAAGACAATATGAATGATGAAAAGAGATTCATAAGCGAAATCGAGGTGTTGACAAAGATACGGCACCGAAGCATCGTTAAGCTATATGGGTATTGCTCCCATCAGTTGTACAGATTTCTAGTTTATGATTACATTGATAGAGGAAGTCTTCATGCAACCTTGGAGAACGAGGAGCTAGCAAAGGAATTGAACTGGCAGAGGCGAGTTGCCATTGCTAGAGACGTGGCTCAAGCTATGTACTATTTGCACCATGAATGCAACCCGCCAATAATCCACCGTGACATTACAAGTAGCAACATATTGATCGATGCACATTTCAAAGCTTGTGTTTCAGATTTTGGCACAGCAAGGATTATAAAACCTGATTCATCGAATTGGAGTGAATTAGCAGGGACATATGGTTATATAGCCCCAGGTATGTGGCTTGCTTTAATTCTACTTGCATGTTGCATACTTGTTAGAAATAAGCTTCACAAAACTGTGACTATATATTGGTACCTAAAATTTATTAGAAGACTGTAACATATGGAATTAGTTTCATACTACTACAGCTACCTTTTTAGTTTGGTGCCATTACTACAAGTTTGCATACAACTACAACTTTTACTCAACGTTTCACAATAGAAAGTTGTCCTTTTGCATTACTAGGGTAAGAAAAAGTAGTATGGTTCTATATATGAAACTACTCCCATAATTTGTAATTATTTTAACAGTTAGGTGTAAATAATTGTAGATTTATGAGTTTTTTCTATATTATTCTTTACTTGACTCTAATTCTTTTATTTTTTTTATGTAGAGCTTTCATACACATCAGTGGTGACAACAAAGTGCGATGTCTACAGCTTTGGTGTAGTTGTGCTTGAGATTGTGATGGGAAGATACCCTAGGGAACTTCAGACCCTTCCTTCCATTGAGATTGCAATGGAAATGTTGGACCAGCGAACACCATTGCCAACAATGGAGGAGGTAGAAGAAATCGCTTTGCTTGTCCAATTGGCATTTGCTTGCATGCAAACTTCTCCTCGCTCAAGACCAGAAATGCAGGATGTCTATCAGAAACTGACTCGCCACCCCTTCTCATGATGTTGCCATATTTCTTATGCACTTACTCTGGAAAAGTAACACAAGAACATGTCAAAGATTATTAGCAGTTTAGGGTTTGATAACCTGAGACTTGTATTATTTAACCCCAATCTGTAGACATAATACTATAGTGGCACTGGATAAAGCCCAACGAGATAGTGTCTGGCGTGGCCACCGTAATGCATCAAAGCAACATCATATAACTATAGATTTTATTTGTTGAACCTTTTCTATTTTCTATACATATTTTTTTCTTGTGAATTACTGGAGATGTGTAATGACTTGCACCCTATGTCTAGATATCTGAATTACACATGCATATCAAAATTCAAAAGCGTTGTGTCGCCTATCACGCACAAAGATATGAGTGCGCTAGGGCGACTCCCTGTCACCGATGCTTTTCATGTTGTCTATGCAAGTGCTCACTAGATTGTTCGCCGAGGCGAGATCAGATAGGGTGTCAAAGGGGCATGGAAGCGAAGGGAGTCAAACATCAGTGCAACCTATATGCAGATGATGTCATTCACAATTAGCATCGGCGATCAAGGACATACTCCACATTTTTGGAGACTCTTCTGGGTTATGAGCCAACCTTGGCAAGTGTTCAGTGACCTTGATCTTTAGAAGTGAGGACAATCTACTAGGCATCAGATATATATGGTTAGCTAAATCTCAGATTTCCCCATTCACTAACCTTGGCTTGCCGCTGAGCTCAAGGGCAATCCCCACAACACATTTGCATGCATCGATAGATGCAGTCACGTGGAAGCTTATTATGGTGAGGAGCTAGGTCTGGGTGAAATCAGTCCTCTCTCCATAGCACAAATATACACCTTGCTCACTGACAATTACCTCTCTAGATCCACATGGAAATTAAACGGATGCAATCCACCGCCTGTTCCTCTAGATGAGCAAGGAAGGTTGAGTCCAAGGCAAATGTACGGTGGCATGGACTACGGTTGCCGACCAAAGGAGCTAGCTAGGTGGACTCGACGTCACCAATCTTAGGCTCCCTAGGATCGCCCCATAGACACAGTGGCTATGGCTTCAACGAACCGATGCAGACAGAACATGGACAGAGCTCAATCAAGTCATGTCCAAAATTCTAAGCCTTTTTCTTTTTGCGAATGAGTTGTAAGCTTTTTACGCACCTTGACATTCACCATAGTCAACAATGGTCAGTATATGGATACCCAGTTATCTATAATATCTGGATTCTAAAATCCCTAGCAAGAATCCAAAATTCTTAAAATCTCTTTGGGATTCAAACGACACCAAAGTTGTATGCATTCTTGATCTCGAACAGTAGTTTCTTTGGTCCTCTTGGCCTCTTGGCCCCACTGCCCACAGATTTTGGTGCACACAGCTTGTGCTTGCGAGAGAATCTCTCCACGGTTCACGCGGTCACGCCCATGGATTTGTTGGGCTCCGTGACTCCACCAAAATTCATCAGTTGTTTCTCTCAAGTCTCAGGTCTTCTTCGCTGATCGATCGAAAAGAAAGAAAAAAAAGTCTTCTTTACTGATGACCGGCACTCTGAAGTTTCTGAGGAATCTGGCTTAAAATAGAATGAGGCATCCTTTAGATTGGGGTTAGGAATCAGTATTTGACACTGTAGCACGTTCGTTTGTATTTGACAAATATTATCCAATCATGGCCTAACTAGGCTCAAAAGATTCGTCTCGTAATTTACAATTAAACTGTGTAATTGGTTATTTTTTTTCTACATTTAATACTTCATATATGTGTCAAAGATTTAATGTGATGGAGAGAGAGTGAAAAAACTTGCAATCTAAACAAGGCCTGATTTGATTTGATTTGATTTGTCAAGCAAGACAATGCAAACAATATACTAGTACTATTTATATTTATCTGATACAGAAACAAAGGATGTCATCGTCACGTGTTTGTCTTGGAGGGGGAAAAAAAAGAACAGGCATATTGTTTCTGTTCTGGGCCGTCAACGGTCAACGAAGCCGGCCGTCCTTCAAAATCAGAGCTCCCACGCGCGACCTCACCTCACCGCCGCCGTCCTCCCCGTTCTCCAGTCTCCACTCCCAGGCCAGGCGGCACCCGTCCGGAGCTCGCTTAGAGGGCAGCGGCACGCGATGGGGTGGGCGGCGCGGTTCCTGACGGCGGTGTCGTTCCTGGCCGCGGGGGTCCTCTTCGCGCCCGACGCGCTGGGCGCCGGCGCCGCGGCGGCCGCGAGGCTGGTCCACGTCCTCGCCTTCGCCACCGCCTGGGGCGCCGGGCTCTGGGTCACCTTCGTCGGCGGCATCGTCATGTTCAAGTAAGCAAAGCGCACTAAGCAAACGCCGCCTCGTCGATTCGCTGGGACTTGGGGTTTTGTTGCCTGCTAGCTTCATTCGAGGAGGAAGCGAAGCATCACTCCCGCGCCGATCCCTCCTCTACCTCGCCGTCTGCGTGCTCCAGGATTCGCCCAGCCGCCCGCCAGGCGCCGCGATCCAGCGACGGCGAGAGGTTAAGTCCAAAACACTAGGGGCTTTTCTGTAAATCAGGGGCTTATATGCAAAACCACGGCGGCGACGGCGAGTCGGCGATGGCTTCCGGCGGACTGGGACGTCTTCTTCCCCTCCACGGCCACTCCGTGTCGTCCCTCCCTCTCCGGCATCGGCTTCACCGTGCTCGGAGCGCCGAGTCTTCACCACCCACCGGCCACAGCACTCGCACCGTAGTCAGAGGAAGGTTGGGAGACGGGGAGAGATGCGTTCCACCTGTCTTCCTTGCCGATGCCACTTCAGTACTTCACCGAAGCCTCAAAATCCAAGATAAGCCCCTGATTTTGATGTGCTGCTGCTGTCAGCAGCGATTCAAAATCAATTTCATATTTTCAGTGCACAGCACACATTCTTGGAAGAACATTGAGGGAAACTCAGTCTTTCAGATGCTGATTTTGAACTATGGATGTAAGATGAGAAGCAGCAGGAATCTTTGTTTAGAATTATATGACTTCTAGTTGCATGGGTCTTTGCTCCTCGCGAATTCACTGGATCAGCGTCTTAGTTTGGTAACTATTAGTCCTGAAAAATCACACTGCAAAAATAGGACTTGCACCTTGAAGATATGTTGGGAAGGAGAATTGGGATGCCTGGAGTACTCTTATGTCATATCGAGACAGCTCTTACTCTTAGGTATAAGACTATAAGCTTGTGTACTCCATTAAACATTCTGAAAGTTCAGCCTCCATCGTTTTCTCATTAAACATTCTGAAAGTTCAGACGTTTTCTCATTAAACATTCTGAAAGTTCAGCCTCTATCGCTGCCTTTTTCAAGGAAGTGGAGTGGTTTTCTTATTTGTTGCTTACATATTAGGATTTTTGAGTAATATACAGTGCAGTCTTAGAGTCCAGAAGCAATTCCTTTTGCTCAGCTGTTAAAATATCCTTCAATAAATTTTTACACAGTGCTGATATAACACTTTGTTATAGTGAGAACTAAGAAGTCCAGCGGAAAAGTAAAGTCTAGCATATATGTTCTTGTTGCAATAGCACCATGAGCGGTTCAGTTATTCCCTTACTAGAACATAGTGTAAACCTTGATGATGTTTTGATAAAATCCTTCTTGAACTCGGAAGGTACTTGCCGAGACACCAGTTTGGGAGTCTGCAGGGGAAAATGTTCCCAGCATACTTCATGTTGATATCAGTATGTTCAGCGATATCCGTGGCAGCATTCGCGTACCTGTACCCCTGAAAGACAGCATCAACCATCGAGCGCTACCAGCTTGGATTCCTTATTTCAGCCCTTGGCTGTAACCTGTCCAAGCTTTTGGTCTTCACATCCATGACCGTTGAGGTGATATACTTTATTCATGATCTTCAGCTTTTTATTTACCTCTGTTTGCTTTTGCCAAATGACACACTGTATTATAGTTTGGGTATGCAGTAATCTCAGGACTAATGAGTGCATATTTTTTACGGTTCATTTGCAATTTCGAGATTTACTATACTTGTTTTTGAGGTAACGAAAAGGGAAGACACTTTGATGAAGGTTTATATTGTTATATAGGTCATGACTGCAATTTCTGAGTACTAAATCGTTGTGGCGCATACAGGAACGTATAGATTTGTTTTTGTTTTCTTTTTGGGAATCAGGAATAGACAAACTGTCTAATCACAGAAATTTGGATGTTCGCCATTTCCAACAAATGTCTTTGCAATCTTCGCACCACCAAGATGGGTTTTGCAGAATTGCACTCAGCTTGTTGACACTTTGATTTCCCTGCCATTTTCTTTTTCTTTTTTCCTTTTCAAACAGGGTCCACTATGTTTTGTTTTTTAGTGAGCAATCCAGTGTTGGGATTTGGGAGGCCAGAATCTAGCTTTTTTATTTAGAAGCACAGAGGTATGTCTGGCCATGCGTATGAACCTTCAGAATATCTGATTGTCATGAATTTACAATGCAACTCTTTCTGTGCTTTTAGATGACAAACTTGACAAATGAGTTATCTTGACTGGATCGCTGAAATCTGCATCGAGCACAACTCATTGTACTATTCAAGTAGACAAGTACTAGCTAGGGTCGGACACAGAGATATCTTTTGGTTGGTTAAGCACTACTACTCTTTCTACCTTCAGTATCGCAGATGATGATGAAGAGGAGCCCCGCCCTTGCAGCCATGAACCGGAAGTTTGGGATGATCCACGGGCTGTCGTCTCTGGCCAACATCATCATGGCCTTCGGCTGCCTGGCCATGCACTCCTGGTATCTCTCCAGCAAGCTCGACCTGTGACTGATGAAGGCTTTCCCTTTTTGTGATGCTCGCCACGACGTAGCTGGTGGCTACAAACTCGGAGCTTAACTTAGGTCTATGTATGGAGACACTGATGTCTGTCTTGTGAGAGAACTTGAGACGAGATGTGTTGTGAATTTGAATAATGTACAGAATGTATGTAGGCGGATGATTGGTGTTTGAAATTGTTTACATAGGAAAGCTCATGCTCTGATTGTGTCTTTGGCATAATATAACCAAGATAGATGGTTTGCAAGAGGTGTGGATGTGCAGAGGTGCAATTGTGCACACTTTCAGAGTTTAGATAGCCCACGCAGGCCGCGGCTAGACTAATATCTAATGGGCCCGCATGTTAGAGTCTACGGCGGTGAACCAACGCAACATGTAGCCCAAAGTCAGGTAAGCCTTTCGCGCCACGGCCCATTTCACCGGCTCCGTTATCCCGCGCTATAGTACTATTATTTTTTATTACCCGAGGCAACATCCTAGGAAGAAACGCCCCTGTTTGTTTGGGCTCTAGGAAGAAACGCCCTGTTTGTTGGTCTCGTTTGGAGGACTTGTGCAGCTGTGTCCGGCATGTCTGACACGGACTTGTGGCTTTAGTCTCACGCGGACCTGTGGGGCCCAACCAAAGGCCGTAGTGGGGGCGCACTTTGGTCGTCGTCTGCCGGCCGTTCTCTCGATCTCTTGCATTGGTGAGTGATGACTACCACCTTCCCGCGTAGCGTCCGATAGTGTAGAGGGATCCGCTTGCTTGGTTAAGATAGTTGGCGGTGGCTTTGTTGGGCCATGGCCGCCGTTGCGTTGTGTTTGCGCCCATGCACTCTCCTCTAGTCCTCTTGGCCGCCGTGGGTTGGGCTGCTCGGGCGAGCGGCCAGGTGACTGCTGAGCCGCCCTTGCAGGTCAGCCTCAGGTTGCTAGGGGGGAGGTGCCGCGGGGCGAGCAGACAGACCCGTCTTGACTGCTGCCTGATCGAATCCCGTCCACGACGCTGTGGTAAAAAAAAAAGATTGGATTTTGTACTAGTCCGGCTTTTAGATGTTTTCTTAATCGAGTTTCACAGAAAGTTGAGGAGTGTTCATCACATACGGCATCCAAGTCTCCCTTTTTCCCCTTTCTTTTTCTTCTTTTGTGTGTGTGTGGTCAGATGGTAATCCTCCACCCACACACACTGTGACACTGACGACTTATTAGCTTTGTATCGTACTTTGGTTGATGATTATTTCAGGTGCTTGCATCAACGCGTACGCAGGAATTCTGAAGCTGTGCCGACCAGGGTCCTGGGCGTAAGACTAGGATGTTGCAGCGGGTCTGAACGATTGCCCTGCATCAACGCCGCAGCATCCTCCTAGCTTCAAGTCTTGCGCGGACTTCACCATGAGTTCCACTGGGTTGTGGGCTCAAGACCAGGGATCCAGGCTGCATCAACGCGTACGCAGGACGTCTATGCAAGCTGCTAAGCTGTCAGAAGAAGATGGTGTGTCGTCATCACAACCACCGGAATTGGAAGACAAATCATCCCAAGCCAAAACCGCCAAGAGTGGTATATATATGCTCGTGTATGATGCAGTTCGGCAGCTGGGGTCCATTTCTGGGCTAGTGCTGGTGCTGGTGCTGGTGCTGGTGCTGGTGCTGATGCAGGTGGAGCTAGGGTCTTTGTGGCTGATGGCGCTGGTGCTGATGCTGGAGGTGGCGCAGATGCTGGAGCTGATAAGGATGCTCGTGTCTCGGGATGATGCAGTTCGGCGGGTGGTGTCCATTGCTGGGCTAGTGCTGGTGCTGGTGCTGGTGCTGGTGCTGGTGGGGCTGCTGCCTTCGTGGCTGGTGCCGCTGGCGCTGGCGCTGAAGCTGATAATGATGCTCCTGTCTCCGGATGATGCAGTTCGGTGGGTGGGGCTGCTGGGGGCGCTGTATGGGCTGGTGCTGCTGGGGAGTATTATGTTTCCTATTTGGTTGCTGCACCAGATGGCGGTGGCGCTGGCGCTGGAGGTGCTGCTACCGCAACTGCTAGGGCGGGTACAAACCGTCCACAGGTATGGACATCCACGTACAAACTATACACATGCACAATACATACATTTGGTTGGCTATATTAGTCTGTAAAGCTTTTGAGGTGTTTTTTTATCTTTGTTTGGTTGTCCGTACAATCCTATATAAACCAATGTTGTGCTAAAAGTAGACCAAATACTACATTAGGACGTCTCCAACAAGAAACTTTTTGCTAGCCATTTGATTACGTGGAGGAAAGAGAACGTCAAAAACTAAATAGCTAGCGACAAGTTCCTCGCCTAGCTCGCACAGGTCCCTATAAATCTACTCTCTCTGTTGACCGAGACCCACTCTTGCCTTGCTGTGGGGCTCACATTTTTTCCTTTTTTTTTTAAATTTCTATCAGCCGGCGATTTGCTTTTGCTTGTTGAGGACGCCCTTAGCTAGTATGTCAGATTTTATGTTATTAGATACTCAAGCTCATTGGTGCCAACAAAATGGAATATCCTCACATTCCCTGTTTCTATTGATACATGGAGCCATATGGAGGTGATAAAAAATGCAACACACTGTGAGCAACCACAAACAATGTCACTAAACGACTAAACACAGATTGCATGTGCAAGACAACTAAAAGCCAACGCATTGCATGTGTTTATGCTGCTTCGGATTGTACTGCATACAGGCGGATCCAAAGAAGGGGGGGGGGCTCAAGCCCCCTACCCATCCCAAAACAGTGCAAATTACTGTAGAACCCATATGAATTTTTAGGCAGAGTTCTATAGTGTAGGGGGGCTGAGACTTAAGATCGAGCAGCAGTGTTGTTCAGACCCCCCTAAAATATTTCCTGGATCCGCCGCTGACTGCATAAGTCTTAATGCATGCAAAGACTGGTGCAAACAATTAATCACAAATATGCTTCGCACCTTAGTATGACAAATAATGCTTATTCTTTTATTTACCTTAAATACTACATGCCATTAATTTGTCATATGCGTATACGTAATGATAACATCGAGAGCAATACAGTAATCGTACTCTATTTCTGCTTTTACCTACTTTAAACTCTTAGAAATTATCTTCCCCATCTTATAATTTATGTACTTATAAACAATAGAAAATCTTTCGATGGCCTCTTGTAGGGTCTTATATTTTAGTTTTGTCACAGGATCATGAATTTCTATCGCGCATGCATGCACGGGCATGGCGGCAGGCTCCTGAAGTGGGGGCCCCACAGGACTCCTGAAGTGGGGGCCCCATAGGATCATGAATTTCTGTCGCGCATGCATGCATGGGCATGGCGGCAGGCTCGTGAAGTGGGGGCCCCACGAATGGGTTATGGACTCCGGTGCGTGGTACCACCATACCTCCAACCTGGCGCTGCTGCTTGAAGGCGGCTACTTCCAGTCTCAGGAGCTGGACAACAAAGATGCTCCGTCGAGCGGGGATGACACCACCGCCCCGCATGTCCAGGGGCGCGGGTCTGTACGGACGGACTGCTTTGACTTCCCAGGCGTCCACTATGTTGTTGGGGACGACACAAGGAATGTTGTGTCGGTGTCTCAGCTCGCTCGTGATCATGGACTGGTCACTGTCTTTGAGCCGACGGCTTGCCGCGTCAAGGAGAAGAATACCGGGAAGATCGTTGGCAAGGGTCGCTTACGCAACGGCATGTACATACTGGATTCTCTACACATCGTCGGCCAAGTGAGTATATACACACACCTCGATCATCTCTTCTCGAACGACCCTGAGTATCCTGTGAGCACATTTAGTGTTGATTTACATCCATCTATCCAGTAGTGCGTGGAGTAGGCTTCAATCTATTGATTCTATTTTTTCATATGCACAGCATATAAGAGACGGAGGAGCAAGTGGAGGCGATCGCCATGCAGGGGTGACGCCAGGTACAGCTTGCCTGGTGCCCAGGCACCAGGGTACGAAAATGTTTTACCACTACACAGTTCCAAAATTACCATATATTGTAAGAAAATTATATATGCTATTTGAGTTGTGCACCAGGGTCATTTCATCACTGGCTTCGCCCCTGTCACCATGATGGAGCAGATGGAGGTGGTGGAGGTAATGGAGATGGTGATAGCACAGCTGAAGGGTGTGGAGGAGGTGGAAGAGATGGTAGGGGAGAAGGAGGGACCAGAGCTAGAAACCAGGAAGAAAGCAGTGGAAGTGGAGCCGCCAGAGGAGATATTAACGAAATAAATGAGGAGGGGGAGGGCGGGGACGAAAAAGAGATTGAAGAAATGGATGATAATGATGAAGATGACATCAAGGAGATTGGAGAAATAAATGGCAAAGGGGAAAAGGAAGATGATGAGAAAAGAGGAGGACAAAATTCTGGACAATTATCGTCTCGATTGCACACAGGCTTGTTTGGCATGTCAAGATTAGGTACGAACTTAACTACTGCATTGTACAAAATATTCATTTCATTATAAATCTCTATTTGCTTTGAACTTACTGGATTGTGGATTATTGTAGATTGCATATGGTGGATTGTTTCCATATTGTGCATTGCAGCTTGCATATTGCAACCGTATACAGGCTGGGGGGCAGGAGTAACAATCTTGCCTGTGGATTTTCACAGTCTAGTAGCTGGGTTCTGGGTTCTGTTTATTTTGAGCTTCCAACTTTTTAAAACATGGATGAGCACAATCTGTAAAGAAGAAGAAATATTGGGGCCTTATCTCCAAGAATTATCTCATCAAGAGCATAACAAGCGATTGTTTGGGCTATCACGATTTGATGCGTATGTACCTGCTGCACTATATCTCAAAGATATATATAAGGAATGTGTTCTTGATAAGTTTGTGATATATGTATATGTGTCTGCAGGACTACGGACCCGACTGGGTACCATCTTCCCGCTGGAGCCTTTCCTGCTTCGTCGACAAACGCAGCACGCCGGGAAGAATTTCTAGTGGACTCGGGTGCATCCTTCCACACGACATGGGATGGAGGGATTCTAATTCCCTACCCCGAGGATCTAAAGGATCATACCGAGCCACCGACGCGGTGTTTCGGAGGGATTAGTGGGTCTATCGAGGTCAAAACATCTGGCTACTTGAGCAACTATAAGATCAAGCTCGACGGCGTACTGCTTGCTCCCGACTCACGGATGAACCTTGTCTCCGTTGGCCAGCTCTCGATCCAGTATGGCGTGCAAGTGCAAATGGACGACGAGGGGGTCGTGATCAAGAAGAAGCAGGACGGGGTTCAGATTGGGGGAGGCAAAATGCTCGACAACCAACAGTATGCGCTGGAATATTTCGAGCCAGGAGGTCTATTTGCTCTCAGCCCCACACCCGACTTCATGATCTTTGGTAGAAGCCGCGAGTCCCGTGCTGTCAGGATGCGAAGGCCCAACACGCTCGTCACAGGCCCAATGTGGAGCCGCTAGAGAGAGAGGAGTACTTAATAAGCTAGAGAGCGTGAGAACATAGGACATGAACTCTGTAATCGCATAACTGAATTCTGTTAATCATTCCTCCTACCTCCTACTCCCGTGCTAGTGCTTCCTCCTTCCTTCCCCCAATTCTACCTCTCCGACCTACCCTTCTGCACCTCAGTAACAATAACAATTTTATTTCCCTACAGTGCACAGTTGGTTCGTTATTGTGTGCTCTCATCTTCGGTCCACCAGCACCCCCACTTTGATGCTGATCACACACTATTGTTTTAATTCCCTTGTGTTGTTTCATCATATATTATTGTCTTTGGGCATTAGTTAGCTATGCCTTGAAACCACTTCTTATACAAATCACTGGGAGTAGTGTATTTATAATCTTGCGCACCTTTGTTCTGGACCTCGAACTTATTAATGTGTTTGAATAAGTGATTTGTGGCTGGCATTGCTGTGTTTCGTTTGCAGAACCAGATTGTGCGTTCGTACCCTTCTTCTGAATAAGTGTGTTCTTTGTTATGTAGGTGATATGTGAACAACAAACCACATTGTATTTGTATATGCTTGTAACAATAACAGCAAACCACACTCTTGTAGTACTGGCCTTCTGTCATCAATTGTTTCTCTCGGGTGTGCATTATCTTCTACTCCAATCGGTTCTAAATTATAAGACGCTTTGCCTTTTCTGAATTCATAACTTTTGCTATGCATCTAGATACATGTTATGTCAGATACATAGTAAATATTATGAATCTAGGCGAACTGAGCCTAACTCAGTTGGTTAGGTTCCTTGTGGTGGAATCTACCCACCCGGGTTCAAGTCCTCGACTTGGCACGAGTGTTCGTATTTTTCTGGATTTATTCTAGGATTTAACGGCGTTATGCTTTGCGTGATAGGCAACGTTCCCGTCGACAGCGAGGCGTCTGTGGTGACTTCGTCAATCTCGAGATATGCCGGCACAGTCTTTCGGAGGTGCTCATAGGGGTTGGGTTTACGTACGTGTGTTCATAGGGGTGAGTGTGCGTGCGTGCGTGTTGAGCGTCTGCGTCTATACTTGTGTAATTCAAAAAAAATATTATGAATCTAGAAATGCCAAAACGTCTTATAATTTAGGACGGAGGAAGTACTTTGTTGCGGATCGATGTGGCAGTTCTGTACCATGAATCATGACATCGCACTGGCATAGACTTGGGTTGTGGAATAGTGTCATTCTTGCTGCCTGCTAGTTCCGCGCACTGCCTGGAACCAAATTTGAAGCCGTAAATCTCATATATACCATTGTTTGCATGGCATTCTTTTCAACTGGACAACTGTTAAGCACATTTTTAGGGTGTTCATGAATTACTACTTGTATGGATATACATAACCATGTTAAGTATTTATCAATATTCAGGACATTTTCTGCATTAGAATATCACCTCAAATTTGGGAATATATGTCATTATTTCTAATGTTTTTGTGTTTTTGCGAGTGACAATAGAAAGCCCAAAATTGCATGAACTGACCATAGCTCAGCCGGTTATTTGTTATGGAATTTACCAACTTGGATTCAAGCTTTCGACCTACGCTTGTGTTATACTAGGATGCATTATTTGGCAACTTTTCAAATTATAAGACTTTTATCTTTTTTTTCTTAGATTCATAACTTTTACTATGCACTTAGGTATACACTATGTCTAGATCTACAATAAAAGCAATGTATTTAAAAAAGCCAAAACGTTTTGTAATTTGGAACGGGAAGAATACAGAACAAAGAAGATTTTTAAACTCCTAAGTCGAACTCTCAATTCCTCTTTTGAATTACTCCTAACAAAACGTTTTGCCAGTACAAAGCTATGCTTCAACAGTGAGGCACCTGTACTTTCATCAATTTTAGATTTACTGTACCGGCTCACTTTTTTTAAGATGGCCGGGTGTCTGAATGATGTGAGCGTTCGAAAAAAGAATGGGAATAGAAACAGCACAAAAGAGGCCTTAAGCCCAGTGGGCTTGCCCTTCATACCACCGACCACCGTTTGCCCGCGCCATTGGAAACGGCCATTGCCAGCCGCCTCGCTCTCGCCGATGCCGCCCGCCGCCGGCGATCCCTCGCCTCCGCCGTCCTTCGCCCCCGCCATCACCACCCCAGACGGGTGGCACCCGCGCACGGCGGAGCGCCGACTGCTTCACCTCCTCCACCACTGCCCCGTCGCCCGCGGCCGCCCGCTCGAGCTCCTCGCGTTCGCCGTCCGCCGCGCGCTCCCCTGCTCTCCCGCGTCGCCGCACCACCACGCCCTCGCGGCGCTGCTGCTCCTCTCCTCCCCTCCGCCGCCCACGCTGCCGCTCCTCCGCCTCCTCCCTCCCGATCCCCCACCCCCGCTGACGCTCCTCAACGCCGCCGTCAAGGCCCTCTCCGCCTCCTCCTCGCCGGACGATGCCTTCCGTCTCCTCTCCACCCTCCGCCGATTCCACGCGCCTGACCGCCTGACCTTCCTGCCCCTCCTCGGTTGCGCCTCCTCCTCCTTGCCGCTCCTCTCCGCGCTGCACTCGATCCTCCTCCGCCTCGGCTTCCTCTCTCACCACGCCATCTCCCTCGCTCTCGTCAAGCCCTACCCGTTGCTGCACGTCCGCGCCTTGTTCGACGATATGCCCCAAAAGAACAAGTGCACCATCGCCTACAACACCCTCATCACAGCGTGCTTCAAGGCCAGGGACATCCGCGCTGCACGCCACCTGTTCGACGAAATGCAGTGTCACAGGCGATCCAGGAGGAGCGTCGTTTCCTGGAACCTTATGATCACTGGGTGTGTACGCCATGGACGAGATGACATGGCAGTCCAGTGTTTCGAGAGGATGGTCAGGGAAGGAGAGGTGGCGCCAGATGATGGGACCTTGGTTGTGGTGCTCCCGGCTTGTGGGAGGACGGGGAATGTTGGGGCAGGGAGGTGGGCGCATGAGTATGCGAAGAAGACTGGCTTGTTGGACAGTACAGTGCATGTTGCAAATGCAGTGATGGATATGTATTGCAAGTGCGGTGATGTTGATAGTGCACGGAAGGTGTTTATGACGACGCTGCAGCACAGTGTGGTGAGCTGGAACACCATGATCAGTGGATTCTCATTGAATGGTCACGGAGTTGAGGGGATTGATCTGTTCCAGGAGATGAGGAGGCATGGAGTGGAGCCTAATGCTGTGACATTCTTAGCAGTGCTTGGATGCTGTGCGCATGCTGGGGCAGTGGATATTGGGCGGGAGATCTTCCAGAGCATGCTGTCGGAGCATGGCATTGAACCAGCAATTGAGCATTATGGGTGTATGGTGGATTTATTTGGAAGGTCTGGTCTCCTTGAGGAGGCGCACGTACTGATTCAGGGGATGCCAATGAAGCCTAATGCTACCATATGGGGAGCACTTTTAAGTGCATGTCGTGCTCATGCTGGGCTTGGCATTGCTGAGGTGGCTCTGAAGGAGCTTATCAATCTTGAACCATGGAACTCGGGGAACTATGTGTTGTTGGCCAATCTTTATGCGGAAACAGAGCGGTGGGAGGAGGCAGGGGAGGTGCGGAGATTGATGAGGAGGATGAGTGTGAATAAGGCTCCAGGGCAGAGCTTAATGGAAGAAGCTGAGTTTCAGTTGACAAATTCATACAATAGCTAACTATGTGGAAATAACTTTAGTTTGGATGGGAAACTTCAGAGGGGCTGTAAATGAAAAGCTCCTTGGATCAAGCAACCCTATTAAGAGACATAGATAATATTTGCAGGTAAACATACCAGCTGTTTTTCCCTATGTTCCATGTGTTGTAGTAGTGGTGTGCTGAAAAAGCGATTGCTTTTTTCGATATTTCTTTAACAACAAACTTACTACATTCATGGCAAAATAGGCACTAAATACCTCAATTGCTATGATAGCTAAGATAGAAAGATGTTTATTTGTCTTTATAGCTGTGTATCAATATATTTATATTGATGAGTATTATCGAAATCACGCATCATTACACATTTACCAACAATAAATGCATCTTAGAGTTCTAATTTGTCATGCATTTGAGTTTGAAATGTACAGATTTAGTCAACAGTCATCAAGGTGCTGCAAGATGTTTTGATGGCTGCAATATGTTTAGTCAACAGTCATCAATTGATCATGCTAAAGCAAGATATGGCAGAGTGTGAATTACCTAACAAACTTCAAATGGAAAGCTTGATAGAATTGTCTGTACTCGTTGACCATGATGAGCATATTTGGGTAAGTGTTAGTATGTAAGAATAGGCATCGCATATGTTAGATGTCAAATGTTGACATCTAGAATTTCTACAAAAGCTTTCTCTTGTTATTCGACATTCATATTGGACAATAGAGTTTGACTATTGTATACTTGTAACTAACTTTTGACATGGCAGCAATACACGTTAACCTTACAAGCCATATATAATGGTGGATCATTTAAGTGTTCCTCAAAAGATGTCCCATGTGCTTAATTGCAGCACGGCAAGCTATTTTTCCTTTTCTCTCCCTTACAAGCTATGCATGTTAGCTGCAGCTTTACAAATTCTCATAATTATCTGGATTTGCAGATTTCTAGTTTCTTGCCAACTTGAACATGTGCCTTGCTTCCCTTCTTTGATTTTCAGTGTCTCAGAACATGACACAATTTTCATATTCGTTGTAATTTTCTTGTCTCAAGGCATCTTAAGTCTAGTTTGGTTAAGAAGAAGGGAAAATGTTTGAACAATGACTCAAACATTATAGCAAACTCACTGCTCACTTCTCTTAATTAATTTATCTTAATTGTCATGATTTTCTCTGACATGCGGATAGTATATAATCATTAACCCTAAATTTTCAAAATATACATCTTGAGAACACACTTCATGGACATTTTGCATAATTGTTACCTCCACGGCCTGTAGTTTTCATGGGCATCTATGAACTTAAAAAAAAAATGTACCCTTTTCTCAATAGCAGATAATACATGTGCAGGAAGTCCTCCGAGTTCTGAATTTACAGTTTGTGTTGTCTGTGCAGACAGCAGAAGAGAGAAGACTGCCACTCTACCAGGATTATTAGAGATTAGATGGCCTGATGGGGGGCACAAAATGGGGTCCTGAAAGGAGCTAGCCTGCGGCACTCAGACTGAAAAATCTGATGCTGCACCTGTGGCACTCTCATCACAGGATGGCAAACACTAGGAACCGAATATTCAGACAGACACATGCAGGGCCCAGCGAAAACCTTGTCATTTTCCTTTTGTGGGCTCCCTAACATGGACAGCTCAAGACGATACAGTTTGAAGCTCCCAACGAAAAGAGGACCAAACAAATCGAAAAGATGCCGCCTAGATTCATGGGAAATTTCCGGTGTTGGGCCTTGTGACCCTTGTCCTGTCCTCCTTTGTTTTCCTCCTCAGCGGACTCCAAGTAATTTTGCTTTGCTTTGCTTTGTCACCCGACCCACGACCCTGATCTTAATAACCGCGAAAAAGTGGGTTGAAGGCTTGAAGCATGTGACAAAGTGACGAGGAGACGTTTCGAGTTGCTTGGCTTTCCATGGAAGTTGCGTGAGTGCGTGACCTGCGTCAGGGTTCATTTGCGCATGTTTTATGCATCGTGCTGCTAAACATGGAGCTTTTGTTGGTACTTATGCCTTGGTACCGCTGACATGTGGGTCCGTGTCGTCTTGGAAACCAGGTGCAGAGATCTCTTAAAAGCATGTGCACTTCAGGGTTAAGATGTTCCAGTTAGATCTATCAATCTTCCTGATTAAAGCAACTCACACAAGGATCTGTGGGGAAATGCTAGTTCTGAAATAAAGTAGATGGGTCATTTGTACATGGTGCTGCAGTGCTGCTATGGATTTTCAGTTGACTGATGGAAGAATTTAGCCAATTTTCAGTGTTTTTTCCCATCATTTATCTTGTTTTGAATGCAGTGGCATAGGTTGTTAGATTAATTTGGGTCAGGCCCATTATTTATTCTAATTAATCAAATAAACTTCAAAGGCCCATAATTATTGTTAAGTGAAAAAGTGATCAGTACCACATGGGAAATTCACTAAAAAGGTTCTCAACTTAAATAGTGAGTCTTAAGACTCTCTCATAGACAAGTTGAGAGGGAGAACCGGGAGGCCACACGCGCGCGCCGCCGCCGCCGAGCCGAGCCGAGCCGAGCCGAGCCGAGCCGCGCCGCCCGCGCGACGCGCCGTGGCCGAGGGCCTGGCGTGGCCTAGCCTGGTTTTGTCGCTTGGTTCAACCGAAACCCTAGCCGCCGCAGCCAACTCCCAACGCCCAACCACCCTGTCCAGGTTCATTCCCCCGACAGGGCCTAACGGACAGAAGGGGAACGGCGCGGCTATAAGGGGGGACGCCCCTGTCCGAAGGCGGACAGACCTGAACCGTGACTCCTCCTCTTCCTCCTCTCCGCAGCAACATCTGAGCGTTGAGCTGTTCGTCTGCATCTCCGGCCGGAGTTCCCTGCGCGCACAGGGAGTTTCGGTAGCAGGCCTCCGGAACTTCCCCCGTCAAGCGTACCTGCACGGGTAGGCGGGGAATCAAGTTTTTGGGGAGCGCCGGCTTCCCGGCGCGACTGCTGTCCCGTCTCCGCAACTGCAGGCTTCTGCTTCCTAACGGGAGAGTCCCGGCGCGACTGCTGCCCCGTCTCCGCTTCTGGTTCCTGTTCGGGGGCTACTGCTTCCTGACGGGAGAGCCCCGACACCGCACCTGCAGGAGCTTCCCGGCGCGACCTCCTCTGCAACATGGTGGACACGAGGAGGACTGGCGGCCGCACCAACGCCACCGACAGAGAAGATGGTGGCTCACTGTCCGCGGGTACCGGCAGTTCCACCCTAGGGTATAAACCTAATCCCACTGTGCGCTATTGTTCATATGCTATTCTGTTAGCGTCGTTAGCGTACTTGGTTGCTGCTCTGTTAAATACTATCTGCAGTAGTGGTGCTGTTACAGTATGGTTAGTGGTACTGTTACTATTGGTTAAGTCGTTCTTATGGATTAATATAAGTCGTAAATTGACCAAATATTCAACAATCCAAAAACTTGATAGGTCTTTTTCGGCTGCTAGTTTTGCTGCGTCACTAAAACCACCACCATTGAAAGATGATGGATCCAACTATAAAGTGTGGCGTGTCCGTTCCAAGCTGTGGTTCACTAGTATGCGTTGTGAGCACGTGATCAAGGGAAAGCGCATTGAACCTCCTTTCTCTCATGAGGAGGAGATTAAGTTCAATGAGGTAGATAACTTGTTCAAGGGGGCTCTCATCAGCATATTAGCTGAAAGCATGGTGCAAGTGTACATGGATATGGACACTGGCAAGGACATGTGGGATGCACTTGAGGCCAAGTTTGGTGTTGCCGACGCTAGCACTGAGCTGTACATCATGGAGAAGTTATATGACTACAAGATGGTCGATGACCGATCTGTAGTAGAGCAGGCTCATGAGATACAGATGCTGGCAAAGGAACTCCAGAACAATGAGTGTGAGTTGCCTGACAAGTTTGTGGCCGACAGTATCATCGCTAAGCTGCCACCTACTTGGTCGAGCTTTGCCACTACTCTAAAGCACAGGAGGCAAGTGTTCAGTGTGACTGATCTCATTGCTACTCTTGGTGTGGAGGAGAATGCTAGGGCAAAGGACACTCATGGCAAGAAAGCGCATGAGGAAGGTTCTAGCGCCAATCTGGTGCAAAAAAAAAGAACTTTCATGCCGCACAGAGGAAGAAGAAAAACAAGCCTGCAGTCAAGCCTAAAGCTGCAACTTTTAAGAAGAAGGGCAAGGAAAAGGAAAAGGGTCTTTGCTTTGTCTGCGGTGCATCTGACCATTGGGCAAAAGAGTGCCCTGACCGCAAGGACAAGCAGAAGAAGACCGCAAACATGGTTGTTAGCGAATCTGGAGGATCTGGGTACGGTAATCATCTACCTACAGTTTTTTCAGTTTGTCTCTCGCCGGAGTGGTGGGTTGACACAGGCGCTAATATTCATGTATGTTCTGATGTTTCTTTGTTTTCTTCTTATCAGGAACAAAGAGGTTGCTCCTTGCTGATGGGAAATGGTACGCATGCTGCTGTACTTGGTGTTGGTACGATCAATCTGAAGTTTACTTCGGGAAAGATCGTGCAGCTAAAGAACGTGCAGCATGTCCCCTCCATCAAGAAGAATCTCGTTAGTGGGTCTCTATTGTGTAGAGACGGCTTTAGACTTGTGTTTGAGTCCAATAAATGTGTTGTATCCAAGTATGGAACCTTTGTTGGAAAAGGCTATGAAAGCGGAGGCTTGTTCCGCTTCTCTTTGATGGATTCTTGTGATAAAATTGTGAACCATGTGAGAAATGATGATGAGTCTAATGTTTGGCATTCCTGACTCTGTCACATCAATGTTGGTTGTATGACGCGCTTAGCTAGTTTAAAATTAATCCCTAAAATCGATCTGGTCAAAGGGTCTAAGTGCCATGCTTGTGTTCAAGCGAAGCAACCTCGCAAGCCTCATAAGGCTGTGAAAGAGGCGAGAAATTTGGCACCGCTAGATCTCATTCATTCTGATCTGTGCGAGATGAATGGTGTGTTGACCAAAGGAGGAAAGAAATATTTCATGACTCTTATTGATGATAGCACTAGATTTTGCTATGTGTACTTGCTAAAAACAAAGGATGAAGCAATGCATTATTTTAAAATCTATAAAGCTGAAGTAGAGAACCAATTGGAAAGAAAAATCAAACGGTTGAGGTCTGATCGTGGGGGAGAATACTTTTCACATGAGTTTGATTATTCATGAGAGGACGCCTCCATACTCCCCCCAATCCAATGGGATTGCCGAACGAAAGAATCGCACTCTAACTGATTTGGTTAACGCCATGTTAGACACTGCGGGACTTTCCAACGAATGGTGGGGTGAGGCTATATTGACGGCATGTCATGTCCTGAATAGAGTTCCTACAAAGAATAAAGAAATAACACCATTCGAGGAATGGGAAAAGAAAAGGTTGACTCTCTCATACCTGCGCACTTGGGGATGCTTGGCCAAGGTGAATGTGCCAATCGTCAAAAAACACAAACTTGGACCAAAAACTGTAGATTGTGTGTTCCTCGGTTACGCTTTACACAGCGTCGGCTATAGATTCCTAGTTGTAAGCTCTGGAGTACCTGACATGCGTGTCGGTGCAGTGATTGAGTCCAGAGATGCTACATTCTTTGAGAATGAATTTCCTATGAGAGGAAATGTACCTAGCACATCTAGTCAAAAACCTATTGATTCCCCCGTGGCGCCAACAGAACATCTTGAACAAACATGTGTTGAGAATCCTGAGGAGGATAATAGTGGAGCTACTCGAAAGAGTAAGAGACAGAGGACTGTAAAGTCTTTTGGTGATGATTTCACTATATACCTCGTGGATGACACTCCAAGCACCATTGCTGAGGCATTTTCCTCTCCCGATGCTGACTACTGGAAGGAAGCAGTGCGAAGTGAGATGGATTTAATTATGACCAATGGAACTTGGGAGATTGTTGATCGTCCTTATGGGTGCAAGCCTGTAGGATGTAAATGGGTGTTCAAGAAAAAGCTTAGGCCTGATGGTACGATTGAAAAGTACAAGGCAAGGTTTGTGGCTAAGGGTTATACCCAGAAAGAAGGTGAGGAGTTCTTTGATACTTATTCACTAGTGGCCCGATTGACCACAATCCGAGTACTGCTTGCCCTGGCTGCGTCTCATGATCTTTTCGTTCATCAGATGGATGTTAAGACGGCTTTCCTAAATGGAGAGTTAGATGAGGAGATCTACATGGATCAGCCTGATGGTTTCATAGTAGAAGGTCAAGAAGGAAAGGTGTGTAAATTATTGAAGTCTTTGTATGGCCTAAAACAAACACCTAAGCAATGGCATGAAAAGTTTGATAAAACTATGACATCTGCTGGCTTTGTTGCGAATGAAGCCGACAAATGTGTGTACTACCGCTATGGTGGGGGAGAAGGAGTAATCCTGTGTTTGTATGTAGATGACATATTGATCTTTGGGACAAGCCTCAATGTGATTGAGGAAGTCAAGGACTTTTTGTCAAAGAGCTTTGACAT
This sequence comes from Miscanthus lutarioriparius, assembly GCA_904845875.1. Taxonomy (NCBI): domain Eukaryota; kingdom Viridiplantae; phylum Streptophyta; class Magnoliopsida; order Poales; family Poaceae; genus Miscanthus; species Miscanthus lutarioriparius. Next base: position 15,712,276 of record CAJGYO010000010.1, read on the forward strand.
GAAGGATTTGGGAGTGGCTGATGTGATACTAAACATCAAACTGCTAAGGGGAGAAAATGGTGGGGTAACACTTGTACAAACCCACTATGTGGAAAAGGTACTGAGTCGCTTTGGTTATAGTGACTGCAAGACTGTGTCCACTCCCTATGATCCAAGCGTGATCCTGAGAAAGAACCGAAGAATAATGAGGGATCAGTTGAGATACTCCCAAATCATCGGCTCGCTAATGTACTTGGCTAGTGCAACGAGGCCTGACATCTCATTTGCTGTGAGCAAATTAAGCCGGTTTGTTTCAAATCCGGGAGATGATCACTGGCGTGCTCTTGAAAGAGTATTGCGCTATCTAAAGGGAACATCGAGCTTTGGCATTCACTATGCTGGGTACCCGAAGGTACTCGAGGGCTATTGTGATGCAAATTGGATATCTGATGCTGATGAGTTAAAGGCCACAAGTGGATATGCATTCACACTTGGAGGTGGCGCTGTTTCCTGGAAGTCTTGCAAGCAGACCATCTTAACAAGGTCAACAATGGAAGCAGAACTTGCGGCACTTGATACCGCTACTGTTGAGGCTGAATGGCTCCGTGAGCTCCTTATGGATTTGCCGGTGGTTGAAAAACCTGTGCCCGCAATTTCTATGAACTGTGATAACCAAACGGTAATTATCAAGATAAACAGTTCAAAGGACAACATGAAGACCACTAGGCATGTAAAGCGGTGGTTAAAATCTGTCAAAAAATTGAGAAACTCCGGAGTAATAGCATTGGACTATGTCCATACGTCTAAAAATCTGGCAGATCAATTTACTAAGGGACTATCACGTAATGTGATAGATAGTGCATCAAGTGAGATGGGACTGAGACCCACATGAAGTTCTATCGTAGTGGCAACCTGTCCTATGTGATCGGAGATCCCGTGAATTAGGATGGTGAAACAAGCTATGGGTAGACTGAGGGAAGAGACCCTTTTTAATAAAGGTCAATCTCTTGAGTAATGCACTTCTCTTCCTATCTGTATGGCAGGTTGGCAAATACCTCAATGTGATCCGAGTGGCTTAATGAGAAGCAAAGATGTCGGCCTACAGGGCATCTTAAAGGAACACACTTATGTGAGTTCGATTGCTAGTCACAATCTATGAGACTTGGGTGATCTCTAGATACTCATGAATAGGCCAAGAGTATGACTTATATGCTCCAACCAGAGGGGATGCTACAGGCAGCCTAGTATCAGTAAAGGAATCAAGTGAGCCTCACTTTGCACAAAACTGTCAATTCAAGGCATAGTCCATTGGTCAGTTGTAAATGAGTGTAAACTCCTTTTCTAGATGGATGTTCAACTTAACAGTCTCCATCGAAACACTGGTATATCAAACAAGCTCAGAACTGAAGACATTAACTGTGGGCTTCTGAAGTTTGGTGGGGATTGTTAGATTAATTTGGGCCAGGCCCATTATTTATTCTAATTAATCAAATAAACTTCAAAGACCCACAATTATTGTTAAGTGGAAAAGTGATCGGTATCACATGAGAAATTCACTAAAAAGGTTCTCAACTTAAATAGTGAGTCTTAAGATTCTGTCATAGACAAGTTGAGAGGGAGAACCGGGAGGCCACACGCGCGCGTCGCCGCCGCCGCCGAGCCGCGCCGAGGCCGTGGCCGTGGGCCTGGCGTGGCCTAGCCTGGTTTTGTCGCTTGGTCCAACCGAAACCCTAGCCGCCGCAGCCAACTCCCAACGCCCAACCATCCTGTCCAGGTTCATTCCCCCGACAGGGCCTAACGGACAGAAGGGGAACGGCGCGGCTATAAGGGGGGACGCCCCTGTCCGAAGGCGGACAGACCTGAACCGTGACTCCTCCTCTTCCTCCTCTCCGTAGCAACATCTGAGCGTTGAGCTGTTCGTCTGCATCTCCGGCCGGAGTTCCCTGCGCGCACAGGGAGTTTCGGTAGCAGGCCTCCGGAACTTCTCCCGTCAAGCGTACCTGCACGGGTAGGCGGGGAATCAAGTTTTTGGGGAGCGCCGGCTTCCCGGCGCGACTGCTGTCCCGTCTCCGCGACTGCAGGCTTCTGCTTCCTGACGGGAGAGTCCCGGCGCGACTGCTGCCCCGTCTCCGCTTCTGGTTCCTGTTCGGGGGCTACTGCTTCCTGACGGGAGAGCCCCGACACCGCACCTGCAGGAGCTTCCCGGCGTGACCTCCTCTGCAACATGGTGGACACGAGGAGGACTGGCGGCCGCACCAACGCCACCGATGGAGAAGATGGTGGCTCACTGTCCGCGGGTACCGGCAGTTCCACCCTAGGGTATAAACCTAATCCCACTGTGCGCTATTGTTCATATGCTATTCTGTTAGCGTCGTTAGCGTACTTGGTTGCTGCTCTGTTAAATACTATCTGCAGTAGTGGTGCTGTTACAGTATGGTTAGTGGTACTGTTACTATTGGTTAAGTCGTTCTTATGGATTAATATAAGTCGTAAATTGACCAAATATTCAACATAGGTTCTGCCTTTCACTACAAGCAGAGGAAAATTTTCGGTTACTTCGTTAAATGTTCTCACAGCTGTTCTGCATTAGGCAGAAACAACAGAATAATCAAGCAACTGTTGCTTATATAAAGTATATATTAGGAGGATCAGCTGAGAGATTTATAAGCATCCTTAGCTCTTTTGCTTTGCTGAGAAAAAGGTTTAAAAGCTTCTTGATTACTTTGCCACAGGCTAATCACAATGGCCTGCTGCATAATTCAGCTTGTTCGGCTGGTCTTATACGATCGTGGATTATAAGCTGGAATAGTATTTTTCTCTCACATCAAACCAGCAAAACCAGCCAGCAGTAAATAATCCACGATCGTTTACGACGAAACGAACAGGGAGTGGCAGTTTTTTTTTTGACACAAAAAAGAGAGTGGCAGTTGGTGCCAAACTTGTTCGATTACTAGGCCTTGTTTAGATGCCATCCAAATTCCAAGTTTTTTCACTCTCTCTCCATCACATCAATTTTTAGCCGCTTGCATGGAGTATTGAATGTAGGTAAAAAAAATAACTAATTGCACAGTTTAGTTCGAAATCACGAGATGAATCTTTTGAGCCTAGTTGGTCCACGATTGGATAATATTTGTCAAATAAGACGAACGAGGCCCTAGTACACAAGGTACTTTCTTTCTTTGTTTTTTTCTTTGTGAGTGGGAAGGAAGATACTCCTTGTTTGCTGCAAGATCAGAGGCACATGCAACCCACCTTTGGATTCTCTCTAACCTGCTCTCATTTTGATACAGGTCCCCACGAATGGCATCCACACTTTGTTTTATCTACTGCCCATCATCAATTCAGCCCTACTGCTGCGCCTGCGAGTGGCATTTTATTTTCCTTTAATTTTTGGAAAAGAGAGTGGCAGTTTTTTTTTTTGACACAAAAAAGAGAGTGGCAGTTGTTTACACCCAGGCCAGCAGCAGTGGCCGCTCGTGTTGCGGCCACAGGGCAGCCTTCTGGGGATCACAGTGGCGGTTGCGCGGCACGACACCGGCCTGCCGCGCCGGAGCCAGGAGCGACAGGCGTTGACCTCGGCACACCGGCCGCTTCCTCGAACGCCGGCGGTCCAGGTGGTGGGGAGCACGTATCGTCCCCCGGGGATACGGCCTCTGCTGCAGCACGGGCACAGCACCCGGAGGTCAGGGGATACCGGCTTCGATGCATGCAACACACACATCTGAATTGGTGCCTTGCCGCCCTTGTTGTGCAATCCACGGGTGAATTCTTAATCCGCCACAGGAATCATCCGCTCCATAAAAATAGCACCAATCATGAACAGGTGCTGTGGTAGTGCTGCGAATATTTATATACAAAATATAAATATAAATTCGCGAGCTCCAAAACGGAGATTGTGTGTTGGTGATGAATGAAGAAATATAAGAATGTGGGGCAGCAATAATCAATCAGCGGCAGTGGTGCCACGCGCGCTGTATATTCTACAGTTTCTTCAGCGCCACGGCCGATCGCGTTGGATCTCTCTCGGCGCACGGGGCGCTCGCCATTGGAGGTCAGCGAACCTTCTCCCTTTCTTTTCATTTTTCTTTTCTTTTGTCTCTGCAAAGTTTATCCACACATACATACTCTACCAAAATAAAAGAAGGATGAAAGCTGGACCTTTTTCAAATTCTTTTGTGCCATACTCTACCAAAATAGGAGCCTACCTAAACTAGACTGATGGAATATATCTTTCATCTTCTTTTGTGCGTCTTTGCAATGATAGGAATCTAGGTGATGTGCGCTTTGGATCGGATCCTTTTCGCAGTTCTAACGATGGGAGGGCACAGGAGGAGTACAACAACTACAAGATTGGTTGGGTGCGTGACTGGGTGACAAGGGAGGATGATTGGGATGAAAGCTGGTGTGGTGTGGTGGCCGAGCTGCTGATGAGTGCCGAGGGGCCAAGTCACAGCACTCGGCTACTACTCGAGGGAGGTGCTCCGTACGTGGAGTGTGGGGTAGCATCCGTCCTCATCATTAACTCCCAAGGTCCACACGGTTAAGGCCTTATTTAGATTATAAATTTTTGCAACCGGGACACGGTAGCATATTTCGTTTGTATTTAACAAACTTTGTTCGATCATGGACTAACTAGGCTCAAAAGATCCATCTCGTGATTTACAACCAAACCGTGTAATTAGTTATTTTTTTTATCTACATTTAATACTCTATGCATACATCCAAAAATTGATGTGATGGAGAGAAAGTGAAAAAATTTAGAATTTGGAGGTGATCTAAACAAGGCCTAAGTGAAAGTCAGTTCAGTATGTAGCTACCTATTCAGCCATAAGGTTATTGTTCAAAGAGAGCTGTTAATCTTGTCCTGTATGCATTTTTTTTTCCTTTCTGCTGTTACTCCGTCGGCCCCATAAATACAATTGTACATCATTTAAAATTTGTTCTAAAATAATTGCACATCTTGCTATAGAGCACCTAGCTCTAGTAGGATTTTCTATTTTTTCTATTCACAAACTGATATGGGAGACTTGGGCTCCATTACGGACCAAAATCTTCCTCCGGTTGGTATTCAGACGCAGACATTGGACATATGACAGAAGAAGGATGCACGTCCTAGAGTGCTACCTTTGCGATCAAGCATGAGAAACGACTGATCGCATCTTAGCAGAGTGCCCCTTCACCGGAGATATTCGGTTTTACACTTTGGCCTTGTTTAGATGCATCCCAAATTCCAAGTTTTTTCACTCTCTCTCCATCACATCAATTTTTAGCCGCTTGCATGGAGTATTAAATGTAGGTAAAAAAAATAACTAATTACACAGTTTAGTTGGAAATCACGAGATGAATCTTTTGAGCCTAGTTGGTCCACGATTGGACAATATTTGTCAAATAAGACGAAAGTGGTACTATTCATCGGGTTGAAATCTTTTCAGCATCTAAACGAGGCCTTTGACAGCGCTCGGCAGGCAAGTGTCCACCGGCAGCGACTTCGACCCTGCGACGGTGGTGGCCACTACGTCCCTTGTTCACTGGTGACCAACGCTCTGGCATGGACTCGTTCATGCTCATCTCCTAGCAAATCTGGACGGAACGCAACGCCAGGTGCTTCAGGGACTCCACGTTAAGCGTGAACATGCTATAAATAAACTCTATTTTCTTCTTAATACAAAGATACGCGCACTCGTGCGAATTCGAGAAAAAAAAGAAACAATTTTTTTATGGAAGTAGAACATATGTAATTTTTTATGTCATCAGCAGATCCTAGAGATAGATTTTTTTTTGAAAGGTACGGGGACTTATTTTGATATGATTCAAAAATATGCAATTTGTCTCATCAAATTCCTCTAAATTTTATCCAAGTTTGTAGAAAATATATTGCACAATTGATTTAATGGTATTGATTTGATAGCATCAATCATAACATTTTTTAAGTTTCGCTTCAATTTACAGGTATTCGTAATCGATTTATCAGGAACAAGAAATATTCTAAGCAGCTTGACTGATCACTGATGGACACGTCCAGATTCCCCGTCACGTTGAGGGCGATTGCGGAGCACTGCAGAAGCACCCATCGTGCATGGCATGGGGCCATGGGGCAAAAAAAATTTAAATAATATTTTTTTAATGATTAATTGCAAATATAAATGTTGTTATACCAGAATTTCACGTATAGCATCCTGTCGGCCGCACAACTGCCGACAGAAACCCTATCGGCATCTCGGAAGCCAACAAGCCTATGTGGCGCACGCGTGGCAGCCGACGCATGTCAGAACTTCTTGTCGGCTTTTTGATGGCCGACTGAGAAGTCGGCAGTCCAAGTGCGAATAGGCCTGCCGGTCCTCCAGATGCGGACAGAAGCCCTAGGCCAAGTGCGAATAGGCCTGTCGGCCGACAGACTGCTGTATGTGAAATTCTTGTATAATAACAGCTTCTACGTTACGTTTGCAATTAATCACTAAAAAAATATTATTTAAAAAAAATTACTGTGGGGCTGGGGGCATGCAGGCATGGACAGTGCCCTGCACCCTGCACGACATTCTTGAATTCACCCCTACCGGCCACACCACACCTGCCATCATCGAGTGCACTTGTACCCGTCACGGACCCCTCGTCCGTCCCTACCAGGCTATCAGTAGTACCAGGGTCTTATTTAGATTGCCTTAAAATTCTAAGCTTTTTTATTCTCTTTCCATCGTATCAATTTTTGAACACAGACATGGATTATTAAATGTAGATAAAAAAAATAACTAATTATATAGTTTGATTGTAAATCACGAGACAAATCTTTTGAGCCTAGTTAATCCATGATCGGACAAAATTTATCAAATAAAAACAAAACGTGCTACAATGTGCAGATTAAAAAAAATTACAATCTAAACAACACCCAGCTGCACCGCACGGCCGCATATGCTCCCAGCAAAACGGCATGGCGCCCCTGCTGCTTCTCTGCCGCAGGGCTGCACTGCATGCGTCAGCCTCAGCCATCCATCCATTCCATCCCGGCACCCGGCAGCATCTCCGGCCGGCCGGCCCGGCGTTCCCGGCGCTGTCGTGCCTCGCCTCGAGATCGATAGGGACGGCGACACGACGGTGCGTCATGCGTGGGAATTGGGAAAGCAACGACGAGACGAGACGAGGCATGGCCGCATGGAGGTGTCGTAGAGCGTGCGCGTCACAGTGCGTGGCGAGCGGGACAGGTGTTGTCCCATCCGCCATCCATCCATCGCGCTCAGGTCAGTCCCTCGTGATCTTTTTTTTACTGCTCGCACAGTCGCCGGCAGCCTCGCACGCAGTGATGGGGCAGCGGCGTCCGGCATGCACCGGAATTTCCTTGCGCAGGTCACTGTTGCTGACGGTGGAGCTGCCGTGTGATATCTTTTGTGGATCTTTACTCCACTTTACCAAGGCGTCAGCTCGTCCTCTCCTCCCCTCCCCTGCAAAAGCCGTATAGTCACTGTTGTTCCACTACTATTCTCTGTTTTTGCCGCTCCCTCATTCTCTGTAGCTGAAAAAATAAAGTTTTTTTATTAGAACCGTTACAATTTTATTAGTTTAGAGAAACGCCGTTACTATTTATTTATTAAGAAGCATATCCTTATAATTTGTTTTCAGCTTGAATCGTACCGTTTTCTAAAAGCTTTAGCCCCACGCGCAGGTGACTTTAAAAAATAGTGTATTCGCCCAAAATAGCCTGCTGCTCCTCTCCTTCCCCTCACTAACGTATAGGCCCACACGTCAGCTCCTCCCTCAACCTCCGGCCTCCTTCTTTTCCCATCTTCTCAGTGCAGCAGCAGCCGCCGTCGCATCTCGTCGTGCTCCCAGGTCCTTGGCCTCCGCCATTGAAGGACAGGGTCACGCCCCCGGAGCCCACTCCGCGAAATCCGAGTCCCTCGTGCGGCTCGGTGGGAGAGATCCATCCGGCGGTGAGTGGGAGGGCCAGCGTCCACACAACCGGGGGACGGGCAATGGCGGCCGTGGCAGGCCCACTCTGCACGTGGCTCGTCGTCGCGTGCTTGTCTGCGGCATGCGACGCCGGCGGCTGCTGCTCGCCTGCGTGACTGCTGCGGCGGCGGCGGCCCTCCAGCTTGCCCGCTTGGCCGCAGCGGCCGCGGTTGCTGGCTTGCTGCTCGCCATCCACCAGTGCTTGCCGGCCCCGTCAGATCCGCGCACGAGCCGAGCTCACTGCCGTCGGTAGCGCCAGGCTTCTTGGCCGGTGCCGAAGAACTTGGTTTGGTTACTCCCTCCCTGGTGATTTGGTCGTTAATCCCAGCAGTGCAGTATCAATTTTGTGGTCCGCTCGTCGATCCCACGTGCGCAAAAGCTTCATCTAGTAGATTGGGGTCGATTTGGTTGTTTGGAGCCTGAATTCAGTGGTGACGGGTTGCTCCTAGCGTTGAGGATTTCGATTTGGACTCAAAGAAGACTTGATTCAGATGAGCCCCGAAGGAAACTAGAACGGCTGGGAGTTGAAGGAGAAGCTGGCATGTGAGGTCCACACGTCAGTGAGGGTGAGGGAGAGAAGCAGCAGGGGCATTTTGGATCATACGAGAATACACCGGCTTTTACTCACCTGCGCGTGAGCTAACGCAGAAGATGGCACGATTTAAGCCGAAGAAGAATTATAATGGTCCAATAAAAAAACCCAAAAATTAGCGTATGGTCAGATTGCTCAAGTCTTTTACCAGTAATCCTTTTTTCTTCTTGATTCTTGATGAAAAAAACTATGCTTTCGGTAATCTCAGACTTGGCAATAAGCAATGTTGGCTCGTATACATGTACCACTGAATATAATACGTTTATTCAGCCAGTGTGGAGCGCATACTTGTGGGGTGTGCTGTGTGTGTGCACTCCAGCTGTGGTCGGCACATCTTGACTTCTCTCTCGTTCGCACGGGACGCGATGCGACCTTTGCGCAGCGCCCACGCACGCACGCGCGGAGGAGGAGGAGGCTGGCTTGTCGCCCTCGAGGAGCTTGCACGACAAGCCTCCAGGACGCAACGCAAGCATCAAGGCGAACAGGACAGTACAAAACAGTACCACCGCGAGTGATCGCCCCATTAATTAATTCATTACTAATCACCGTGCTTGGCTGGTGGCTGCCTGCCTGCGAGTCTTGTAGCTCAAGAACAAGAATGCAGCGAGTGGCTGGCAGAGTGTCCCGATGCAGCCCACCCAGCCGGCCGGGCCGGTGAAAGGGGGCCGTTTGTTCGGTTACCTTGGGCGGGTAAAAAAAAAGTAAAACGCGCAGCAGCTGCTGCATGCTCGTCACGTTCTGCACTGCGCTGCGCTGCGCCACGGGACAGAAAAAAAGCAGCAGGGGTAATTTACGGCGTCAGGCTGAGGGAGGCGGTGCCATGCCGTGCTGCCTGCCGTCTCTCCGGATTACTACTACGTACAATTACTGTCCCCGACCCCCGAGGCACGGACAGAGAGAGGCGCACAGTAAAACGACGTGCCATCCGTCACGTGACGCGTACTACTCGAGCCCGTCGTCTGATCGTCTCCCACCTCCAGCTCATGCGTGCCATCAGCCCTGTTCTGGCTGATAGGCGATGTACGGTTGGCTGATGTGTTGTTCGTACAAGTACGCCAAGCGAAGAGGGTTCACTGGTTCTACGGGTGGTACTACGCGTACTCACCGTCAAGCAGAATGTTCGGTTAGTTGGTTCCTGTTATGGTTGGTTCGTTTACGTGACAGAGAGAAAAATAGAGAGAGAGAAAAATACTGTTGTTGGCTGATTTATGTGAATAGTTAGAGAGAGAGAAAAATACTGTTGTTGGCTGATTTATGTGAATAGTTAGAGGGGGCTGGCCAGCCAGACCAGCCGATCGGGCTAACGATGCTGTAACGAGCCGTAGATTGCGCCATGTTTTAGCTTGAAGCGTGCTAGAACACACTGGTTTCTGAAAGCTCGGCAAGGGGCAGTACTCCAGGCTGAAAGGGACCAGTTTGTTATGAATGAATGAACAAACGAAATGTGCACGTCTACGAAGGTTGAGGAGAATCTGGTGAATGTATTACGTCAGTTTCAGTTTCTCTGGTTTCTGAGAAAGCAAAGAAAGATGAGTTCACATGAACAAGCATTTTAACAGTACTAACATGTTTCCACTAATCTCCGCGGGATGAACAAGCTGATCCCCCAAAATCCATACAACAGGCTATATTATACGAGCAGGCAGATTCAACCACAAAAGAACCATCTCCTAAGCTACTAGTTCTACTACATTCTTTGCAGATTTTGCACTTGTTGACAGTGGAGTAGCCACTGAACACAGCAGAGTACCCAGCTCAGCTCAGCAGCAAGATCAGCAATGCCGTCGCCGGTCGCGAGTCACGACCTGGAGGAGACAGCGGCGGCGGCGTTGAGCCCCCTGGCGAGGCCGTGGACGGCGCCGTAGCTGCGGTTGCCGAGCCCGATGCAGCCGAAGAGGAGCAAGCCCTGGCGGTACGGCAGCGACGTCCGGCGCCGCATCTCCTCGGCCTCCGCGCGCCGCGCCTCGTACAGCCGCTCGTGCGCCGACCTCCTCCTGCCGCCGCCGCGGTGGCCCGGCGCGCCGCTGCCCCTCCCCTTCGCCGCCGCGGGTGACGGAGACGGAGTTGGTGACGATGCGCTCGCCTTCGCCGCCGCCGCGGTTGGCGGAGCTGGACCTGCTGCAGCGTGGTGGGAATGCTGGTGCTGGTGGTGGGTGGTCTTGCCGCCGTCCGACTTGCTCCGGTGGAGCAGGTCCTTCAGGAACCCGCCGAAGCGGCGGGATCCACGGGAGGACGAGCACGACGTGGACGAGGCAGAGGAGGCGGTGGACGAGGACGACGAGGAGCGCGACGCCGCGGGGGTCGCTGCCGGCTTTGCCTCGTCGGCGGACTCGGGCTCCGGCAGCGGTACAGGCGCGTGGGCCGCGGACCGCCAGTGCGTGCGGAACGGCGACATCGAGCGCGCCTTCCGGCGCAGGGAGCGGCTCCGGACGCGGCCGCGCTCGTCCGCCTCAGCCTCTTGCTCCGCGCCAGCGCCCCGCGCCTCCGCGGCAGTGTCGGGGACGAAGTCGAGCAGCGCGGCGGGGTCTGGGTGGGGCTGGAGCAGCGCGGCGGCGAGGCGGACGGGGCGGATCTGGCCGTTGTGGAAGAGCTCGTCGGCGGAGGACATGGCGGCGGCGGAGGGCGACGGGAAGCGCGAGGAGAAGTCGAAGTCGAAGTCGAGGACGCCGGTGATGGCGTCCTTCCCGCCGCCACGGGTGGGGCTGGTCGGCGCACTGAAGAAGAAGTGGGACGGGTAGGGGTCCCGGTCGCGGTCCCGCGTGGGGCTGGACGGCGCGCTGACGAACGGCGTCGAGCAGGCGCTGTCGTCGCAGGCCGCCTGCGGCTCGTCCGCGCCGCTGGCAGTCGCGGCGTCGGCGTCCGCTGCCGCGGTGGAAGCGGCCATCGCCGGGGCGGTGGAGGCGAAGAGCTGCTGGTGGGTTGGTGGCAGTGCCTTGGACCTTGGTGGTGGTGCCGGTGTGTTGGATGGGGGTGGGAACTGGGAAATGGTGGTGGGAGAAGCGTGGGAGAGCGCGGAGGTGGGGAGTTTTTAACTCGGGGGCCGTTTCGCGGATCAGCCCCCGCGGTTTTGCTAAAAACGCATTTGGTCTGCCTCTGGGTGTCCCTAGGGGCCGTGTGGTAATAAGCGGACTCCGCGGGTGTCCTCGTGGGAGGACATTATTATTCCCTGTGCCCGGCGGATTACCAGATCTGACCCTGACGAACCGCGTAACCGCAGGGCGGTCCCTCGCCTGCCCGGCTGCCGGTGGGCCCCCGAGGAACTCGTCGCAGCAGTCCGCTCGTCCCGACGACGATGGCAATGCGCTCTCGCAAAGCAGCCAGGGAGTGTCGCCGTCGCCGCTGGAGCAGGATGAACTCGGGCGGAACGGATAGCGCCGCCGCGGCGGGCGGCTAGTGAAGACGGTGCTAGGCGGGTAGAGTAGGTACCGGCCGACACGCGCACGCCGCATGCGGTTCCATGGGCCGTCCAGCGATCACGATGCCCGGCCGGCTGTGGTGGCCGGGGACGAACGAGCGACGGACAGCTGTCCGTGCGGGGTGTGGAGATCCGAACCGTACGTGCAGGTGACGCGGCGCACAGTTCAGCTACGTACCACCTAGCCATCGCTGCTGCTACGGCTTCGCTTTTCCTCTGTCCTGGGACGTGCGTGGATCGGCGTCGGCACCGCCACCCTACGCCGCGGTGCTGAGCGGTGCGGGTGCGGCGGCCAGGCTGCCACCCTGTCAGTATCCTCGGTGCCTCTACGGTTCGCCTAGCCCTTGCGCCACGGGTAGGCGGTAGCCTACGACGGGCCACGTTTCCGTTTTCTTTTCCACGCCGCCCATCATCACCGGCACGGCCACGGCACCGCCCTTTCCTTCGTCCGTCCGTCCTTCCCTTCCTGCCTGCTGTCCTACAGGCTACGGCTGCGCTCCACACCGTACGGCGCCGCACGCCCGCTGGGGCACGGTGGAGGACGATGGCGAGTCGTACGGCCTCCTCCGTGCCGCGGTTGCTGCTGTTGCGTGCGTCAACTGACCACTGCTCCCGTCGTCACGTTACTCACGTCGCGCGTGCCGCACCCCGTGTCTGCCTTCCAAATGCTCCCCGCGAACTGTACGGTTTTTTTTTACAATTTGACCTTTTTTTTTAGAAAATTCACGTTTAGACCCTTGAACGACGTAAACTCAACTTTAGATTCACGGCGCTGAGGTTACACGTCTCGGCTGCCTGTCCCTATTTTGCGTGGACGCCGATCTGGCGCTTACGTGGCACACACCTCGGCGCCACGGATCACAGCGCCAAGCCTGGATTCAATACCCACAGCCGGCTTTTTCTATCCGAGGCTTGTTTCATTTGTTCTTCCTTCCTCTCGGGTTCATCATCTCCCCAACCCGTTCAATCTCTTAAATCGACTATTTGCACCTTAAAAAATTAATTTGATCCATAGATCTTTAAGAGCAAAGTATCCTCTCTTCCCTCCTTATTTTTTACGCATTGATTTGTTCTATGTTAGGTGTATTTTGTAGCCCTAGGTACGTCATTACTAGAGTTTTGAAGTGATTATTAATATTTGTAATATGCAATCTTAGATGCCAAGGCGTGAAAAAGCTAGTAAACCAAGGTAATCTCAGCGTATCTTGTTATTATTACGTTTTCATTTATGTGTAGCAAATAAGAAACCCTAGGTTTATGGTTTAATGTTCATTGCCTTTGGTTCTTAGAACAAAATTGTTTCAATTGTAGTTATGGCTGGAAGACCGAAAATGCCTTCGACCCATTGCCTCTGCCTAGTGGTGTTCCTGTGCCTATGTGTTTTTGTGGTGATCCTTGCAAGGTGGCCCAGTTCGATGAAGAGGACATGTATAAGCAGAGGTATTGGATGTGTTCTAATTTTACGTTTCAGCCTACACTTCGTCAGCGCCGCATTAACAAGATAGTGAGAAATTGATGCTGTGTAATAATTATTTTGTTTCATATGAAATCATGCATGAATTATTTGTTGTGTAACATTTGCATGTATTGTAGACCCCTCCACCGCTCTGTGATTTTGAGTAGTGGATCGACACTAAGATCAAACTAGGAAGACAAGGAGTGGATGACGGCTATTCTATTTGGGAGGCGGAGGACAAGGAGATGATCGAGAGGAGGCGCTTAAAGAGGGGGCTGCAGAAAAGGAGCACAAGGAAGAGGAGGAAAGGAGGCGTGTTGTCACAGCGTCTGAGGAGGAGAGGGAGAAGAAGCTTGAGCGTGTGCGCTGAGCAAAAGCAGCGATGGAGGAGAATCCCGATGCCCTGAGGAAGGGAAAGTGGCCTCGTTGCACTCAGCAGTCTGCATGACTTGCTAGTTGTATGGTTTATTCATAAACAATGTTATCTATTCTTGGACTTTGCATTGTGTTATCATGTAATGCACTTTAAGTATGGACGTTATTTAGTTTGTCGACATGTACTTCTATCGTTATTGTGTTGTTTAATGCGCCCAAGTATTGGACTTAGTTTTATTATTTGTGATCATAATATTTAGTTAACGTACTACAAATAAAATCTAACGAAGTACTGTATTACATAATCCAACACGCACAACACATGGAATGGCATGTGAGAACATGTATCAAACTAGGGTACAGAGGTCCTAGACTAAACCTAACATGCCTTAGATAATTGAAGCGAACAACAAGCACATAAAATAGCATGTGAGAACATATACCAAACAAGGGTACATATGTCCTTCGACTAACCCTAAAATGCTTTAGGTAATTAAACTAAACAACAAACACATGGATGTGGCATATGAATAAGTTAGATTCGTTCTAGCTAGTAGTGTGGCCACATAGCAAATTGTGTTGCACCTTCTCCATAGTATCCTCCCATTGTTGTTGGTGGTGGTGGCCGGGGTGGCGGTGGAGGCCCCTTGTTCTTGTGATTAGGGCAGGTGCAATATGGATTATTGCAGAGTGCCTCCTATGAACCAGCACTGTTGTTGTTGTCGTCGTCGTCTTCGTTGTCCTTGTAACCACTGCTAACTTCCCTTTGTAGATCGAAGATACAGTCCTACATGTAGTAGATTGTAACACCCTCGGTGTTACTGTGGCAGAACCGCCCAAAATAGCACACTTTCGGAGGTGCTCGTCTTGCACCAGACACTAAGCACCCCGAAAACAAGTTACCGCGAGTGGTATCCGTCGGGCACACCCAGCGGGAGAACTCAAAAGATCCACATTTTTTCCAATGATCCAATAATGAGAATGAGTTACAATATAAGTCCATTTCATACATCAGAGTTTCTTAAAAAGTACATTATTACAATACCAAATACCAGAGTGCGAAATGATAAACATTTGGGTTTAAAAATATCATCTAGCGGTAAGGGGCGAGGATCCGTCTGAGCCCACCAGAAGAATCCTCCACACAAAGGTACTCCTCAAGCCTCACTTGCAACAGGGGTAAATAAACCCTGAGTACACAATGTACTCGCAAGACTTATCCGACTAGTGGGAATAATTTTCCGACTCCAAGGAATATGATAGGCTTTATGGTTTGCTAGTTTTCTTTAGCGAAAAGCAACACTAATAGTGAGTCCTTATTTATGTCTTATTATTAGCCGTATTAAGTTATCATCTAGCCAGTCTATATAAGCACCTGTTCTACTTTCAAGCAAGAGTTGAGAAATCAGTTTCATTTCTTCTCCTTTGAGCTTTCAGTTCTTACTACGGTGCTAAACCGCAGACAAGCCGTACCGGATTTCCCGGCGATTCACGAATCAATGTGCCCAGCTGGGTGCCCCAAAAACACACACCCCGCTTGTACCCCAGGCACAAGTAGGACTAACCCATCACTCTCTTGTCCCGGGTGTCTAGGTCCCTGTCCAAACTTGGACTCCAAGCCCCCACTCCTGAGTCCCAGACTCAGTGTGGTGCAAGGACCTCCACCATCCCCGCCTCCAATCAGTTGGTCCGGAAAGAGCCAGATCCGCGACAAGAGAGCAATAAGTCTTCTCTGCGCTCATACCCAAGTATGCGCTCGGGACAATATCTCTGTGAATTGCCTAGAGCCATATGCAACGACCGGTCCTTAATCGACACAGACAGGGAAAAAGTGTAACCGAGCTATGCCCTGTTGGCCGTAGGACACAACCCCTTACACCCACCAATACCCAAACCATATCCCTGCCCGGTCACTAGTTACCTTTACCATTTTATCATGAGTGATCATATTTATCACCTACTTGCGGGTAACAATAGGTTACTCACGCTACCGATATCCTGAGCATAGCAACTACTCGACCTGTACTAGTATGACTCATAGGTAGATATACTTATGCATGTAGTTTCCATAAAATACCTGTAACGTAAAAGCACATCATATACATATTCAGTGATTAGTAAAAATAGGGGTTATGCATCGGGGCTTGCCTTGGGCAGACGACAGGTCAGCAAGGTCAACACCAGCAGGCTTCGGGGCTCCCTCCTACACGAGGATCTCCTCCTCGTACTCATCGATCACCTCGTCGTACTCCGGCTCGCCGACGGGCACGAAGTCTACCAGCTCGTTATCTACATGCATGAAATGACGATGCAATGCTTAGGAATATAACAACAGCAACTCTTAAAATAAAAATACATCAATTTAACTACTAAGCTAGTGCTATTGACCACGGTGCTAAGCTATCTCTTGACATTCGTTATTACTATAGCAACTACAGGTGTTCTTACCCCTAAAGCTAATTTTACGCTATATACGATAAAGCAAAGGTAATGGCTACTCTATTCAACAACGCATTGTAAGGCTACAAAATTTACAACAAGTATATAATAACCTAGCGAGCCTACTGTAAAATTTTTATATCCATAACTATCACCAATCTTCCACAAATATTCCTACAACTATTAATCTACATAATATTAGCTTTCTGGTTTTGAATTTATGACCCAATACTTGCCACAACTAACTGCAATCAAACTGTACTAACAAATAGACAGTATTTTTGCGAACCTAACAAAATTAGTCTCACTATTTTTGGACTACTACACAATTTACTATAAATTATTAAAGTTCAGCTTGAAAACTAAATTGAATAAGTATTTCTACTTTACTAGAAATTGAAAAAACCAAATTCTAACTTCATGGCTAACAACTTCATGCGGCTCGACCCTAACGGCACGCAGTAGCGACGCCTTGTGGAAACACATTACATTGAAGGCTGCCCACCCGACCAACGGCCCGCGACAAGAGAGACCCGCGCGCGACGACAAACATGCAAAAATGCCCCCGAACTACTCGGTATTTACTGCGAGCTCTAAGGCACTATTCTTCTAGTCTACGGTTTTACAGCTACGCCCTTCCCCTTCTTCTTCTTCGCATGGCGACGTCCCCGGCACCGTCGCGCGCCTTGTAGCGACGGCGGTGGGCTTGAGTGGTAGCCACCGGCGTCACCCGACCCTCCATGTCCTATCTAAGGGACCGATGGTTACCTCGACGACAACGCACAGCGACGGGAGGCGATACGGCGAACAGGGGCGTTGTCCCGAGCTCCCTCCTAGGCGGTGGTTCTTTCCCTACGATGGCGGGTGCGTTCCCGTGAGCGACAGCGAAGACGAAGCAAACAATTTAGCTAGCGAGATCAAGGAACGACCCACAGAGACCGTTGAGATGTCGGTTCGGCCGGAGATGGCTTTGAGCGAAAAGCCACGCGTGCGCACCGACGATGCGACGACGACGGCGCAGCGATGGCACGCAACCACGTCGGGGAAGGCCGGCTCTTTGTAAAGCTTCTGGCCCGAGGTGCAGGGTGCTCTGGGAGGGTAAGACTAGGCCGATGGTGCAAGGAATCGCTACTGGGTGCCCGGAATAGGTGGCTTGCCGACGGTGCGTGTCCGTCCGGTCTTATGGACCCGGCGGAGCGGCGATTTGGAATTGAGGCACCGTGCAGCGGCACCTGTTCACTAAAAAAGTTCCAGTTTAGGATACTCTAACCATGAAAACACTCTACAGGATGATAATAATCAACGCCCTGTTCACTTAGGCTTGTTTTGCTTATAAGCTGTACTTTTTCAGCCAACGAACAATATTTTTCTCTCACACCGAATCAGGCAACAATACTTTCAGCTATGGCTTATCAGCCAAACAAGCCCAAGCAAACGGGGCACAAATCTCCGCCCAAAGGGAATCAGAGAGAAGCAAGACAAGTTTGAAGCCACGGAGCTGTGCACAAAAAACTCCAAGAGAATATAGAAGACAATCATGATAGAAGAGTGCCAGCTATAAATCCCAATCTACTGTAGAGGAGCGGATCATGCCATGAGGCTTCGCATAGCAAAGATCACCTCACTGGCCGAGGACAACCACTCCAAATAGTGATACAGAAATTGAAATTTATAGATGCTTCTAGAGTTGCTCTTATAAACCATGCATCTTCAAATTTCACGAAAATTCACTGGATACATATCATTTTTCAGAGCTCAGAAGAGATTTTGAACACAGATGGCAAAAAGTGCTTTTACCATTAATATCGTTATCATTACATGCTGAATGCACGATTGAAATTGAAACAGATATTGAAAATGCATATCCTATTCTAGATCAGTTGCTGCTCAAAGTAAACGGCAGGCCTAGCGCCCGGACGTCCGGACATGGCTCCCACATCTGTGTAGCTTCCGTGCCCGCATCCTGCCCCATGCTCCGTGTCCGCATCACGCCCCAGCACCAGTGCCCGTGTCCGTCGCAGGACCCACGCCCCCGCACGGGAAACCCACGTGGGTTGACCCGCAGCTACGCCCCAGCAACAGCGATAGCCAACGTGCAACACCCCGATCTACTTTTGAAACATCCAGATGAACACATTTGCAACGTACGTCTGAAACAGATGAAACACTTGAAACATGCATGTATAGGCATAGCAACATATGCAACATCCAGATCTACTTTTGCAATGTCCAAATAAACACTTGCAACATAAGTATGAAATATTCGCTTGAAACATGCGGATAGAGCCATAGCAACATTTGCAACATCCACGTGGAACACTTGAAACATACGTCTGAAACATCTGAAACAGTTGAAACATAGGCTTGCAACATGCGTATATTGTCATGAAACATATGCAGCATCACAGATCTACTTGGTAGGGAACTGCGTTAGCCAGCACGCTCGGTTCTCCGCGGTGGGGGAAAGGCACATCAGGGTGGGGGTAGGCACGGCACGGCGTGAGAATGGCGAGCGGTGGGGGAAGGGGGCCGACAGATGAGTGGCCACGCCGCGGCTCGGCCACGTGGCGACGCGTGCAGCCCAGCTCGGTGACGAGTTCTAGGCCTAGGCAGGGGCGTGGGGCAGCGGCCGGCGGGGTGCCTCTCGGGCAGCTCGGCCTCGGCGCTCGGGGCGGCAGCGCTCGAAGTCGTTGCATCGTGGCCTCGGGGGTCGCGGGATGAGCGGATAAGGAATGAAATTTTTTTTAGAAGATGGAGCCACGTGTGGAGGGCCGTGTCTGGACGGGCGTCACGGGATGGACGCCTGTGCAGTTATCATTATCGCAAAGTAAATGTTGATGCTCTAGCTACGGTTTCTTTCAGAGATCTTTCACTTTCAGGACTGCATCGAAACCAATATCGTGGCAAGAGAAGGGCATTACAGACAATGGCGGACCCGTAAAAAATATTTGGGGGGCTGAAACAACCTTTGCTCGATCTTAAGTCTCAGCCCCTCCCTACACTATAGAACCTTTGCTTAAAAAATTCATGGGGGTTCCATTGCTACGATATGGGTAGGGGGGCTTGAGCACCCCCCCCACTTGTGTCCGCCCTGATTGCAGACTTGCGGTATATCCATGTGTTCCCGGCTCCCGGCTCCTTGAAAGAGTCTGGCAAACATTTTCCTGCTATTTTTAATAAAAAGCAGAGGAGCCGAAACCATTTTGCTCCAAAATAGCTCTGGCTCCTCTGGAGGAGCCCCTCAAGAGCAGCCGTGCCAAACACCCTCTTATAACTTGAAGTAGCTCTGATAAGTTCATATGAACAAAAAAAATGCAGAAAGAATCATCTGAACTTTCAAGAACACCGTTTATTGGAATCCATGCACACTACGGATGAACTAGAGGCTACCATCAGCAGCGGTGTAGTTCAAGGGAGCGTTCATATGCATGAGTGTGAAGACGTCTTGCGTTCAACTACAGCATCATACTCAGACATTAAAAAAAACAGAGGGAGTAGTTCATATAGATTCAATAAACCAGCAGAGAAATTTTCATTTTCACACCGGAAATATGTTTTGATTAACCATAACTGCATTCTAGTGGCCTTGCCTTCAAACTACTATTTAACAAAAATATTTTACACATTCATCCTGTTGGAAGCAAGAACACTAGAACATAATAAACATATCTGAACACCCCTAACAGCCTCACGAGTCACGATAGAATTCCTAAAAGCATCAAACTTCCATAGTGACATCCTATTACCATAATGAATTGGGGAAAAAAACACTACTAGAAGAAAGCAACAGGCATGTGCTAGTGCAGATAATAGAAGTTCATGTGTTTCACAACTGAGCAAATCCAGCCAGTATGTGCCACATACATATGCACTAGATGGCTAAAATTAGTGAACGGGGACACTGAACACAGATAATTTTACCTGGTAATGAACTTGACGCTCAAGCGCACACTAACAGGACAGAATTTGTCCAGAGAGTTTCTTCAAAGTTCAAACAATTTGTCCAGAGTGTTTCTTCAAAGTTCAAACAAAGCAGATCGCATATCATGGCCAGTAAATCAGAAAGATCAAAAGACGCATGATGATGGAATTTCATGAAAATTCACTGCATACATATCATTTTCAGAACTCAGAAGAGATTTTGAACACAGATGGCAAAAATTGCTTTTACCATTAATATCATTATCATTACATGCTAAATGCACAATTGAAATTGAAACTAATATTGAAAATGCACATCCTCCTCAGGATATGGGCATGTTCGCTTGTCTGAATTCTGAAGGAATTTAGATGGTTTGGAGGAATGCTGGAGGAATTTGTGAGAGAAAAACACTGTTCGAATAAAAAAATAAGCGGGTTGAGCCAGGTTTAAGGGCACGCATGAACGGGAATCATGCACATTCTCTAGCTACGGTTTCTTCCAGAGATCTTTCACTTTCATCAGGACTGCACGTAAACCAATATCGTGGCAAGAGAAGGACATTGCAGACTTGCAGTATATCCCTGAGTTCCCATGTCCTGCACTCACATTTAGCTGTCAGAAAGGTCAGCTCCTAATGTGTCAAACTGCCCAGTATCTTGCAAAGATAAAGCAATAAATAATAGCTTGAAGTGGCTCTGATAAATTCATATATGAATAAAAAAATGCAAAGGAAAAAGTCATCTGAACTTTCAAGAACACAGTTTATTGGAATCCTTGCAGTACGGATGAACAAGAGGCTACCATCTGCAGCGGTGCGGATTAGGCACGGGCTTCCGGGAGCTTAAAATCCATGATGCCGCTGCTGGCAACATCCAGTCCAGTAGGAAGGGGCAGCGACAGAAGAGGGGTTGAACTCCCAACACCTACTGCGTAGTTCAACAGAGGGAGTAGTTCATATGTACGAGTGTGAAGACGTTTTGCGTTGAACTACATTAGAAAAAACAGAGGAAGTAGTTCATATAGATTCAATAAACCAGCCGAGAAATTTTCATTTTCACAATGGAAATATGTATTGATTAACCATAACTGCATTCTAGTGAAGAGCCTTGCCTTCAAACTATTTAACATACAAATTTTACACACTCTTCCTGTTGGAAGCAAGAACACCTGAACATAATAAACAATCTGTAGACCCCTAACAGCCTCACGATAATACATGCCTAAAAGCATCAAACTTCCATAGTGATATCTTATTACCACAATGAATTGAAAAAAAAAAACCCACACTACTAGAAGAAAGCAACAGGCATGTGCTAGTGCAGATAATAGAAGTTTATGGGTTTTACAAGTGAGCAAATCCAGCCAGCATGTGCCGCATACATATGCACTACATGACTAAAATTAATGAACGGGAATACTGAACACAGATAATTTTACCTGGTATTAAATTTGCCGCTTAAGTACACACTAACAGGACAGAATTTGTCAGATAGTTTTCTTCAAAGTACAAACAATTTGTCTAGAAAGTTTCTTCGAAGTTTAATCAAAGCAGACCGAATATCATGGCCAGTAAATCAGATACACCAGGAGACGGATATAATCACTCAAACAAAATTACATGTCACAAGAAGATGGTCAGTAAATTTAGTTTGTGAAGAAGCTAGCTGGTTGAAGGTGGTACAAGTATAGCCGAGGCAGGGCCTGGCATGGGAGCAATTCGCCAAACAGCTCGCGTGCGCGTGTCGAGGTCGAGGCCGAGGCCTACCACCCTCTCGCGCTGCAGCTGTTCGACGAATTGCTTCCAGGACAGGCCAGCTCCGGGAGCATCGGTCGCGGGCGTGAGGTGTCGCTCGCTCTCGCGGCGGGACATGCATATGTCCGCGAGACAAAAGCTCAACCACCGCTTAAACAGCTGACGGCGGCGGCGGCTGAGAGGAATGGAATGGTGGTTTAGTTTAGGTTAGGGTTACGGAGCTGTGTTGCGTCGGTATATATAGCGGAGTTGGGTGGAGCAACGGCATCTGGCTGGATCGGCCCACTGTCCGTTCGATGAACTGCTTGGGCCGGAAGTGTTCGACTCTTTGGCTGGGCCTAAGCAACTGACGACCAAGGAATGCAGTCCAGGGCTCCAGGCCCAAGAAGGAGCCCGGCACCGAATGATCTGTTGACTGTCGTGCTGGAGTTCTGCTCAAAAAAAAAAAAAAGAGAGCTGTCGTGATGGAGTGAGCCAACGTTTTTTTTGATGCCGTGAACCAACGTCTTCTCGTGAGTCGTGAAGTCGTTCCTTTTATTTGAAACTTGGAGTCGTTCTTTCAAGTGAAACCACTTGTGACCACTTAGACTGTCTTCAGCCCGAACCCAAATACAAGACGTATTCGTTGGTTTAGGTCGCGCACAAGGAAAATGTCGCGCACACAAAACTTCACGTTTCCAACAACGGATGCAAAAGTCCAACGCAGAAGGCCGCCCAACCAAGCGCCGCCGCTCACCGCCGGGCCGCTCTCTCGCGTGGCCGATCCTCGGCAAGGCTGACGGCTCCGGCCATGGTCCCTTTGCCGCCGCGCCCGCCAGCAGAGCCGCCTCGCCGTCGTCCGAGGAGGAGCTTGAGGAAGAAGGGAGTGGCTGCCGACATTGAGGAAGAAGAGGAGCGGGGTTCGGGGCGGCAGTCGCCGTGCGAGCTAGCTTCACAGCACGAGCTCTGGATCCAAATTTCAACCTCACCTGCGACTTGGACTGGCGCTGTGTTCGACAATATCTGGACCCGCCGCCCGAAGCGGGCGAAGCTCGGCCCCAACCTCACCTGGGCGAAGTGGTCCACCAACCCCACGACGAAGCTCGTCCTCCATTACGGCGTGGCCTGCGCCTCTACCGCGCCCGACCAAGAAGAGAAGGAAGAGAGGGCGCGACGGCCTCGCTGCCGTCGTCGTCCCGTGAACGCTAGACCTCGCCGTGGTTGTCCCCGACGGAGATGTGTCAAGCGGGCGCCGGTGGATGACGTGGACGACGGCGACGATGGCTTCCGGTGAGGGACGCTGAAGGAGAGGTCCGCCATGGGCGTGCAGCGAAGGGCGATCTGGCAAGGCTTCCCTCGTCGGTCCTCGCATGTGGCGGCGAATCACCCACCACTGGCGGTGAGGGGCGTCGGCGGTGCAGATTTGACCACGCGAATCCCACGCTGAGGAAGGGTGGCGACCATGGGCGCGCAGAACCGCCCCAACGAAAGCGGTGATTTGCAGAGGCCCCCGGCGACGTAGGAAGCCCGCCGGTGGAGGAAGCAGTCACAGGCGGCGGCGGCGTCCGTGCTGCACGCAGCTCCGGGCGCGCTCCTGCGTAGGGGCGTGGAGGGGAGGGGGAGCAGCAAGGGGAGAGGAGGAAGAGAGGAGCGCACGGCCTCGCCGTCGTCGTCCACGTACCCGGAGATTTGTGTCGTGGAGAGAGGCGACACTTTTTTGTCTTTCGTCGTGTGCTGGTACGCAAAATGGGTGTTTGGTTGTGTCCTCTGTTGGAGCGGGTTTTTTAGACGCAAAACACTCCACGACTTATTTTACGTTTGGGTAACCCTTTGTCTACGCTGTTGGAGACAGTGTTACAACTTTGCAAGCATTTCGTTTTTGCTTACTCATCCTGAATTCCTGATAATGCAGTATTGATGACCAATATTTAAATAGATTGACAACGCATACTATAATAATTGAGCAAATCAGTCTTTCTTATTTGGCATTAGAAAATTTAGACTTTTTTACCTTGCACAGAGTTGAAATTTTGTTCCATAAATAGCACTGCCGTCCATTTGGACTAGTAACGGTGTCAAGTGGCTGGCAAAATGACATGAATACCCTTGTTTCGGGCGCGGATAGGCGAGGCTGCGCCCTGTGCGCGTAGGCCGCACAGGCTGGCCGAAGCCCCGTCGCGTCGTGGCATTGCCGGAGCACTGGCGGGCGAGCCCGCACCACCGTGTCCCCCACGCCGCAGATGGGCACCAGTGCGGCGGGCAAGGGCATCTCTAGGCGTCTCGCTGCCACCTCCGTCCGAGGCCGCCCTACCGTGACGGTCGCATCGTGAGCTAGCGCTAACGCTGGCGGGCGAGGCCGCCCCGCCGTGTCCCGCGCGCCACGATCGGTCATCTTTGGGCGAGGCCGCGCCATGTCCGCCGCAAGAGGCCTCCGCAAGCTCCAGGATGTCGTCGACCGATGCCTCCTCCGCCCATCCTTGTCTCCTCCAGCATCCATAGATCTAGGTTTAGAAGAAAAGGAAGCGTCGGGGGAGAGGGGGGAGGCGCAGACGAAAACCGCGACTCCACGTGTCGCCAGCATTGGTAGGAGACAAGGCACGTGCTATACACAAGGGCATTTTGGTTCTTCTGAAAGAAAGCTGATATGGTCAATAGAGTCAGCTAACAGATGGATGCACCAGATAGATGGTAAATTTAACTCGGTTCAAAATTTCTAGAGACAGATGAGGAAGACTGATTTGTTTACTAAATACATAAATGTCTCAAAATATATTGGCAAAGCTCAATTTCCATAGCAGTATAGCACACTTGTGGTTGTCCACGATACGTAGATTCGTTCCGGCCGGAGCAAGCATTGTTTGATATAGTTAAACTAGCAGATGCCCCCATGCGCTGCTACTGGAGAGCCTCGATTTTTTCTACGCAAAAAAGTATAGTAAAGAAACCATGGTTGCTACTGGAGAGCCTCGATTTTTTCTACGCAAAAAGTATAGTAAAGTAAGTATATCTTTGAGATCTCATGTCAAACAACAGACAGGACACCTAAGATGCTAACCAGTGGTTGATATTATCCAACTCTAGTTTTGTCAACAATGCATACAGGTCTAGTGAAGTCGCATCCCCGAGTGATTCCTTTCTGACAATTATTTTAACCTGTGCATAGTCACAAATTATTGTGAGGTTGCTTTACACCCACAGCTCTGTACAGATTCATGGATATCATGGAATACCATTATATTTGATCATGGGATTTAATTAGCACCAGGAGAGAAGTGTTATGGCCCCGTTCGTTTCGCTGAAAAAACAAACCGAAACACTGTTCTCGCTGATTTGTTGTGAGAGAAAAATATTGTTCCAGTTAAAAAAACAAGCTGAAAAGTACGGATTATAAGACAAACGAAGAGGGCCATATATGATACCTCCTTCCTAGCTTCCCTAGCTATGCAAGACGCATATTTGCCGAAACACGGAGTACCCACATATGACATATTCGAATAAGAAAAATTATATCATACCAAACAATTCATCGAGGTATCTTATTTACACATGCAAACGGACAGAATTCGTGAGTGCTCAATGACCGAAAACAGTAAATAATGTAGTGATTTACATAGCCTATAAACACCTGACATAAATAAACTGAATCTCTTAAAGTCATTCAGGCAATTCCGCAAGACTGCAAATTTGACAAAAGATGTATGAGATCATAATCATGTGGCAGTAACAAGATACATATTACAAGCAAGCAAAATGTTTTGGGGAGCAGGACAAGTTTCCTGATGGGCAAATGGCATTTCACTATCAGAGAATTTCTAGTTTCCAGAAAAATGCTTTGTCTGCTAATCCTTGGACACTAAAAAGTAAAAATATATCTTCCGCTATCTCTTTTAGCATCAAGAACACCTCCCCTCAAAATTATATCAAAATGTTTATCCAATTATGCCATTTTAGAAAAGTTACTTCTCTGACATTCATTATATCATAAACCAAGAGTACCAGCAGCGCCTCTGTGGTATGATCTAGTTACAGATCTGAATTATTCTTTACCAGCCTGTACAATGTTAAAAGACAGCGCAATCAGGTGAGATAATGAGGCTTGTAGCTACGTTGGTATTCCATATTGTTAAAATTATGGCATGGCACAAAGGATGACTTAAATCGACAAAACGGGCCCATAGTTTAGCGCGCTAACAATCCGATAATTTCAGTGGGGTGGGGCACACTGATAAAGAACAAAAAGAATATTCGCCATATTGTAGCTTCAGAGCTCAGCAAGATACAATGTTTTCATCTTGAACTACAGATACCCAAAACAACTTTATGCCACACCAATTGGACATCATAAATTCCAACCAGACTTGAAGCAATTATGTTTCCTTAATTGGTAGTGGTAGATCCTATGGCGACCTGAAGTATCTAAACGGCAGTGTAAGAACCAAAGAAAGTAGCAGAGGTAGAGAGTAAGAGGGCACCGACCGTGTCCCAAATCTTGAGCTTGATGTGCTTGTTGTCGATGGTGATCATCCGGGCCTGAACTTGATGCCGACTCGGTGAGAGTAAGAACCAAAAGCATACCAGATTGAATAAGGTAGCCTTCCTGCCACAAAGATTCCACTTTCACTGGCCACCAAAGATAATGAACTCCGCAAATACATCCTACAATTCCCCTTGTAGCACCCAGCTCCTGGCCATCTCAATCAATGGCAAGCACTCCCGGCACAACATTCATAAACTGCTGAAACATAGAATCTCCGTGCTGGGTGTGCCCATGGATTGGGCCAGCCAAAGTGCCACCCCTCAATCCCCAATATCCATCCACCAGAACAGCCATTAGGCGCATTCACACTGCAGTTTCAGCAAGCCAGACTCCAAGACAGGGCAGTGAGAGGTAATTACCGAACACATTTGAATCACATCCAAGTGCAGAGATTGGATTCAATGAGTACAGTCCCAGAACAGCCAGCAGCTTGTAATAATCAGAGAGCTCCTGGTTTAGTGCTACTGTTTCCTCATGCTGCTCAGGTACCTCATTGCTTTCTCATTTCAAATATGTAGATGAACATGCCAATATTTTCATGAATACTAATATCATACCTGCAAAAATAGTATCTGTCAACAGTGTGCCAAAGAGATCAGTCATTGGTGTTCCACATTTTTTTCCAGGGAATAAAGGTCTCCCAGTCAAAATCTTTGCAAAAATGCAACCAATGCTCCACTCAAACTGCATATCCAACTCACACTGCATATATTACATTGTGTACAGCTGAAAACTGTTTATATTAGAGAATATATGAGTACTGCAAAAATCAGACTTCATATATTACATTTTTTAAAACTGAAAACTTAAAACTCTGAACCCCATGTGCCTTCGTAATCCATCTTAGCACTTTATCACCAAAGCCACTGACCAAGGTAAGAATCATGGTACAAACGAAGGCTCTCTGTGACTACAAAGTAGGGAAAAATCTTAATTAGGTATCTGAAGGCAACAAACAAATAATAATAACAGTTGTTGCAGACGATAGACAAATTACAAGATCATGCTAAAAAAAAGATAATCATTCACTCCCGTCCATATAAAAATGCCGCATGTTTGGCAACAGCATTCCAATCCCGAACTAAAAAAAAATCTAAAACATAATAATTATTTTCAAAAACAGTATGTGTGTTTCATCCCGCAGCAAGGCAAACAAAATGGTTATCCAAATGGGTCAGGCAACAAAAAGCAACAGAAACCACCAAGCAACTAAACCAACAAAGCTAATGGCCTGATTGGAAACTTTGGATTACTCTGCACTTGTAAATATACACGTATAATTTCCTATGAATTAAGAATAGAGACATAAACAGAATCACGCATTGCAGCTAGTATTTCAGTGTTTTACACAGGTTTGCTTTGACAGCAAAAGGCACAAGGCAACTTTCATCAGCTGAGATGGTGGCGTACATGGGTGCTTGAGGTAAGCGGTAGCATCAAGTAACGCCGACGTTCGACAACTAACCTTATCGGCTGCTCTCTTGCAAGGCCGTGGAGCAGATCGAGCTAGGTGGTGGCACCCAGCGGGTTCCTACCCGCACTCGTTGCAGGGCCTCGCCTGCTACTCGTCGGGCCAGGGCGGGACGGTCCGGCGGCAGCCTCGAGTGCCAAGCGGGCGAGGGCGGATCTGAGAGAGAGGTGCGCCCGGGTTGCTGCCGTCGAGTAGGGCTGGGCTCACGCCGATGTACCCGCCGCCGACGCCGCCAGGTGGGCTCGCAGCTGCAGGAGGAGGAGACGGCGGAGAGGAGGGCGCCGTTTCCCGCGTCCGCGTCCGCGTCTGGTGCCCTCAGCGGCGGCGACGTTGGGGGCGCTCAACGGAGGCAGCGTTGGAGGCGCTTGGCGGCGGGGCGGCCTCTGGGGCGGTCGGCGGAGGGGCGAGTCGCGTTTTTTTTTTTTCTTCTTAAGCCGGTGGGTTCGTGGGTCAGGGAGGCAGGGGAGCGAGGCAGACCGAAGGCAGGTGTGGACGATTCCAGTTTCGTCTTAATAGAAGTATGAGTATGCCTCGAGAAGAGATGGGCTCGCTTCCAAGGTTAGAATGTCTTCGAAGAACCACGAACCAAAATACAAGATTTATTTATTTTTCGGGTAATGCTATAAACAAAGGATTTAATATTTATTTTGGTCTTCTCCAACGATAAGACTTAAAAGACAACTCTTTCTACAAATAGATCTCTAAGAGAGAGGATACTTAGATTTAGGTTATGTTTCTTCTGACACCAAAATAGATCTTGCATATAGGTGGTTTATTGAAAGTTATAGATATTATATTAAAGACCTATTTTAAATTTAGCTTCCGTAATATGTCTTACAGCCTTAGCGGAGTCGGTAGGAGTCGTTAAACTTGTGGCGCCATGCTAGTACGTTAGTAGCTCCGGAGGCCTTGTGTTTCACTACCGTAGATGCCCGGCCTGTGACATGGAACGGAGTTTACAAACTTATCAGTGGAGCACTAATGCTGAGCAGCTGTACGCGCCCCGGGACTTGAGATGGAGGTCTCAGCTAAACTCCAACCGTCCAACGGACTTCCCCGCAGGCCCCGGCCGTGCTTTGTTCTTGAGGGCCCCGCCGCCTCCTGTAGTGAGCAGTAGTATTTCGATGGCAATGACAGCGTTCACCCCAACTGCCACTGCCGTCGATTCATTCCCCTGAAAACTATATATGAACATATTTTCAGGACCGCATGGAAACCAATACGGACCGGACGCACGGGTCAAAGTCCTATGCGCGTGTAAAACTGTTTCGCTTGCCTTTGCACAGTGCGTGCTCGTCTTGCCCATAGGGTCCACACGTAGGCCCATGTTGCGCCAACCGCAGACGCTCGACCCTGCCATCCTACTCGCTAGGGGTGCTCGCGGCCTCCCGCATGTGCTTCGAGGAAGCTCGCCCAAGGGTGCTATGGCCTCGAGCCCAGGGCGCCGAGCAAGTGCTCGCCCAGGGTCGTGCAGTGCTCGCCACTCGGCTCTGGCGCACCGGCGAGCTACATGCACCACCACTTCGTTCATCCAAGCACCAAGGTGTTATTACGCTGAAAATGTAAGTTGCAAACGTATGTTTAAAATATTTTGGATGTTTCATCTGAATGTTGTAAAAGTAGACTGAGATGTTGCAAATGTTACAATGACTATACACGTATATTGCAAGTGTATGTCCCAAATGTTTAATCTATTTTTTTTAGAAGCATGTTGCAAGTGTGTGTTCTAAATATTTTAACTATTTCATCTGGATGTTGCATATGTTCCATCTAGATATTACATACGTTACAGTAACTATAGACGTATGTTGCAAGCGTGTGTTCAAATGTTTCAACTGTTTTAGACGACATATGTTGCAGTAATTATACGTATATGTTGCAACCATATATTTGTAATGTTTCGCCTTGCTTCATACGTATAACTCAGCTACAATAGAGGACATTAGGGTACAAGTAAAAGCTTAGGTTCACCGTAGCCATTGTAGTTTGGCCTGTTTTTTTTAAGAAAAAATACTGTTGACAGGCGCTCGCGCCCTCGCTCTCCAGCCTCCACTTCCGTTGTCCACACCTACAACCTTTTTTTAATGTAAAATGGATCCCACACCTAATACTATCTTTCACCTTTCCCTTGTAGGCCAAGCAGTAAGAAAAGCTAACTTATTTGGGGGCCGAGCACTCCGTCGCCCTCCACCGGCCGTGGCCCAAACATGCAGCCGGGTGAGCATATGGGTACCGCGCTGTGATCCCTAATGTAGAAAGGCGGGATCCACGCACATGCTCTCCACAGCAGCAGCTGGCACGCGCAGACCCAACAATAGCGCGCGCGAACCCAGAAGCAGTAGCAACACGCGGGCAGGGGCAGCAGCACGCGGGACGCGTGTGTCCGTCCGAACAATAGCATGGCCCAAACCAATATTGCGGTTGCGGCATGAGATGGCCCAACAATCTGACTAGGAAAACAGTCATGGGGCCCACCACCGGCACCGGCCAACCATATATACTGCGTCAGATTTGCAGGCGAGGCGAGTGCACAGAGAGAAAAGGAGACGTGGGCCCGTGCGAGTAATTTTTAAAACTGAACCTCTGCGCACCCTTATACAGCGCACCGTCGCCATGTGAGAACGGGCTGGTCGTTTAGACATGTATTTTAGCGTGAGACAGACGAGGGGATTTTTTTAACCCCAGCCTGAAATTCACTCCCACAGGGAGTCAAACCCAGGACCCGAGAAGTGCCGCCGGGACGCTCTAACTAGTTGGACTAGAGGCCCTTTGGCTGTGCGAGTAATTTTTAAAGTGGTCAAACCAACGTAAGCTAGCTACCGCCCTGTTCGTTTGGGTTTGTTTGGTTTATAAGCCATGGCTGAAAGTACTGTTGATCAGTTTAGTGTGAGAGAAAAATACTATTCGTTGACTGATAAACCATGACTTATAAACCAAATTCGACCAAACCAACGTCGATCACCGTTGGGTCCGCCTGAGTAATTTTTGAAGTGGTCAAACCAACGTCTTCTCTTTTGCTAAAAAAAAAGTCTTCTCTTTGGGCTAGTCGTTCTTTTTAGTGAAACCACTTGTGATGGGGACATGATCCTCGGGCATGCATCTTCCCATTTTACTCTTCTTTGCACTAAGCAACTTACATCGAGTTACATTACGTGCACACACTATATATATATATATATATGTGTGTGTGTGTGTATTTTTACCCTAGCCACCCAAGCAACGGAGGCTCGTCCACCTCCGCGACGAGGATGAAGGCGTTGATGGAGACGATGAGGTCACAGTAGGAGTCGATGCTACTTCGCAGATCACGCAACCGCGTGGCCATGGCCCTGCCTCTCCGGAGACGCGCAAAACAGCGTGCTCCCGTTGCAGGACTCCACGAGGTCGTCGGCGTCCCTGAGTGCATTGGTCAGTAGATGCCCTAACTCCACGTGCTGTTGAATGATCCAGCAGCCGGCTGGTGAGTTCCATGTTCATCTCATGGAACTGCAGAAAACTTGCCGCGATGGCGACGATGGTGATGGCGTCCACTCCGAACAGCTGAAGTAGGTTGGCCGCCTTTCCGACGATGTCCCAAAACGCTGCCATTTCGTGTACGAAATGGATATCTCAGGATATGAGTGAACCTGCTGGTGGTGGTCGAGTGCACAAGGTATATATGAGGGAACCTGCTAGTAGCTATAGCAAGATGATGAAAGCAAGGATGCATGTCTCGATCGATATGATGGCAAATTTGCAATGATGCACGCCGGCAGGCTCTGTACGTATGTAGATTCGTTTCTTCCTACGGTTGAAGTGTGCCTCGAGAAGAGTTGGGCTCGCTTCCAAGGTCAGGACGGTTTCAGTATGAGTTACCCAGTGGCGCCATGCGAGTACAGGAGTACCTCTGGTTCATGCTGCGGAGGCCTTGTGCTTCACTCACTGCTCACTGTTATAGAAACGTTTTTTTAAGGCGGCTCGTAACCTTTGTAGGAGCGGTTTGGCTAGCCGCTCCTACCGAACCGTCTTTACAAATCATATATTTATAGGGGCGGTTCCTAGACCGCCCCTACAAATCGATTTGTAGGGGCGGCTACGTTCCGAACCCCGCGATCCGTGTTCCAAACCGCGTTCGCGTTGCCGAACGCCCCGCGACCAACGTTCCGAACCGCGTTCGCGTTGCCGAACACCCCGCGACCAGCATTCCAGTATTATATAAACTACAATTACAAGTTCAATTCACAAGAATATATACAATCCATCATTAAATATACAAATTCCATACACATTGTTATCAATGTCCTAGAGCTAGCCTTTCAGTCTCACGAAGGTATTGGTACTGAGGATTTCTACCTAAGTTAGACTCTCGGTCATGGTAGGCGCCTTTGACGTGTACAATCTGGTCCAATATGAAGTTGCAAAGGTCGCCGACGAGCTTTAAGAGTTGATCATCCTTGTATGGGTCTCTTTTCATTCCTTTCTCTTCTTTCCACTATAAGAGAACAAGTTTCGGTTTAGTATTTCATACCGTGTACGAAGTTTTTATACTACGGGTGAAGAGGTTCAAACTTACCCTTAAGGGATGTCTCCTGTAGGCACCGGTGTTACTCATCATAGAACATATATAGTATCCACAATGTACACTCCCAGGCTTTTCCTTGGGGCATTGTGTGTTTTGCATATGAAAATATTAAGTAATGCTTTTGACAGCTATGTAATGGAGTACTGAAGAAGTAAGTTACACTTACCGCACATAGTGTTTTTATAGCCAGCTTTTCCTTCATTGCTGGATCATGCCTTCCGTGATGTTTAGTGATATAGAACCTAAATGTCATGTTGGAATTAGTTTAGCAAATACAACTTGTTAGTATCCAAAAGTGAATATTACAAGTATGTATACAAACATATAAGCTAATGAGGATTGTCGATATGTATACGTCTTGACAATCGATATGAAGTCTTTGTATGTCACCGGGTCCTTATCTATTGAATCAAAGACCCATGCCATGCTCCTCCCGACATCAACGGCTATACAAATCCAGTGGTTGATGCATGGATTTAATCATAGAACTAGATAAGCTCTTTTGCATCAAATAAAATATATCGAATAAAGCTTTAAGTATAGAGTTGAACTTATTCGAAGTTGTATGGTAGCCATATAGTAGAGTGCTGTTGGAGAATTTTAAAAGCTAGGGCAATGTATGCCACAACCTTAAGGGACTCTTCCCTTAGTTTCGCCGTACGGATGTGCTCTTTCTCCCGAAGAGTCTTTGCAGCAGCTAGCTCTTTGGCATCCAGTTTCCACTGTTTAGGGTAATTAAAATTTGTTTGGGCTATACCTTGAGGGTCTAGATACCCGACTTTCACACTTGTCATTTGTTTGACAATGTGCACTTGCATTCTACAAATCACGGCGTGGGTTAGTTACAACAAAATTCAAAGATTACATTCATATCATATCGGGAGGACAAGGACTTATAGGCACCACGTGGGAATTAGATTCATCTCCATGGCTCCCAGGTGAAAGCATGTCTGCATGTCATTGAAGTCAAAGATAATTTTCCCGGCTGGGCTTCCAAATGTGCTGGTGGGGAAGCATGCTTGTATGAGGTCTATGCTCGTTGGGAGAACACGCAAGTACCAATCATGGAACCTTCTCATTCCAAGTGATAGGCGCTGGATGTCTCGGTTTAGTAGGAAGGGCTTGCCTCTTTCATATATTTTTGGGCAATCCTTTGACCATTTGATGGCATCAACATTTGGATACTGCTTTGCAATTTGGTGGAGTTTGCTAGTGACGGCCTCCTCAGAACCCCGTGATGGGACTTTTTTAACTTGGTTCTCAGGCTTGAACTGATCATGGGAATACCACTTGGACACGGACGAGACGTCTTTCATCGGAACATAAACTGGCCTTATGGTGATTGGATGCTTCTTTCAAAGTTCCCATTTAGGCCTGTCCTCATCTTCTTGTGCGTCACCTTCTTTAGGAGGCACTCGTTGTTCATGTATCGGCTGTGCTTATTGAGAAGACTGTGGCATCTCATCATGCACTTGCTCGGTACGAGCTGGAGAAGGTTGTGGCATCTCATCAGGCACATGCTCGCTAGGAGGCAGGGAAGAATGTGGCATCTCAGGAATGTGGTGGTCACGAGACGGTGAAAATATCTCCCCGACCTCAACAACTTGCTCTAAATTTGGGAGAGGGGGAGGCGGTGAAGAAGCAGTCAATATATTGTCCCGTTTGTGCCAGAGGATGAACTGCCCCATAACGTCTCCGAGTAACACCAGCCCCTCAGGAGTTGCGTAGTCTATCCTCCACTGCATGAACTCGGGCTTCACGGTATGCACCTCAACCCTAGTGTAGTCCGGCGGTATCTTATTATTGTGGTGTAAGCCACCGGGAGGATGTGCCACACCCGTTGCCACCTCCATCACAGTGTTCTGCCGGCCACTGAGAAACACCAAGGTGCAACTAGTTGGTTCCCGTATACGATCGATGGGGGTTACGGCTGCAGTGGAACCTTGGCTGCTAGGAACTTTCGGAGGGCTACCAACTAATGCCAGTTCTCCCGGCGGCGTCACTAATATCCGTGGCTCCGTAGACAGTCCTTGCTCCTCCAGTGCCTTCGCAACTAGAGCCTTCACTTGGAGCTTAAGATTAGTCTCCCAATCTCTGCCATATTTCTTATACATGTGCCTGTCCTCTTCGAATCCTTGCTTCCAGGTCGTCCTTTTCCCTAGCCCTCTGGTGCGGCTATTTCCCAAGCCAAGGCTAAGCTCGTCCCTCTCTCTGGAAGGATTGAATGAGCCCTTCTCCTTGTCTTCAGCATATTTCAGTATCCTTGATACTGCCTCTTGGGTCTCCGGCTTATCAAACTTAAGATTACCACCGGATGATTTTGTACTCCTCGTATATATCCAATTCCTTGAGCGTACCTTCAAATTTATCACATCAATATTCCCAGCAGTTGCGGCCTCTTCGTCCATCTTCCTAAACTGCTCTTCCTTGGCATAGTAGCCACCGGGGCCTAGATGATGGTGGTGTTTGTTCCTCTTCGCCAGCTCGGTGTTACGGGCACTGAGCTCCAATGCCTCCGGTGAAGTCTTTTGAGCCACGAGCTCCTCCCATTGACTAGGAGTTATTTTGCTGAACTCGTTGAAGAGAGTTAACCCCTTTTGGATATACTTCGTGTTGAGCTCCGACCTCCAACGTTGGAATGACTCTCCCATCATTCTGAAAGCATTTTTTACCAGTTCGTGCTTACCCTCTAGAAATCTAAAATTGAGCTTCAGCTGCCTATCACATAGTTCATTCTTTTTGTTCTCTGGTATCTCTTTCCAGTTAGGGATTGCTGGGTTCAATTTATCTCTTACTAGGGCCCCGATCGTATTACGGAATCGTCCTCTTAATTCCTTCGGCTCAAGGATCTCCCCTGCTGGCCCGACCTCCATTATTACATAGCATGCCTTATCTGGATATATATTTCCTTTTCTGTCCCCTCATTTCCACTTAGGCTTGGTAGTCGTGGTTGTGTCTTGAGGTTATGGAGCAGAGGCATCGTGATCCGTCTCTGTGGCTGTTGCCTCTGCTCTCCTTTCCTCTACTCCGTCTTGTCCAGAGAGATGTCGCTGACGTCGACGTCGTCTTTTCCGAGTTTCAGGAGGGACCTGTATATACGACAGGTCAAAGTGTTAGCAGAGGTAACACAGCCAAAGCTTTAGCAAAATTTACAAGCTAAGGCTTTTTCCCTACCTCCTCGTTTGGGTCAAAATCCTTGTCCAAATCTTCCTCTGTTGGCCTCCTTCTGGCTTCACGTGGGAAAGGATCCTTGGGACTTACATATCCCTCTTCTAAGTCATCATCATCATCATCCTCTTCTTCTTCGCCTTCAGCAGCCTCTCCTACTCTTCCTTCTGCTCCCCCTTCCTCCTCGTCACACTGCTCCTGAATAAGCATCACTTCTAGTTCCTTTTCTAACTCGTTATCGAACTGCTCCTGAGTAAGCTGGTCCTCTAGTGCTTGCTCCTCATAGGTTGGCTGCTCATCATGCTCGGGGCATCGGGCTGCACTGTCTGGTGTCCGCGACATTATTTCACGCTTTGTTCTAATAGATGCAAGAAAGTGTGCTTTAGGTACGTGAGAAGGTATAAGAAATAAAAAAGGTCTATAAACTAAAGTAGTCCTATAAAATAATAATATATAAAAAAACGAGTAGTAGCAGTAGTAGAGGCCTCAGAAACATGTCAATCATCATTTGATCTTGAACCTGGAGCATCAAGGCATCATAACAAAAAAAAGAGGAGAAGGTAATGTAGGGGCGACTGCTAATGATGCCAAGTTCCTCACAAGGTCTTGATCATAAGCTCATATTCCATATAATGTATGGACTTGGACAATTTCATCATCGGCAAAACAAAGGAGAGGAGAGGAGAGGGGAGATTTGGCAAAAAAAGCAATAGCTGCTTAACAAACATAGAGAGGAAAATGTGTAAAAGAAACAACTGTGCTTCCTAAACATAGAGGATAGGAAAAATAGCCAAAAAATAGTTGACTGCTGCCACATGGTTGGAAGACCCCTACAGATTAAAATCTGGTAACTTAGATGTGGTAAATAATGGATTAGAGTAGAGGAGGAGTAATAGTAGATAGAGTAATAGTAGAGGAGTAGAGTAGAGGAGGAGTAGAGAAGTGTAGCAGCCAATAGTTAAGAGCATCAGCCACTTAGATACAGTAGTAGTCGTAGCTAGAGTAGTAGAAGTGAGCCACTCAGCAGCTAGGGAAGAGAGTAGAGTAGCAGCCAGCAGCTAGGGAAGAGAGTAGAGTAGTAGCCAGCAGCTAGGGAAGAGAGTAGAGTAGCAGCCAGCTAGTAGGAGTAGGAGTAGCTAGCAGTAGCAAGTAGAGTAGTAGTAGTTCAGTAGAGTAGAGTAGTAGTAGTTCAGTAGAGTAGTAGTAGTTTAGTACAGTAGTAGTAGAGTAGAGAGTAGTTGAGTAGTAGTAGAACAGTAGTATAGCAGTAGTAGTACACGAGCAGAGCCACTTAGTAGTGCAGTTGAGAGTAGTAGAGGAGTAGTAGGATAGTAGTATAGCAGGAGCCACTTAGTAAGTCAAACTGGAAGGAGATTCCAAGAGCTCAAACGCGGAAGATACAAATGAAACATGTTGCTGGACTGGAAATTCTAAGAGCTGCAATCAGAAAATCAGTCTTCACAAGGCAATGCACAACACAGGAAGGAGATGCTGCTGCTGCACAAAAAACTTGGCCGATTTGCCTGGATGGCCTGGCGGATCAGCAGGCTTGGCCGAGCAGCCTTGCTGCTGCTATGCACACACCAGAGAGAGAGGTACAGATGGAGATAGCTACTAAAAAATAAAACTGAAATTGACAAGCAAACATAAACTAAAACTAAAATTGATAACATAGCTACCAGACTCTAAAAGCTGAAATAGCAATTACTGCTTAAAGAAATAGCACAAATTAAAGCCTCACTGTGCTGCTGCCATAAGCGAAATACACTGAAGCAAAAATACTCTGAACTATTTGAAAAATAGTGACTACAATTGGTACTAAACTACCCTGTTCCTATCAACACACATGCATGCAAACTGCTACAACCAATATAGCTTAGGCAAGTGAAATCAACTAATAAATAAATAAAACTACTTGCAACCTAAAAAGATGACCAAAATTCGTGCAAATGACAAAGTTCAGAACCTAAGCTAACTGCATGTGCTTGCTGCCACCACCGAACAAAGGAGGAACAAGCTGAGTGGCTCAACTACTTACCACTTAACTGCTAACATTGATATATGTTATGCACAAAACTACATCTTTCTCAGCAAACATACTACGATTTTCACAAATCACAAAACAAATTAAGTTTATTAAACTGAGCACCGAAACATGTTCAAATTAGTAAATGAATTTATAATCAGTAAATAGGTATCCAGTAAGATGAAAGATGATATGCAGGGAGAAGTAGATCAAAACAACATGACAATATGTTTTGCCAAAGACATTTTTAGTATGCTGAGAATGTCACTAAAACTGAAAACACAACTGCGGCAACCTAACAGACTGAGGATGAATGGATGAGATATTTAAAACGTCAGTAAATAGATAGTACATGATCGCTTTTCTTTTTATATGAGGAAATCTATGTTATGAACTGAATGTAGGCATTCATTGCAGAGGCTCTTGATTCATGAAGATTGAGCTTTACATTTTAGATAGAGCAATGAGATGTTGAGCTGAACACAAATTAAGCAATGAGATCTTGAGCTAAGGCAATGCACGAAACACAAATCCATAGTATCTATAAAATAATTTAAACAGGTTCATTCAGCCATGGTACAACTTTCACATAGAAATGAAATGATCGAACATTGACATAAAATAGCAGCATGGGTAGAAATCTCACTAAGATTCATAGATGAAACTAAAACCGGTACTTATGTGTGTGGTGGCAATGCACTTTCCATGAATACAACACCTACTCAGCGACAAATGTTGCAAATCAAGAGTTATAAAGGCATAAAGCAAAATAAATAGGCTGCAAATCAGACCACGAGCATAACCAAAGCACATAAGCAAATGTCTGGCTGCAAAATCCATGAACTAGCAGATAGCAAGCTGTTCAGTGAATGAGATGCAAAGGTGGTAGCCAGCTAATTGTCCCCAATTGGCACATAAACTAGATTCGACAGTACACATAGAAGCACACACATGACACATGCGTCAATCATCAGAAAAACAGGATCCTACAAAAACTAAGTCACCAGTCTTAGTCGATCTATATCTATAGGACTCGAGAAAAGCAACAATCGCAAGGGCATTTCCGCTTGCACGGGAACCAAACACCACACCGAATTTGCTTTTAAGTAAATAAATAAACTATCACAGAGCCAACAAGGTTG
Organism: Miscanthus lutarioriparius; assembly: GCA_904845875.1. Classification (NCBI taxonomy): domain Eukaryota; kingdom Viridiplantae; phylum Streptophyta; class Magnoliopsida; order Poales; family Poaceae; genus Miscanthus; species Miscanthus lutarioriparius. The sequence continues at coordinate 15,751,032 of CAJGYO010000010.1, forward strand.
ATGAACACAAAAGCCAAATTAACTCAAGGTGGATCCGAATTACCTGTCAGGTGTAGGGGAAGCTATGGAGGAGCACGGACGCCGGTGGAGGTGCGCGGAGGCCGCTCGCCGTTGGAGGTGTGGACGCTAGGGAAGGAGTGCGGACGTCGGAGAGCTCGGGCACCGTGGCCGCTTGCCGAGGGAGGGAGCACGGACGTCGACGCACCTGGGCCACGGGAGGGTGGGGAGCAGGCCCGCGGCACCTCAAGGTCGGAAACCCTAGCGCCGCCGGCCGGGTGTGGGGAGGGGGCGGGCGGGTGCGGGGAGGGGGCGCAGGCGTCGGGAGAGGTTCGGGGGTGTGGAGAGGGGGCGTGGGCATCGGGAGAGGTCCGGGAGGCGGCGTCGGCGGGGCGCCGGGGAAAAAGTGGACAGCTTGACGACGTCGAGAGGAAGAAGAGAGCGCCCAACATATTTTCACCCATGCGCCCTTGTATTTGTACTCATGACGATTTCTAGGGGCGGTTCCTGGTCCAGCCGCCCCTACAAATTGTAAGGGCGATTCCTGATCCAGCTGCCCATACAAATATTTTCTATTTTATTAAATTATTAATTCTGTATTTTTTATATCATAAAAACACAAAGTAATATAAAAACAATTGTATATATGCACAAATATAATATTTTGTATTATTCTATATATGTAGAAATATATATAAAAACAATTGTAGTCAAAACAATATAGAAAACAAAAATTAAAAATTTGAATTTTAAAACTTCGACTATAATTTTATGACATTAAGTGAAATAAAATAAAAATGTTGTAAACATAAAAGTTGTATAACTCATCAACATGTACAACTTTTATTTTGATCATCCTGTCATGTGACTTTATTTGAACGATTCAAAATTTGAAATTCAAACAATTTTAACTTGAAACAATATTTTGAAAGAGTAAATGATTTCATATGAAAAACTCATGAATACCAAAGTTGTAGAACTCATCAATATGTACAACTTTTATTTTGATCATATTTTCATTTGATAAAATTTGAACAGTTGAAATTTTAAATTTCAATAAATGGCAACTTCAAACAAGATTTTGAAACCTTAAATGATTTCAACAATAAAATTTGTGAACATAAAAGTTGTTTAACTCATCACTATCTACAACTTTTATTTTGGTCACTTTTTCATGTGACAAAGTATTAGTAAACATTGTTCACAAATTCACATATGATTCATAGTTTCATGAACTATACGAGAAACATGTTGATTTGTGAACAATGTTTACTATCATTTTGTTAAATAAAGAAATGATCGAAATAAAAGTTGTAGATCTTGATGAGTTACACAACTTTGGTATTCATCACTTTTTCAGCTCAAATCATTTAATGGTTGAAAATCTCGTTCAAACTTGTCATTTTTTTAATTTTAAAAATTTGAAGTGCTCAAACTTTGTCAAATGAAAAGAATGACTAAATCAACACACTAACTTGATAGGGCATGATTTTAGAAAATTTTAGGAAAAAAATCATCACATTTAGAGTTAGTATGAGGGAGAAAGACTAGTTACAAATTTTACCCATAGATTAAAAAGAAAAATCACAACTGTTCATGATGATGAATGATGAACAAGTGTGATTTCTCTTTTTAATCTGTGGCTGAAACTTGTAACTAGTTTTTCTCCCTCATACTAACTCCAAATGTGATGTTTTTTTTCTAAAATTTTTTAAAATCATGCTCTATCATTTTAGTCTAGTCATCTATCTTTGTCACTAATTTTGAACAATTCAAATTTTGAATTTCAGAAAATGACAGCTTCAAACCTGATTTTCAACCACTAAATGATTTCAGCTGTAAAGGTGATGAATATAAAAGTTGTATAACTCGTCAAGATCTCCTACTTTCATTTTGGTCATTTCTTCATTTCATAAAGTGTTAAGTGATTTCATAAAGTTTTAGTAGTAATAGAGTGGATGTTAAAATAGATTCATCTGGGTGTTGCAAAGGGTAGTCTGACACACATGCATAAATATAGTCTCACACACATATAAAAATATGTAGTCTTACACACATACATAAATATATAGTCTCACACGCATGCATAAATGAAGTCTTACAAACACACACTTACACAAACACTCCACGTTCAACAACTAGCTAGCCCGCTGTAGCAACTTTCTCCTTGACACCTTTTCGTTTTCATGGCAATATGTCTTTGGGTAGGTTCTTTTCCACAACACTGATCTTCTTAGGAAAGTCTGTGAATAGCGACATCTCATCGTAGTTATTCTAAGCTTCAACATCGTCCACGCCATCAACTTCAATAATGTGATGTTTCCCAGAGGCAACAACGTGCTTTGTCTTCTTCTTCGGGGGGAGGTTACTTTGTGGGTCAGACATATAGAAAACTTGTGCGACATGTGAAGCGAGCACCCAAGGGTCATCTTGGTAGCCTAGATTCTCGAGGTTCAGGACTCTCAATCCGATCTCGTTCAGTTGGTGTTGTTTGATCCAGCGGCATCAAAATAGGGCCACCGTTATATCCCTTCCATAGTCAAGTTCCCATATCTCTTCAATGATGTCAAAGTATTGGATCTTTCACCCCAATCCATCGAGAGCCTCTATTCGAACGCCGCTGTTTTGGTTCACATATTTACTATCCTTTGCGTGGGTATAGTACGTATACCCATTGATGTCATAAGCATTCCAAGATGTCACTTGTCTCGATGGCCCCTCCGCCAACCTACTGATGGTAATAGAGTCTATGGTTTCTCTAGGCGATATGTTTTGGTCCTTCAACCATGTAGTTAGTCGTTGCTTGTGTTGTTTCACGACCCAATCATCCGAACAGCCATTTTTCTCCGCCATAATGATAGCCAAGTGTTCATCAATGTACGGTTGCATCAGTTGTGTACTCTGCAAGACACTGTAATGCGCCCGACTCATCTCTTTGTAATCATGGTCGATGAACACTTTTCTACCACTGGTGTCCTTCCCAGCCAGCCTACCCTTGTGACGAGAATCGGGTTTATCAATCCTTTTCTATACTTTTAGGTACTCTTGACAGCACTCGATGACTTCTTCAGTACTATAACCCTCTATCATGGAGCCCTCTGGGTATGCTTGATTATGCACGTATCGACTTAGAACCGACATAAACCGCTCGTAGGACCACATTTCATGCAAGTAGCAAGGGCCCAGCGCCTGTATCTGATGAACCATGTGAATCATGAGATGTGGCATTATATCAAAAAAGCAGGAGGTAAACACATCTCTAGTTGGTTTTGTGTCTCCACCACAAATTCGTGTAGGTCACTCAGCTCTTGCTTGCCAATCGTCTTCTGTGAGATCTTCGAAAAGAAGTAGCATATGCGGGTGATGGCCATTTTCAAGAACTCTGGCTTTATAGCCCTGATTGCAATAGGTAGAAACACTGTCAGCATCACATGACAATTGTGAGCCTTGCAGTGTGTTATTGACAAGTCATTCATCGACACTAGCTTCTTTACATTCGCTAAAAACCCAGTCGAGACTTTGACCCCCCTTAGGAAAGTGCATATAGCTCTCTTCTCGTTTGGTGTTAGATTCAAGCATGCCGCAGGCAGAGTGTATTTTCCATTAGCCTTAGGTACCGGGTGAAGCTGTGGCATCATGTTTAGCTGCACCATGTCTTTTCATGATTTCAGACCATCCTTTGACTTGTCTATGTCCATCAAGGTAGCAATGAAACTCTCAAAGACATTCTTCTGCACGTGCATAGCATCAATGGCATGGGGGACCTCCAAGTCTGGCCAATAAGGCAGATACTGAAAGAAGATCGATTGTTTCTTAAAAGGTACGCCTTCAATAGGGGGTGTGCTTCTACCTCTGTTCATCCCATCCGGATTCTTTTTTCCATAGACGACGCATATGTTTTCACCATTTTGTACACGTATTCTCCATTATGACGTCTCTCTGGAGGGGGTTCAATCTCTGGGGTGTTGTCATAAAATCTAAAGAACAATTTGCTGCGGTACTTGTGACTTATCTTTAAAAGCGTCGGTTCCTTAGGTAAACTATCTTCTTGGATGCATCTAGGTACACCCATGTAGTATCATCTAAGCAAACCAAGCATCCTGTCTCCCCTTTGATTTGTCCAGACAAAGCAAATAGCGTGGTGTAATCATTGGTAGTAACAAATATTATTGCAATACATATGAAGTCCTCCTTTCGGAACGCATCGTACATCGGCTCCCCATGCCTCCATAGCTTCTCTATTTCTTGCATCAAAGGCTCGAGGAACACGTCTATATCAATGCCTGGTTGTTTAGGGCCAGAAATAAGAATAGTGAGGAGAAGGTACTTTCTCTTCTGACATAACCACGTTGGGATGTTGTACAAGGTTAAGATCACTGGCCAAGTGCTGTGGTCGCTCATCCTCTCATTGAAGGGATTCATTCCATCGGTGCTCAAGCCAAATCGTATATTCCTTGGGTCATCGCTGAATTCTTTGTGCTTCTCATCGAACCTTTGCCACCGACTACAATCAGCCGGGTGTGCAATCTTATCATCATCCACCTTGCGCTCATTATCCCACCATGTCATGAGTGCGGCTTCTTTAGGGTTTAGGAAGATACGTCTCAAGCGGTCAGTCACTGGCAGGTACCACATTACCAAGGCAGGAATTCTTCTCTGCTTTGTATCGTTGCCTAATGAAGTGTCCTCTAGGGGCTGAGATTCTTGTACCCCTTTTTTGTACCCTTCCTATTCCTCTTTTTCCCCATGGAGGCTTCGTTCCCACCGTAAAGGTCATTGTTCTTGTACTGTCTGGCCCCACACCGGGGACATTTATCTAGTGACTTGAACGTTTCGCCACAAAAAAGTATACAGTGGTTGGGGCTTGCATGTATTTTTTCAACCCCCATTGTCAATGGACTTATGACCTTCTTTGCTTGGTATGTGTTGGCGGGAACTGAGTTTGGTTGTGGTAGCACCCATGACAGGAGATGCAATAGATCATTGAAACTACAGTCTGACCAGCCGTACTTAGCCTTCAGGATGAGTAGCTCAAGCACAAAATGTAGCAGTGTCTAATGTGTCGGACAGCCCTTTTCAACACCATACACAGTCTCCTTCGATGTTTTTGTCACCCTTTCTAAATTTTCTAGACCTTTCGGGCTATTCAGTAAAATCTCTGATCCAAGGGCTCGAATCATGTCCTCCAAATCATCTTCATCCCCGACACGTGCTCCACCATCATTATTGGCACCACCTTCGTCGTTACCATCCCAGCTACCAGCATCACCACATTGTTCATTGCCAAACTCGAAATCCATTCGTGCATCAAGCTCTGCTGAATATTGGGACATGGATTCTATGGTTTCGTCGTCGTATTCCTCCTCATCCTCGTCGTTAACAATAACCGTTTTACCATGATGAATCCACACTGTGTAGTCCTCAACAAATCCTCGCATAATCAAATATGATCTGATGATAGTCACATCTGTCCATGCCATACGGTTCTTGCAATCTTTACAGGGACAAATAATTGTATCCTTATTCTCTGTCAACGTCGTTGCATGCTTCTTTGCGGCTTCAATAAAATTAATAAAAAAACTTGGGTCTAGATCTAGATCTACATGCACATAAAACATCCATAAAACTAACTAATTGTTCACTAAAATCAAGAAACATGGACCAAATAAGGGTATGATCTTGTTCCCCTCCCTAATTTACCATAGTACATTCAAAACTTAGGTCAAATTTGCTTCATAAGTAGCTCAAGCACCATAGAAGAGAGAGAAAAACAAAACTCTAATTACTCACTAACCAACAATTAAAACTTCAAAAAAAGTGTGGAATAGCATTTTCTTACCTTCTACAACTTCTCCACCAAAGGATTTGAGACCAAAACCTTCCCCCCTTAGTAGAACAATTTTTGAGAGGTCCCTAAGGCCTCCCCACCTTTCTTTCACGTGTTGAAGTGAGTGACCCGAGGAGGAAGAAGGTGCTACAATTTGCTTTATATGTGGGTCATTTGTAGGGGCGGCTGGTGATTGAGCCGCCCCTACAAATCAGAAGTATTTATACGCGGGAATTTATAGGGGCGGCTCAATCACCAGCCGCCCCTACAAATAGCAACGTCGGGGGCGGCTGGTGAGTGAGCCGCCCCTATAAATCAGACCCATTTGTAGGGGCGGCTCGTATCACCAGCCGCCCTTGCTGTTCCATTTGTACATGTGGCTGGTGTCTGGGTTCCTGAGCACGCCACTGTAGAGGCGGCTCCATCACCAGCCGCCTCTATAAAAAATTCGCTCCGTTGCTACGAACCGTTTTTCACGTAGTGACTGCTACGGCACCTCACAAACTCCACCCCAAACTTGTTGGGTGGGGGGGGGGCATTGACTTGAGATAGATGTCTCAGGAACTCCCACCGGACCTCCCCCGCAGGCTCCGGCCGTGCTTTGTTCTTGAGGGCTCCACCGCCTTGTGCAGCGAGCGTCGAGCAGTAGTATTTCGATGGCAAGGGACGGCGTTCACCCCAAAGGAGGAAAAGAGCAGGAAACTGCGATGAACATCCCACAATCCCGACAATGCAGTCATCCGGAACATCCGAGGGAGCTCCACCGGACTCCCCAAAGTGCAGGCAATGTTTAACAAATCCCCTCTCTGTCTTTCCAGCCAACTAGTCCTATACTAACCACATAAGTGAGGACTCTCGGTAATGAGTCAGGAGAGAAGTGCATGTAGCCGGTGATATGGGCAAGCGTGCGTAGCCTGCGAGGCAGCACGAGCATGCACATTCGGTGTGGTGGCCTGGGGCACAGCTAAGGAGGTAGGGCTGGACGCGTGTGATGCATTCCACCACGGAATGAGACACGGTGGCGGATGGTTGGAGGAAGAAGAAAGAGGCTGGATAGGAGAGAGGGCAAAAGAGAAGGGCTAACTCGATATATTTGCCACGCTAGTGCTGGATGAACCTGCTATGTCAGATCTAATTGCCAAGCGAAGGGCTATGGACCTCGGTGAACCATTTAAAAGTTTAGAGACCCAAAAATGCATTTTAAGAGTTGATGGACCTAGGTTACAACCCCTCAAAAGTTAAAGGACCTCAGGTGCATTTTACTCCGTGATTTATGTAGTCATGGAGGCTCATGTAACTTGCTAGCCTAGACCTCTACTTCGGGCCACCGCCATAGGCTTCAGAAATGGTTAGCTTCATTAGGCCATTGTGGACGTTGTAGTGTTGTTCAAATCACAGCCACCTAGAACGTGGTACGATGCCACGTTCCATGTCTATGAAACATGGGATCAGTTTTGTCCGACGGTGCAAAACCCTTTCTCAAGGAGCGTACCATATTGCTCGATCCTCCTTCCACGTTCCAATCATTCTGGGAACTTTATGACTATGGTTCGAATCCCAATAGGCTTGTAATCTATTTAAAAAATTGCATGGTTCTGTACTAGTGGACTTCAACATTTGCACTTAGAGATCGTAATGGGCGCTATTAGAAAATAGAACTTCAAGAGACATACAAAATCTAATTTTAGAGGAACAGTAGTGTCTGACTCTATCTCATTGTCTTTGTAAATAACAGAATTCACCAGGGTGCTATATAGCGCCCACTTCTGTTAATCAGAGAGAAAAAAAACACCCCACTATTGCCATGGGGTCCACCCCTAAACCCACTCACGTGCCTGTCATGCTAGTATCATGGAGATCCACCGCCATGGATCTGGCCACCCCATCATTGAGCTCGCAAACCCCTCTTGTAGGCCAACCACAGCGGTGGCAAAGAGCTTCGAGCTAGTTCTACCTGTTCTCCTTGTACCTACATGCACTCGGCAAATCCTGTTAGGAAGACCTCGTCGAAGAAGGATCGGAGCATACAAATTTTGTACTACCTCCGTCCCAAAAAAATTTAACATTCTAGGATTCAAATTTATCCTACAAAACATGTCATTTTATAACTTAGACACTCAGTGAGACCACCACTACTGGAGGCCGCGGCTTTGCCGAGTGTTTTTACACTCGGCAAAGAGCCCTTTGCACTCGGCAAAGGCTTTGCCGAGTGTAGCACTCGGCAAAGTCAGCTCGGCAAAATTTTTCTCAGCAAATGGTCTTTACCGAGTGCTTTTTATCGGGGCACTCGGCAAAATAAAAAACAATTTTGCCGAGTGCTTGGGGCGGCACTCGGCAAAATATTTTCAGCCGTTGCGCGCCGGCCGTTAATGGTTATTTTGTCGAGTGCCCGACCCAGCACTCGGTAATTTTTTTTAAAAAATTACTTTGCCGAGTGCCCCAGCCCAGGCACTCGGCAAAGTTTTTTTTTATTTTTTTTAAAAAGTATTTTGCCGAGTGCCCCTGTCCAGGCACTCGGCAAATTTTTTTTTTTAAAAAAAATTTACTTTGCCGAGTGCCCCTGCCCAGGCACTCAGCAAAGTTTTTTTTAAATAATTTCGATGGCAAGGGACGGCGTTCACCCCAAAGGAGGAAAAGAGCAGGAAACTGTCGGGGTACACAGACAAAGTGCAAACACGCACTGCGATGAACATCCCACACCCCTGACAATGCAGTCGTCCGGAACATCCGAGGGAGCTCCACCGGACTCCCCGCGGACTCCCCAAAGTGCAGGCAATGTTTAACAAATCCCCTCTCTGTCTTTCCAGCCAACTAGTCCTATACTAACCATATAAGTAAGTACTGCCTATGCTTATTGTCTGCAATTCGATCAATACCAAGAACGCGTGACCGGAGCGGCGAGCCTGACTTACAAGAGGAGCTGCATCATAAGGAGGAGGAGGAGGAGGAGGGGGCGGCCATGTCCAAGAAAATGAAGCGGTGGACACAGGTGTCAAGCTCCGGCATGCGCCGCGCCAGGTATGCCTTTTAATTTGGAGGTAAAGATACTTTGGGACTGGACTCCAGATTTTGATTGCTTCAAATCTATGACGACTCTGGGACCAATTATATAAACAGCTCATCTGATGACATGTCTCTGGAAGAAACTAGACCTCCAAGAAGACCCTCACAATCCCGAAGAAATACTAGGAAAAAAGAGGTACTTCCCATGCTTTTATCAGTTTCGGTGTCAGCAAATAAACTACTTGTGTTTTAGCTTGTAACATTTCGATCTGCCTATTGGGTCACGAAGAGCTTACATGAGTGGAGTAACAAGGATGGTTCAGAGAGGCATCATTCTACGTTTATTTTATTGGCATTCGCCATGAAGTACAGGGAGGGTGATTTTATTATATTTATGCGGATGGGCACGTAGCCCAGGTTAAGACTCCACGGGAGGAGCTGGCTGGCGGGGGTTCGATTTCGAACCCCCATCCCGCACCAGGCCTCCAAAGAAGGCCGCGCCAAGGTGGCGCCGTTCAAAGAAAAAAGTTATTATATCTATTATAAGAGGGGACCATCGCCTATACGTGTGTGTTTAGCCTTTTACCCCCACCCTTTTACACGGTTTTGAACAGATCCTAGCTAATACTTAAACATGCGATTTTCTTAAGGATACCACCAGTACAAATGCACCATTTACACGTACTGACAATAACCTTAAAACCCACCACCGTTTTATTTAAACTAGCGGACCTTAAAAAATACCGGTATAAATATAGGATTTGTACTGCCGGTTTTCTTAAACCTACTACTAGTAAAGATCTATTTTACATTGAACCTGGTGGTACAAATAATTTTTTTTTTATTTTTTTTAAATGATCTTAGATGAAAGCGCCGTTCGCTGGTCTGATTTTTTCAGACCAGCCGGCTGCTTCTCTCACAAATCATTGTGCATCTTTCAGCCACTACAGTATTTCCCTCTCACACAACCAGCCAATTTCAGCTAAGTTTCAGACCAGCGAACGGGCCGAAGAAATGACTTAAACCAAAGTTGCAGTGATCGAAAAGATCTGCAACGTTGTAGTTGACAAATTTTTCATTTAGAATCCTTTAGGCCCAAAATTATATTTTAAGACTAATGATTTTGAAATTCATTTTTTTTAATTTTCAAATGACCTTGGATGGAGAAAGGACCTAAACTAAATGTATAGTACTTGAAGAGATCCAAAACTTTCATGTTCAAACTTTTTTCTTTTAAATTCGTTTAGGCCCTCAAATATACATTAAAATATTCACTAAACTGAATAAAAAAGAATGTATCTGCTTCTTAATCACAATTGACAATGATATGTAGTGGTTAAGAAAGCAACATGCGAGGCTTGAGGCTGTGAGTTCAATATATCCTTGTGGTCACACGGGCGTGAAAAATCATGTGGCTGACTTATGGGGTTTGCAACCTTGGGGGCTGGTTGGGCCTCTCCAAGGTTAAAGTTTTTTTTTCACTATTTTTTCATGATTTGCAAGCTCTAGAAAAGATTTTACCATGACTTTTCGTATAAGCACCCGCCATTGTAAATTGATTTACACTTACGATGGTCTTAAGCCAACTGCCAGTTTACACACGCGGTTCTCAAAGTGACGCCGACAAAACATTGCGATTTTCAGTGGCCTTTCACACTGACAATTCACAAAACTGCCAATGTAAATCTAAAAAATTTCTACCAATATAAATGATTTAGAGTAAAATGCAATAGAGGTCAATTAACTTTTGAGTGGGTTCCAGCTAGGTCCACCAACTCTCAAACTATATTTTTAGGTCTCTAAACTTTTTAAGTAGTTCACTAGAAGTCCATACCCTTTCGTTCAACCCTTAGTTCACTAGGGCTTCTACTCACCCTCCGTCCTTGTGCCCCTGCTCAACTCTAGTGCAACAGAGAGAGCGAGGGGGTAATGAGTCAGGAGAGAAGTGCATGTAGCTGGTGATATGGGCAAGCGTGCGTAGCCTGCGAGGCAGCAGGAGCATGCACATTCGGTGTGGTGGCCTGGGGCACAGCTAGGGAGGTAGGGCTAGACGCGTGTGATGCATTCCACCACGGAATGAGACACGGTGGCGGATGGTTGGAGGAAGAAGAAAGAGGCTGGATAGGAGAGAGGGCAAAAGAGAAGGGCTAACTCGATATATTTGCCACGCTAGTGCTGGATGAACCTGCTATGTCAGATCTAATTGCCAAGCGAAGGGCTATGGACCTCGGTGAACCACTTAAAAGTTTAGAGACAAAAAAAAATACATTTTGAGAGTTGATGGACCTAAGTTACAACCCCTCAAAAGTTAAAGGACCGCAGGTGCATTTTACTCCATGATTTATGTAGTCATGGAGGCTCATGTAACTTGCTAGCCTAGACCTCCACTTCGGGACACTACCATAGGCTTCAGAAATGGTTAGCTTCATTAGGCCATTGTGGACGTTGTAGTGTTGTTCAAATCACAACCACCTAGAACGTGGTACGATGCCACGTTCCATGTCTATGAAACATGGGATCAGTTTCATCCGACAGTGCAAAACCCTTTCTCAAGGAGCGTACCATATTCCTCAATCCTCCTTCCACGATCCAATCATTCTGGGAACTTTATGACTATGGTTCGAATCCCAACAGGCTTGTAATCTATTTAAAAAATTGCATGGTTCTGTACTAGTGGACTTCAACATTTGCAGTTAGAGATCGTAATGGGCGCTATTAGAAAATAGAACTTCAAGAGACATACAAAATCTAATTTTAGAGGCACAGTAGTGTCTGACTCTATCTCATTGTCTTTGTAAATAACAGAATTCACCAGGGTGCTATATAGCGCCCGCTTCTGTTAATCAGAGAAAAAAAACACCCCACTATTGCCATGGGGTCCACCCCTAAACCCACTCACGTGCCTGTCATGCTAGTATCATGGAGATCCACCGCCATGGATCTGGCCACCCCATCATTGAGCTCGCAAACCCCTCTTGTAGGCCAACCACAGCGGTGGCAAAGAGCTTCGAGCTAGTTCTACCGGTTCTCCTTGTACCTACACGCACTCGGCAAATCCTGTTAGGAAGATCTCGTCGAAGAAGGATCGGAGCATACAAATTTTGTACTACCTCCATCCCAAAAAATTTAACATTCTAGGATTCAAATTTATCCTACAAAACTTGTCATTTTATAACTTAGACACTCAGTGAGACCAGGTATATAAAATCAACCCTCTCACATGTCCAACACTAGCCTCCATGGTCCTTGAAAAGTAAAACAACCCTTAATTAATAGGGTCATCTATGGTCATTTCATATCTCTTAATCTTTCCTATTAATGTTTCCTTTGAGATGAGGAAGTATCACACAAGTTATATAGTAAAACAAAATAGGCCTTACATTCACATGACAGAGGGAGTATTTTACATTCTTGGCATACGAATTAGGGGTGTTAGTCTGGAGTGTGCTTGGGCCTGCAGTAAAATACTGGTTACTTTTGTGACTTAGAAAGAAATGACAAGAAAAATGTGAAAACTAGACATTAAGAAAATATAAAGTACTCCATCCATTCCAAATTATAAGACATTTTGACTTTTCTAAATACATTAATTTTATTATGTATCTAGACATAGTATATATTTAAGTACATAGCAAAAGCTACATATCTAGAAAACCCAAAACATCTTATAATTTGGAATGGAGGGAGTACTTAGTATGTTCATAACATTCATTGTGGTAAAGTTTTGTGTTCCAAAATTTGAGCCCCACTATGGAATTTGAAACTTGTAACAATCTTACTATTACTAATTAGAGGCCCTAACGGAGGCATCACGTTAATTCTCACCAGACTCGCTAAGAAAAAAGATAAATCCTAGAAATTTTCACAATAATCAGAGACATCTGGCCTTTGATTTCCTAGACTCTATCGTCATCACCGATAATAACCATCGGATCTATTGTAATTTATTAAGAAAATTACCCACCACAACCATTATAAAAAATACATAAAGTAACCCCTTAATTTTGCATGTAAATTACCACATTTGCCATTATAAAATATAATTCAAAATAACCCCCTATATTTGTATATAAATTACCCACATATGTCATTATGAAAATAATTCAAAATATTCCCCTAAATTTGCATCTAAATTACCCACTGTCGGTGTTTTGGACCGGGGGTCCTCAACCGACCAGTGAAAATATACCGCGTGTTCCTAATCCCGGATGGTGATGTAAAGAGACACAAGGTTTATAATGGTTCAGGCAATAGGTGCCCTACGTCCAGTCTAAGGGAGCAATCTTGTATTCCTTGCATCGAGTTGCTTGTAGTAGGGGCTTACAAGCTGGGCGAGAGAGGGAGCTATTCCCAGGTCTCTGTGAATTGCAGTGTGTGTTGCTTGAGATGTTGATCTATTGCAGTGAAGGAGTGTGCGTGTTACAGAGTGTTGTTGTCCGTCGCTTGTACCGGTGTGTGTGTGATGCCTAGGAGCGGCCCTGGTCACTCCCTTTTATAGTCGAAGGGAGGCACAGGGGCGGTACATGTATTTGCTACGTGGCGTTCTTTTTTTGGCGAGAGGCGGCATGTCCGAGCCTGCTGACTTGTCCTTTGTGGCGGTATGGTCGGTGGAGCGGTCTTGTCTTGATTGCCTTTGGAGCGCGGCCGGTCACGCCCGATCTGTGCGGCGTGGGAGCTCTGTGGTGGTGGCGGCGGTAGCGCCTTCTTCTGTTGGAGACATCTTTGGTCTTTGTATGTTTGACGGTGCGGAGTCCGAGATCGGGTTGATGCGATGGCGCGGGTATGCTGATTCCGAGGCTATAGGAGCTAGGCCCTGTGCACGACATGGGAGCTCCTGCAGCCCGGCGCAGGGCATGGCGCGTACTACGGGTGGCGTGCTGGTCCCAGAGCGCTGGCAACGTAGAGAGCCGAGGCCCAGTTTGATGTAGAGGCTGGACCGTCGTGGGGGGCTCAGCGGGTGCGAGTCCTGAGGCTACAGGAGCCCAGGAGTGGTTAGCCGAGGCTCAGAGAGAGCAGTTGGCCTTGTACGTTGATTCCGAGGCTACAGGGACCCAGGCATGACTTTCCACGCCGCGCTGGCCTTGGAGCAGGGGTTAGGCAGCACAGCGTAGCACGGGCATCAGCCGTGGGCATAGTGCCGAGCACAGCGGCCGGTAACCCCCACTCCGTCCTGTCCCGGATAGCAGGGCATTGATGTGACTTCCGTCTCGTCGGCCACTCCGCTGTACCGTGCCGTCGTGCGACTGACGTTGTGGGAGTGGTTGAACGCTTTAGTTGGATGTGACGTCCCATCAGAGAAGTCGATCAAAGCGGCAGTGACGGGGTTGATGCCGAGCCGGCCTCGAGAGAGTCGGTAACTGGGTGCTCGTCCGAGGCCTCGTAGCGCGGGGCCTCGGGCGAGTCAGAGAATCGGTGGCTCATCCGAGGTCTCGTGGCGCGGGGCCTCGGGTGAGTCAGAGAATCGGTACCTCGTCCGAGGCCTCATGGTATGGTTTTGGGCCGAGCCTGCTTCGGTCGGGCCTGGATTTTGTTCGAGGTGGGCCGGGCGATCCAGCCGGGCCTCGGATGAAATGGGGGTTTGCCTGTGGTTATATTTTGGCTTCGATATTTACAAGTCCTAAGCAATTTTTTCGGTCTTTGCTTAGGGTACCCCTTTTTATGGTACCCGACAGTAGCCCCCGAGCCTCGGGGAGAGTGTGGGCGCTCTCCCTGAGGTTTTGACGAGACTTGGCTTGTGGCAGCTCCTGTCGGGATTTGTGTTTCATACTTGAGGCTTCGGTGGCTGCGCGAGAGCGCACCCGCCGGGTGTAGCCCCCGAGGCCCTGGAGGAGTGGATTTATTCCTCCAGGGGCTTTTCCCTGTTGAGTGAGGGGTTTTATCGCGTTTGTCGAGCCCCCGAGTGCGAGTTTGGGTCGCTGGGCCTCGGCCTGGTCGTAGGAAGAGATCCCGAGCCTCTGCCCAGAGCAAGAGGGCGGTCAGGAGTTTTCCTGTCTTTGTGCGGCCCTCGCGCATCCTTTTCGTTCAGAAGGAGGGGTGGAGTATGCCGGGCTACCCTCGGTGGGCGAGCAGTGACACCTCCGGTGAGCTGTTATCGGGTAAGTCCAAGTGGAGGCCCGTGCCCCATTCGATAGGGGTTGGCTAGCGGTCTAGAGACGTGCTCCAAAAGTACCAGAGGGCTTCTCTAGTGGGTCCTAGGGCCGTTCGATTGGCCCTGGGGGCTCGGTGCCTCCCTACGGTGGGATCCCATTCAGAGACCTCCCTGCCGGTCTTGGACACGACTTAGGGCATCCCAAGCAACTGCTTGCTTGGGCCTCGGCCATGTACGGGCTCGCCCTTAGTCATCCCTGACTCTGTTTGTCCTGGGGCGGCTGTCGAGACCCTCGGGGGCCCAGCCTTCGAACTCCTGGACCGTAACGGGCTCGGTGCCCAGTTCCTTAGTCTGAAAGGAATCGGGTGGGGAATATTCCCTTCCCATCGGCTTACGACGGTGGGTGCGCCTTTTGAGGCGGTTTCTCGGGGAGACGGAACAGCGCCTGCCGTCGCTGTGGATGGGACGTTACTGTACGTGCGCGGTTAGCGAGAAGAAGTTGGGCGCGTGGGTGGTTTGGTCGGATCCGCATTAACTGCGCCAGATCTGGGTAATAATCTTCTCGGTTTCGTCGCCCGCCCGTTCGCCTTCTCCCTCATAAATACATGATGAGCCGCGCCCCTGCCCCTCCTTACCTTTTCTGCCTACACTCGTGCTTTCTGCCCTCGAGCGGTTGCCAAGAACAGCGGAAGAGAGCGCCGGGGTGAAGAAGGGAGAAGGGGGAGGGGAAGAGAGAGAGAGAGTAAGCGAGAGCACACGTTACCGCCGTAGTCGTATTCTCCACCGCACCCATGGATGGTGGCGCTGTTGTCCTCTAAGTGGATCCTTGGGGTCCGTCCGACGTGTCTGCGGAGACGCTGCAGTCGCTCGTCGACGATGGTCTCCTCCGCCCGGTCTCTGACCCCAACAGGCCGGAGTGGATTGCTCCAGGGAACGAGCCGGAGCCGAGGCCACGTGATGGCTACATCGTGAGCTTCATGGCCTTCCACGAGCGCGGCCTCGGCTTACCGGCGGACCAGTTTATGCGGGCGCTCCCGCACTACTACGGCGTGGAGCTCCACAACTTTAACCCCAACTCCATTGCGTAGGCGGCCATCTTCGTTGCTGTCTGCGAGGGGTACCTGGGCATTGCCCCCCACTAGGAGCTATGGCTCCACCTCTTTCGGGCGGGGCTCACCACCAAGCTGGCGGGTACGACAGGCATGCGGAAGGTGTTGAGGGACGGCGGCTGCACTCTCCAAGTACGCCAAGACCGGCAGCCCCTCTACATCCCGGCCCAGCTCGCGTCGTCCAACCGCCGCTGGTACAACAGCTAGTTCTACCTCCGCATTGATGACGGCGAGCTTCCCCCCTATACCGTGCGGGTCGTGGAGAGCCAACCGGATAGGTGGAGGTACGTCGTCCCGTTGGCTGACCAGCCCAAGCTATAGCCGCTCCTGAGGGCCCTGGAGAGGCTGCGTAGCCACGGCCTTACGACGGCCGTGGTCGTGGCAGCCTTCCACCGCCGGAGGGTTGTGCCGCTGATGGCTCGGCGGCAGCGCCTGTTCGAGATGACACCGGATGAGCCGATCGACGGCGTCCGGCTGTCCACCGTCGCCCTCTCCGATGAGGAGATTCTGCGTCGGGTGAGAGAGACGGTGGAGGGGTGGCTGAGGAGCAGTGGCCTGACCTCGTTCCCGATGCGCCCGTCGCGGGGGTACATCTCTCTGGTAAGTTGCGTGTTGCTACGGCCTTTGAGGCCTTCTAGCTCCTTACATTTTTAGTCCGTTCCCTTATTGCATTTGCCATTCCTGCCGGGGATGAGGGATGTGCGAGCCTCCCCACCGCCCATTCCCGAGGACGCCGAGCGGCGAGCCGAGAACAGGGCACACACCGAGGCATACAAGGAGTGGAAGGACACCGAGAAGGCAAGGCGCAGGAGGAAGAGCCTCAAGGGTGATGAGCTAGAGAAACGTCACTGGCAGCAGAGCCATGACGGTCTCCCGGAGGTGCCGTCTCCGTCATCGTCGTCGATGGACTTTTCGAGCGACGATGATGATGAGAGCAAGGCGGGGCAGGGTCCCCTAGACCACCTCCCCGACGTCAGGGAGACGGTGCCTGGGGCGTCAGCAAGTGGCTTGACGTCTCCAGGAGGAGGAGAGGGTGCCTCGGGGCTGGCGATTGCCCGCCCCAGAGCCGAGGCCGACACGCCCGAGGCACATGCATCGGGGAAGCACGCCGTCAGCCCAATGGGCTCGATGGCGGAGGTGGAGCGGGCGATGGCGGGGGCGATTCAACCACCTCCGCATAGGGCCGAGGGAGCGTCGGAGTTGGAGTCGGGTGAGGGCCGGCCAGTTCCGGTGGACACGGCGGCCGTGCCACCGCCACCGCCACTGCCACCGCCGAGGACGAGGGACGCGGTGCGGAAGCTATCGCTTCCCCGTTCGAGGTAAGCATTTTTTCAGCGGGTTTCACAGCATTTCCCACTTGTTCTTTGGTCATATGCTGACCTCGTGAGTGGTTTGTTTTCAGCCAGAAGCGTCAGGTGGAATCGCCCACCTAGGCGCCACTTAAGGCGCTCAAGGTGAGCACCAGTTCCTCCGCCCGATGGGTGGTGGACGCATAGGCCGCCTTGCAGCGTGGCACGGCGTCGGCCAGGGCCGACCCGAAGGAGCCGGTCTCCCAAGGAGGGGCTACCGAGGCGGCCATGGAGCAGGCGGGGGAGGAGGCGCCCAGGACTTCCGAGGCCGAAGTGGTAGAGGCCAGGGCTTCTAGGGCTTCCGAAGTCGAGGTGGCGGACGCGGGGGCTCCCGGGACCACCGAGGCTGAGGTGGTGGAGGCGGGCGCGGTGGAGCCGGTGGCCTAGGATGCGGAAATGGAGGCGGGGCAAGCTTCGGTACCTCCCCCGGTCCAAGACCTGCTGCCGTCGCAGGAGAGCGCCCAAGAGGTTCAGACAATCTCCTCCGACGATACTTCCCGGGGGAAGGAGGTGGCGGACGCTGAGGCGGCCAGCACCGCAGAGCAGCCAGTCCCGACTCCTGCCGAGGGGAGCTCAGCCCTTGTCCGGGTCCGACCCAAGCCCCATGGGTGGGACAGCCCGCTTGTTTTGTGGCGGAGCTGGGACGACCCTGAGGGGGAGCCTCTGTTCGCCCTTGAGGATGTGGCTGAGGGGGGGCGCTGGAGCTCTCTCGAACAATTCTGCCAACTGGTGGAGCGGTCGCTGCGGATAGTGCTGTCCGTTGTGGCCGAGGACTTGCCCGGTGTCACCCAGGTACGTGCTTTCCTCTCTTGTGCCGTGTTGTCCTTCCTCCGAGCCCTCTCGTAGTTCTTTGATGTATGTTCTGCTTATGAGGAGCTCGAGGCCCGGTCCCTCGAGAAATCGATGTTCCTTTGGTGGGAGAGGGACGTATGGGACTAGCTCCGGCAGCAGAAGGAGCTGCTTGCCAACGCCAATGGGCTTCTGTCAGCACGGAGCGCGGAGGCGGAGGACCTCCGCCTTCGCTGTGCTGACCTGAAGGTCGAAGCGGCCACGGCTCGGGAGTAGGCCGCCCCTCTGTCGGCATGGATCTAGGAGCTGGAGGAGGAGCTAACCCAGGTGGCCGGCGAGCGAGACACCTCCAGGTCCTGGGCCAAGCAGGAGGTAGCTTCTGCCAAGGCTGTCGCCAGACAGTTGGAGGCGGAGAAGGGCGCGCACCCGCTGACGAATGGCGTGCTGGCGGAGGCTGTAAAGGTGGCCGAGACCTCTCGAGTCGAGGCCTTAGCCTAGAAGGAAAAGGCCGAGGGTGAGTCCTATTGAGCCACGCCCCCTATTTTATTTGTTTTTCTTGCGTTCGGCCCCTAACTCCCCGACGTGGTGTAGAGCTAGAGAGGGAGGCTTCCAGGGCGGCCGAGGCCTCTCGGGTCGAGGTCCAAAGCTAGAAGGAGAAGGCCGAGGGTGAGTCTCATAGGCCTTCGCCCCTGTTTGGCTTGTTTCCTTTTGTGCTTAACCCCATCCCGCTTGTCTTGGCGCAGGGTTGGAGAATAAGGCCTCCTAGGCAGCCGAGGCCTCCGTCGCAGCGCAGGCGGTGCTCGAGGCCGAGATCCAGGAGCACAACGTGCTGTAGAGCGCCGCCCATACCGCCTGCGAGGCCCTAGAGGTCGGGGGGGGGGGGTCGATTCAGGCGGCCGCGTTGAGCGGCCGCGTCCACGAGCGGCTCCGGGGGCGCTGCATACGGGCGTCAAGCGCGCCCTGGCCGTTGTCTCCTCGCACTACACTGGCGTTGACCTTGAGGCCATCAGCGATGGTTATGTCATGGCCAAGGATGATGAGAAGGCCGAGGAGGAGGTCCTGAAGCTGGTGGAGGCGGCTGAGGCCCCTAGCATGGCGTTGGCCCGGCTATTCGAAGAGGAGGTGGTTCCTCCTACGCCGTCCGTCGACACTGGCGACCCCGTATTCTGACCTGGGCCAAAGGGACCATGTAATAGATTAGGACTTACATCATTGTACCATAACGCTCGTGGCCATCGAGGCCTTTTCAGTACTTGTGTATGTATGTTTTTAATCGTTTTCTATTATGTTTCCCAGCCCTTGCCCTCTGGCTCGTTTTTAGACAAGTCTTTTGCAAAAACTTCCTCGAAGCCTAAGCTGCCCTCTGGGCGAAAGGTGGTGAGGGAGTTGCCGTAGCCTAGAGGCGTAGGCTGTCTCACGGCTCGGCCGACCTTTTGGCCTCGAGGCGAACTTTCGGTCCTTAGGTTTTTTACAATCGATTTGTCAGAGTACGCGAGAGAGTTTGGGATAGAAATTTTTCTGAAAAACGATTATTAAAAAACAGTGTCTTGGACTTAGGGAGGGGTTCCCCCTTCTAGCCCCTGAGGGAGGCTCAGTTTTGCAAAGGCAGAGCCGAGTCTCCCTTATAGCGTTATTGTAACGCCGAGCCCCTATCGATGGGCTTGGGGTTTTCTCGAAAAAATTATAACAACTAAAGAACACTTCTTTATTGTATTTCGAGAAATAATGTATACAATGCTTAGGAATTTAAGGGTAGAAGCGATGTGGCTATTCTATGTTCCAAGCGTTGGTGAGGATTTCGCCCTTCTCGTTGGCTAGCTTGTAGGTCCCGGGCTTTAGTACTTGGGCGACAATGTACGGCCCTTCCCATGGCGGGGTTAGCTTGTGGCGGCCCTTACTGCTCTGCCTCAGTCTCAGCACTAGGTCGCCCACCTTCAGGTCTCGGCTTTGAATGCGCTGGGCTTGGTAGCGTCGTAGGGCTTGCTGGTACTTGGCCGAGTGTAGCAGCGCGACATCTCGGGCTTCCTCCAGTTGGTCGAGGGCGTCCTCGTGGGTAGTGCGGTTGCTTTGCTCGTTGTAGGCCTGTAGCCTCGGGGAGCCGTACTCCAAGTCTGTGGGGAGGATGGCCTCGGCTCCATAGACCAGGACAAATGGTGTGAACCCTGTGGCTCGGCTCGGTGTGTTCCTTAGGCTCCAGATGACCGACAGGAGTTTGGCAAGCCATTTCTTGCCGAATTTCTTCAACTGGTTGTATATTCTCGGCTTGAGACCCTGTAGGATCATGCTGTTGGCGCGTTCCACTTGTCCGTTTGTCCTAGGGTGTCCTACGGTCGACCAGGCCACACGGATGTGGTGGTCGTCGCAGAACGTCAGGAACTTGTGGCTGGTGAATTGCGTCCCATTGTCGGTGATGATGGTATTTGGAATCCCAAACCTGTGGATGATATTAGTGAAGAATAGCACTGCTTGTTCGGATTTGATTCGGGTGATCGGACGAGCCTCAATCCACTTGGAGAACTTGTCAATGGCCACCAACAAATGGGTATAGCCCCCGGGGGCCTTCTGCAGAGGCCCAACCATGTCCGACCCCCACACGGCGAATGGCCATGTGATGGGGATGGTTTGGAGGGCTTGGGCCGGGAGGTGCATCTGCCGTGCATAGTACTGGCAACCCTCGCAGGAGCGCACCAGCTTGGTGGCATCAGCCACCGCTGTTGGCTAGTAGAATCCCTGGCGGAAGGCATTTCCGACGAGCGTTTGAGGCGCAGCATGGTGCTCGCAGGCTCCCACGTGCAAGTCCCAAAGCAGGGCTTGGCCTGTCTCGATGGTGATGCACCGCTGGAGGACACCAGATGGGCTTTGCCTGTACAACTCGCCGTTGCTGAGGACGTAAGCTTTGGCTCGTCGCGCAAGCCATCGAGCCTCGGTCCTGTCCGCAGGAAGCTCTCCTCGAACGAGGCAATCAAGGAACGGGACTCGCCAGTCCATACCCTAGTCGGCCTCGGGAGGCTCCGCGTCGATTTCCATAGCCTTGGGCTCGGCCGCAGGGGTTTCGGTGATAGAGGGGGCCTCAGGCCCTGCGGTGGGCTCGATCGGTGGGCCCTCTTCTACCGCCGAGGCATAGCTGACCGAGGGCTTATGGAGGTGTCTGGCGAAGATGTTCGGGGGGACCGAGGCCCATGCCGACGCCATCTTTGCCAGTTCGTCCGCGTCCTCGTTGAATCTTCACGCAATGTGGTTGAGCTCGAGGCCGTCGAACTTGTCTTCTAGGCAGCATACCAGCTTGCAGTACGCCTCCATTTTGGGGTCATGGCAGCTTGACTCCTTCATCACTTGATCGACGACGAGCTGCGAATCGCCCCGTATGTCGAGACGCCGTACTCCAAGTTCGATGGCGATCTACAGGCCATTGACGAGGGCCTCATACTCGGCCACGTTGTTGGAGGCGGTGAAGTGAAGCCGGATCATGCAGCGTACGTGCACTCCGAGGGGTGAGATGAAGAGCAGACCCACGCCTGCCCCGGTCTTCATCAGAGATCCGTCGAAGTACATGGTCCAGCATTCCGTCTGGATTTGAGCAGGGGCAGCTGGGTGTCGGTCCACTCAGCTACGAAATCGGCCAAGACCTGGGATTTAATTGCTTTCCGAGGCGAAAAAGACAGGTTTTCCCCCATGAGTTCGACGGCCCACTTGGCTATTCTACCCGAGGCCTCCCGGTTCTAAATTATCTCCCCCAAGGGGAAAGACGACACCACGGTCACCGGGTGGGACTCGAAGTAGTGACGCAGCTTGCATCGAGCCAAGACTATGGCGTAGATCAGCTTCTGGATGTGGGGGTAGCGTGTCTTAGTGTCGGAGAGCACCTCACGGATGAAGTAAATAGGTCATTGGATGGGTAGAGCATGCCCCTCTTCCTGCCTCTCAACCACTACGGCCGTGCTGACCACTTGGGTCGTTGCGGCGATGTAGAGTAAGAGGGCCTCGCCCCTGGTCGGCGGCACCAGGACAGGAGGATTGATGAGCAGTGCCTTGAGCTTGGTGAGGGCTTCTTCGGCCTTGGGGGTCCAAGAAAAGCGTTCAGATTTTCTCAAGAGTCGGTACAAAGGCAAGCCTTTTTCGCCAAGGCGCGAGATGAAGCGGCTCAGGGCCGCAAGGCATCCCGTAACCCTCTGCACTCCCTTGGGGTCTTGGATTGGTCCCATGTTGGTTACGGCCGAGATCTTCTCTGGGTTGGCCTCGATGCCGCGCTCCGAGACTATGAATCCCAAGAGCATGCCTCGGGGGACCCCGAAGACACTTCTCGGGGTTGAGCTTGATGCCCTTCTCTTTGAGGCATTTGAAGGCTATTTCCAAGTCATCGATGAGATCACTAGCCCTCCTAGACTTGACCACAATGTCGTCCACGTAGGCCTCGACAGTTCACCCGATGTGCTCACCAAAGACCTGGGTCATGCACCGCTGGTATGTGGCCCCTACGTTTCTGAGGCCGAACAGCATAGTCACATAGCAATACATGCCGAATGGGGTGATGAAAGAAGTCGCGAGGTGGTCGGATTCTTTCATCTTGATTTGATGGTAACCAGAGTACGCATCAAGGAAAGATAGGGTCTTGCATCCCGCAGTGGAGTCGACGATTTGGTCGATTCGAGGTAATGGAAATGGAACTTTTGGACATGCTTTATTCAAACCGGTGTAGCCTACACATCCTCCACTTTCCATTTTCTTCTTAACTAATCTGAGGATTAGCTAACCACTATGGATGGGACACCTCCTTGATGAATCTCGGCGTTGGCGTCCCAAAAGCTTTTGCACCTCCTCACGTTACACCCTTTGCCGATGGCCTGCGCTTCTCCTCGTCGAATCGGTATGGTATTGCTTCACCGATGCAGGCGGCCGGATGTCAAAGGCGTGCTCGGTGACCTCCCTCGGTATGCCCGGCATGTCAGAGGACTCCCGTGAATACCTATATGTTCGGGAGAAAGGCCGCGGAGAAATCGTGTCGCAAACCACGGCTTCCTAGCTTTCTTTGATCGAGGGTGGCGCTGATCCTCGGGTCGAGCGTATGAGAAAGTTCGGTCGTTGGAGCAAGTGGGGTCATTAGGGAAGAGACGAGCGGCCTCTATAGGCTCGAAAGTCCCGGCCACGACACTTGGAGTGGGCGCCTCACTATCGAGTCGATCGAGGTTGACGATGAGGTCTCGGCTTCCATGAGAGCCTCGGCGTACTCGATGCATTCGATGTCGCGATCGTATGCATGCTCGTATGTGGGGCGGTGATAGCGCCATTGGGGCCCGACATCTTTAGCTTGAGGTAGGTGTAGTTGGGGATCGCCATGAACTTGGCGTAGCATGGGCACCCCAAGATTGTGTGATAGGTCCCCTTGAACCCAACCACCTTGAAGGTAAGGACCTCCTTGCGGTAGTTGGAAGGGTCTTGCGAAGCGAGACGGAGCAAGTCGATGCTTTGAGGGTCACGTGCTAAGCCCGGCGCGGCGGCGTGGAAGGGTTCAACAAACCTTTACCGCCTCGGAGCCGTGTTGGTCAAGCTCGAGGAGCTCGGGGTGTTGGCGTGAGAGGATGTTGAGGCCTTTTGCCTCCATCCATGACACCTTGGTGTGGTAGGGTGTTGCCGATGATCGGATCGACGATGAGTGGATCTTGCCGAGGTTTGGGACATAATCGGGGTGGTCATCGATCGAAGATGATCACCTCCGAGACCGGTCGAGAAGTCTGGGGTGTAGCATTAGCCACCTCAGCCGAGAAGACCTCTCGGCGTTCCTTCTTCCATTTGTCGTATTTGTGAGAGCCTGTTGAAAGGCTGCCGAAGATCATAAAGGCATTGTGCACCTCGAGGAACCCGTCATCCTTGTCGTTGTCCCTGTCGCCTCGCCCCCCTTCTTGGCGTCGTCATTGGGGAGCCCAAGCTTGGCGTAATGTAGCGTTGCGGAGCATGGTGCATTCTTGGAGGTGTGCTTCAACTTTGGGCCACGATGGTAGGCGGGGCTTCTTAAGCATGTCGTCAAAAGCAATCATTGTGGGGCGGGGCCTCTGGCGAGGCCTTGGGGATTCTTGCGATCCGCGACCGCGATGAGGTCGGCCTCGAGGACCTCATGCTTCCCCTGGCAACCCTTTTTCTTTTTCTTGGGGAGGCGGGGGGTCGAGGCCCCAAGGGTCTCGTCCCTCTGCTTCCCCTTGGCGTTGTTAGGTCGGGGAAGATGGCCCGACAACCTCTTCGCCTGAGGTGAAGTTGGTGGCGATGTCGAGGCGTGGCGCCGTGGTTGGTACGTTTCGGCCTAATTCTCGAAAGCAGGTCTCGGTAGGAGGTGGCGGAGAGAGCGCTGGACAATTTCCGAGTCGCGGCGTATTTGGGCAACTCGGTGCATTGCTTGGAGAAGCGTTGGATGAAGTCTTGGAGAGACTCGTCACGGCTTCAAGACTCGCGACAACTCTTGAGGTCCCATGAGTTCCCGGGGTGCATGTATGTGCCACTGGAAATTCTCAGACGAAGACCTTTACCAAGTCGCGCCGATTGTTGATCTGCAAGGGAGGGAGGTGTTGAGCCGGGCTTGCGCCGAGTCTGAGGAATAAGGGAGGTTGCGGATGCGAATATCAATAGCGGGTCATCGTCGCGCCGCCCTAGGCAAACCGATTGTTTCTTGATAGCTGTAGTTGGCCAGCCATAGCTTGGGGTTGGTCTGTACTTTGAGAGGTTGGCGGTTGTCGAAACCAGCCCCTGCGCTTCTCCTCGTCATGGCCCGGAAGGGAAGTGGGCGTCGTGGATGGCTTTGCTAAAGACTTGAGGCGGGAGGCCGAGGAGAAGGGCTGCGGTCCTCCCACTGCTCGTGGCGACCGCCTCGGTGCGATGTCTGGGTGGTAGCCTCAGGCGGGGCCATCATTGTCGTGGCGTCGTCGCTTTCTTGACCACATCGTGGTCACCTCCTGCGCGCATGCATTCGTCGATCATTGAGGCGGATGCGTGCACCGAGGGGCCTTGTTGGCTACGTGCCTAAGCGGGCTCGGGATGAACCGAGGCCTCTCTATCTGTCGGCGGTGCAGTGGGTAGTTTTGAAGGCGCCCCCCACGCCATCGAGGTGGAACTTTCGGCCTCTTGTACCATGGCGGTCTCGAGGAGTCTCAAAGCTCGTCGTGGACCCGTCGCCCCTCGAGAGTGTAAGCAGCTCGGGCATTGTCGAGTAGCATCGCTGCTACCGTGGCGTTACAGCTAAGCTTGATTGAAAATAGGGGTTGCTTGCCCCTTCATCATGGTTGATCACGGTGGTTGTTGACATCGTGAGCCCTCCAGCTGGCTGCTCCGCCCTCATCCACGACCCTTTGCTCTCGCTCGAGAGTGTCTGAGGCTCTTGTAGATGGAGTCGGTCTTGTTGACCTTGGCCTAAAGCTCGGAGCTGCTCGAGTCTAAGCGTCGAAGTTCCTCGAGGCGGGGACATCGTCCGCCCTTCATGCGAGGCTCGGCTTTACCGTGGCGATGGGATGGCGTTACTGCCCTACAGTCTAACGGGCGCGGGGCGATTACTGCTCCCTCATCCTTGTTGCCCACGTTCGGCATCCCAAGCTCGGCGTTGAAGCACTCCTGAGTGGGTCGTAAGCATCTTCGTCGCCGGTCGAGTAGCCAAAGCAATAGTTGCTCGTGGCCATGAAGCGGCGCATGGCTTAATGCCCGGTGTGCGGACCGAAGAAATCCGCTCTAGCCCATGCCTCGTCCTCCTCGACGAGTCGGCGTGGGCATGGGTGAAGTTGTGGCCATAGCCATGGAGTCAAAAGGCGAGAAAGTTGATGGCATCCTTGGGGCTCTGCGTGGCGGAGCGTGAGCATAGGCCGCAACTGCATTGCTCAACCCGAAGAGGTACGGGGATTGTGTCATCGTCGGGCTCCGCTCCACCGGAGTTGGCTCCTCATGAGGTGGCGAATGGCGAGCTTCGATGATGGGGTGTCGGCTGGCGCCGCAAGCGTCTTTCCTTGCCTAGGCTTAAGCTAAGCGGGTCCCTAGCCGGGACTCTGCTGTGAATGGGTGTGGGAAGCTGGTGGGCCTTGAGCGTCGCCACTGAACTGCGTGGTGTTGGGGTGGTTCCGCTCGCGTCGTATGCGGCAAGCGCGACGAGAGCGGTGGCCTGGGCGCCACCCGCGCCTAGGTTGATGGTGCATGATGTTGTCGTCGGTTGATGGGACTCTGGGTGGGAGGAGTACCATGTCGTACTCATATCCTAGAGACATGAACTCTAGGCTCTTGAACTAGATCATCGTCTTGAGAGACACGGTGGTGCATACAGGGGTCGCCATCGGAATCTGTTGGGATGACTAAGGTGACACATACAATGGCTCCCTACTGGTGCACCAGCTGCCGGTGTTTTTGGACGGGGGTCCTCAGCCGACCCGTGAAAGTGTCTTTGCGTGTTCCTAATCCCGGATGGTGATGCAAAGAGACACAAGGTTTATACTGGTTCAGGCAATAGGTGCCCGAAATCCAGTCTGAAGGAGTCGGAGAATTGGTGGCTCGTCCGAGGCCTCGTGGCGCGGGGCCTCGGGCGAGTCGGAGAATCGGTACCTCGTCCGAGGCCTCGTGGTATGGTTCTAGGTTGAGCACTGCTTGGTCAGGAACTGGATTTTTGTTCGAGGTGGGCAGGCGATCTAAGTAGAGACCTCGGATGAAATGGGGTTTACTGTGGTTATATTTTGGCCCGATATTTACAAGTCCTAAACAATTTTTAGGTCTTTGCTTAGGGTATCCCTTTTATGATACCGACACCCACATTAGCCATTATAAAATATAATCTAAATTAACCCTAGCATTGTGTCCAAATCAACCAGACTTTGTCATTATAAATGATAATTTAAAATAATCCTCTAACTTTGTATCTAAATTAGCCACGTCTAGGCTCAAAAAATGTTACCCACGTCTACCATTATGAAAGATAATTTAAACTACCTCCTAATGAATTTATAAATGATCCACCTTTATTATTATGAAAGATAATGCAAAACAATATTCTAAGTTTGCATTTAACATATTCATACATGTCGTTGTCAAAGATAATATAAGTTATTACCTTTATATTTGTATGTACCATTGCCACTATAAAAATAAATAAAAATATCTAAAATCTACCGTAAATTGTAATATGTTATTACAAAAAGTAAATCAATATTCATAAAATACGATACATATATATTTCTAAATACTTCTATAATTGTGAAATAAAATAATTATAATGCTATGTTCCACCATGTATATCAAATAATCATGTATATATTAGAACAAGTATTTATTTTAACAACTTATGAAACATAAAAATGTTCACTTAACAAACCACGTGGCAATAACACTTTATATTAATACTCCATGATAATAAATTTTATAAGTTATTATTTTAAATAAGTATAAAGCGTCTTTAATAAAACAACATGCCATATCAATATTATCAATTAAATTTTATGCACTCGATAATAAATAAATAAATAATACTACACATATTCATGTGATATAACAAATTCAACATGTTTAGTGTCGAGATGCAAGCCAAGTTTCAATTTATATGGAAAACAATACTACTAGGACCTATACTCTTTTTAATAAAAAAATAGTTTTTGTATAAAAGATAGAGAATACTAGAATTTCTAATTAACATGTGAAAAAATTGCAACAACTTAAATTAAAAGATAAACTTTAGATTTATGAAATCAAAAAAGGATTGTATCAAGAGTTTATATATCTTAAGACTAGATTTCAACTAAATACATACTCTTATCACACTATAAAAAAGATAAATATTAGAAATTCTAACTAGAGGTCCCCATTGGAGCCTGCATGTTAATCCTCTCAAGACTTGATAGGAAAACAAAAGATAGATCCTAGAAATTTTCATAAAAAATAGAAACATTTTTACCATCAATTATGTATAACCTAATCACCATTGATCATATCAATAGCTCTTTGGATCTATTCTATTTTCTAAATAACTATCCACTTTTCTATTATGTAAAACAATATAAACTAACTTATGACTCTAATTTATATTACCGCATGTCATTAAGAAACATAATCTAAAGTAGACCTAAATTTGCATTTATATGGCGTCCTCACAATATGATTGATTACATAACTCAGTTTTCATCTCATTATTAGAAAAATTAAATACCACCTCAAATCTACATCTAAATTATCAACATTTGCTATTACAACAATTTCTTTAGATAACAAGAGCAATATATGTTTCTACATTGCCCAACCTCTATCAATATAAATATAGTAAGATTTAATTAAAGAAAACATAAGGGTCATACATGTATGAGCAATAAAATACATATGTTATGTCTCATCACTAAAAAACTATTTTCTTAATTAACAACTCATATACTAATGATACTGTCGGGGACCAATACTAGGGTACAAGAAGAAGAGGAGCTAATGGTCATCAACATTGATTCATCCCAGCAGTCAAGAGCGCGACTACAGCTCCAACCGACCCCCAGGTCACGGGCTCTGCCTCGCTCGACCTCTGGGGGCGGGCTCCGCCTCACCTGACCTCAAGGCCGTGATCTCCGTCTTGCCTGACCCCTTGGGTGTGGGCTCCGCCTCGCTCGACCCCGAGCCACGGGCTCTGCCTCGCCCGACCTCTGGGGGCGGGCTCCGCCTAACCCGATCCTGAGGCCACGGGCTCCGTCTCGCCCGACCCCTTGGATTCATGCTCCGTCTCGCTCGACGGGGACCCATACCACCACCAACGACTCCAAATCCAAGCGTATTGGCCTGGGTCGAAACTCTAACACTAGGGAAGAGACTGGTATGCCTCGATGTAACCTGTGGTCATGGCGGTCCATACCTGAGGGTTCACATCAAGAACAGCGTCGGGCGTGCTGGTGCTGTTCTGCCTATCCCTCGTACAAACGATGATAGGTGCGTCACTTCACCATGACATCAACCGGGACGGGATGGAATGCCATGACCGGCAGACGATGCCTGCGCATGGTGCCAGTAACAGATAGGGTCACAACGTGGAGCTATCCCTATTGACATCTACAGGATCAGTGGGACATGCATGAAGGAGAAGAAGGACCTGGCGATCCTGAAGGCCTTCTCTCTCTCGTTCTTCTCTTTTCCTCCGCTATAACCCGTGCTTTCCCTTAGCCTATAAAAAGGAAAGCAGGGCATCCCATGAATGGGACCTGACCGGATCGACCTATCGAGATCCGATCCGGTCGAGATCCACACAAGAGCACGACACGAACACACGGCTGAGTAGCGATCGAGCTCTCAACACCCACTCACTCCTCCCACTAGAGACTTGGGATCCTTTCCCTCTCTCGCCCATTTGTAACCCCTACTACAAACTTTCAGTGCTAGTAACATGAGCAGCAGTGACAAACTGGACGTAGGGACTTTCTGCCCGAACCAGTATAAACCTCGTGTCCTCTAAGCACACCATCCGAGCTAGATGCGCAATATTAGAAATTTACTCATCAGTGGTAACTCGAAACACCGACAGTTGGCACGCCAGGTAGGGGCCTTTTACGCATCTCGACATCCACATTAGGTCTCGGATGGCTAGTCAAGGCGTCGGTGGGTCCGAACGCGCCGCGTGTGCCGGGAACGAGGACTTCATCATTATAGCGAGAGGGAGGTTGGCGCGAGGCTCGCCACCGTCCAACCTCTCCACTCAGCTGGCCTCAATCACGATCACCGAGGTGCTTGAGGAGCTGCAGCTACATGCACCAGAGGCGCGCGCCCCTGGGCGACCAGCTCCTCAACTTTGACTACGGGAGGTTAGGGTGCCAGCTCGGCGCCTTCCTAGGACCCTAACCATCCGGGAAGGACCTAGGCCGCCTCAGCTTCTCGTTCGCCAATGTCATGACGCAGCTTGCTGGAGGAGAGCCGCTCTCTCTAGAATACCTCATCTGGAGCGCCCCAATAGCCCTCTCATCCGGTCTCGCGCCACTGCATGAGACCATTGGCCACCCCTATGGGCAGCGCATGCGCCTTCATCCCCATGAACAGCGAGTTCATGGGGATGACCAAATATGGCGTGGAATCTTTCCACGACCTCCTCATGAAGAATCGAGTCGCCCTCGGCTCGACTCCGGCGGGAGCCATCACTCTCTCGTGAATGTTTCATGATAGGTACTCCCGAGGACACGTTGAAAGGATCCATGAGGAGGCTACTAACGAGCGACCTCGATGACAAGGTCGGGGGATCTGAGGGCCCCACCTCGCTTTGTGGGTGGAAGCGGTGAAGGCCCGGCACCAAGAGCTCGAGGAAGCACAACTCTAGCTCAGCGGGAACATCACGGAGCTCGGCGAGAGATCGGCGCCATGGAGATGATGGGCGTGCATGCCGTAGCCGTGACATGAACGAAGGATCATCAAGGATGATGAAGCCCTCCACACTTCACCGGGCGAGCGAACATCTTTGCTTTCGGCGGCCTTGCTCCGGGGTTCGGGGCCCATGACCTTGAGGATCGTCAGACCCATCGTGAGATTCTGCGCTACTTGGCGTCTTGGTGCAACAGAGCCAAGAGCTCATTGTCCCAATGATTTGAGCTCGGCGATAGCGGCGCATGCCCTCGAGTGGCCCGACAAGGGCGTGTTAGTCCACCAAACATGTCATGGCGGCGGGCCGCGCACCATGGTCTGGTGCATGAGCGACTCGGCCTCCACTTAGTGGTGTGTTGAAAGGATCAAGATGCCCAAGAGGGGGGGGTGAATTGGGCTTGTTCTAAATTCTTTGCAATAATTAAGCCCTACACTTAGCCCACTTCACCCCTTGTGCCTAGAATGTGTTTCTATTGTTCTACCACACAAAAGTTTTGCATGCTAGGTTCCAATCCTACTCTAGCATGGCAATTCTAGGAATGTAAAGACATGAAATGAATTGCTCAAATGTAAATGCTCAAAGTAAAGAGAGGGAAAGGAACGCGGCAATGTTTTCCCAAGGTATCAGAGAGTCGCCACTCCCCACTAGTCCTCGTTGGAGCACCCGCGCAAGGGTGTAGCTCCCCTTTGATCTGTGCAAGGATCAAGTGCTCTCTATGGGTTGATTCTTCGACACTCCATCATGGTGAATTGCCCACAACCGCTCACAACTTTAGTTGGGTCATCCACAAGCTTCGCCGGATGATCACCAAGCTCCCAATCACCACTGAGCCGTCTAGGTGATGGCGATCACCAAGAGTAACAAGCACAAACTCTCACTTGACCAAGACAAGCCTAATGAGAAGGGTGGATGCACACTTGCTACTCTCTATGCACTAATGAGGTCCTTAATGTTGGATTCTCAAATCTCAATCATCTCACTAGGCTCTTGCTCTCCCTTGCACTCCAAAGGTGTTTCTTAGCTGAACAAATGGGCAAGAGACCTCCCATGGATGAGTGGACTAAGTATTTATACCCCCTCATTCAAAACATAATGTTTGGAGGTTGAGTCAGCACTCTATGGGGTGACCGGATGCTCCGGTCAGGGTGACCGGACACTTCGGTCAGTTATCCCCACCACTGTGTCAGAAAGAGCCATTAAGTTCTAATAGAACTCTGACCAGCGTCATGTTAGTACTGACCGAATGCGTTCGGTCAAGAAAAAATGCTCTCTGGAACCTTACTGATGTTGACCAGACGCTGGTACCACATCCGGTCACTTCACTGTTCAGCGTTTGGTTAGTTACCGGATCCTGACCAGCGTCCGGTCAGCACCGACCGGATGAGTCCGGTCAAGGAAAACCCTCTCTAGAACCTCTCTGGAGTTGACCGAACACGGGCACCCAACGTCAAGTCACTTCACTATTCAGCGTTCGGTCAGTACCAGACGACTGTAGTTGATCAAATGAACTGACCGGACTCACCCTCCAGTGTCCAATCACAACCAGAGTAGCGTCCGGTCAATCATTTGACCCTCCATTCACTTCCAACTCGAAATCCTATGTGAATCAAGTTTACTCCAATTGATCTTAGGGCTATTCCTGAGCTACCTAGTGCTAGATTTGACAAGTGTGCACCACACCTAACCCACTAAACTTACCTAGGTCAAGCTACTAGTCCATACCCCCCTTAATAGTACGGCCAAAGGAAAAACAAAGTCCTAAACTACTCTAAGTGTCTCTCCAACACCAAACGATACTTAGAACTAGTCCGTCCTTAACCTTGTCGTTTATCCTTTGAAAACCGAAACGATTTCCATCGACAGGGGCATGAAAACCAGGTTTGCCCAATCAATTGCCATTACCATGACCTAACTCAAATTGCCTCTACAAAACACACGTTAGTCATAGTAATCTCGTGTCGTCATTAATCACCGAAACCCAACTAGGGGCCTAGATGCTTTTAATCTCCCCCTTTTTGGTGATTGATGAGAACACAACCTCGAGTATGTAGAAGAGATGAGTGAGGTTTTCAACATGCTTGGTTCGTATAAGCTTTTGACAATAAGAACAAGGGGTTAGACATGCTTATATGACCCAAGCCAACATAGTGTACTCAATAGATATGAATTAAGCATGAGTACATGAAGTAAAACTCATTTGAATCAGAGTAAAACGCGGAAGCAAAGAAAATGAGGATAGCCAAGTGACATGACATATATATGTATATCAATGTAGAGAGCACACATGTCACATAAGTCTCGCCATCACATGTATGCAATGCAATGCATGAAAGTAAATGTGAATGCACAAAGTATCACACACAAAAGACCAAATGAAATGAATCACACGCTCCCCCTAGATCTAACATACTCGCTCCCTCTCCCCCTTTGGCGTCAAGCACCAAAACCTAAGGGTTGAATGGCGGAATTTGGAAGCGGTCGAGTCGGTATTTGAGGTGCGGTGAGAGATTGGGCCAGAGTAGCATCATCCTCGACTACGAACTACTGGCGGTTTGACCCTCTGTCATTTGAAAGTGAAGGTGAAGCGGTCTAGATGCCTTTCGATGGCAGCTCGACTGTGACTCTAGAAGTATCTATCGGTTATTTTCGTACAAGCACCGGCAAGTAAATTTATAATGTCTGGCGTTAGGCTCGGATGGTGCGCTAAAGGACACAAGATTTATCTTTGGTTTGGGCGAAAGTCCCTCGTCCGGTTTGTTCTTTGCTCGTGTTATTATGCAAGTGAGCGGTTGTGCGATAAAGGGGTACAAATGATCGAGAGAGGACTGGTCCCAAGTCTACGATGGAAGGTTGAAGGGATGTCAAGAGGTTCAACACAACTTGACTATGTGTGTCGAGAGTCGTCTCGTTCGATCCCCCTCTTTATGGAGGAAGCGCATCCCCTTTTATAGATGAAGAAATTTGGCTTTACAAGGGTGAGGGCTTTAGGATCGTACTCTACTTAGTCTTGTGGCTCCGTCTACCGGCTGGTTCTTCATTACGATGAGTGTGAGGAAGATAAGCGCCTACAATCTGTCGATGTCACTGTAGAATGTCGGGTTGGAGTGCAGAATGCTACCTGCGTGAGGTATGGTCATGATCTGATGGTTTTGACTTTTGAGCCTCCCCGACCTTGCTCATGCATATACAGTTCCTATGAGTCTTCATCGGAGGGGCGTGGGGTGAGGGTCTAGAAGTAGCGCCGTGGCCAAGGTCTTGTCTTGGTGGACTGAGGGTCGGGAAGCGGGCGTCGCTCCTTGGGTCCACCAGCGTGGTAACGGAATATCCATCGTTCGTGGAGATAGCAAATCCTTTTCTAGGCGTAGTGGCTGTCGTATATCTTAGTGGGTTGCATGTCCCCGAGCTAAAGCGGTGCCTACAACTCTCTGAGGTGGAAGCTCGCACCTATGACACCTTTCGGGCTCTGTGGTGCCTAGAAGGGCCTAAAGCGCCCGTCCATCATCATCCCAGCAGTACTTTTCTGCCGAGGTGTGAGAGTATAGCTCTTGGAGCCCACGGTTGACTGAAACGTCATGTCTTGCCTGTCTCTATCATCTTGAAGGAATAGGGAGAAGTGGTCGGTAAGATGAATCCAATCTTTAGATATGGGGCAGTGGGGCTTGTTTCTTGCCGTCCAGGTGAGCGGAGACCAATCCCTATCTCTGGGCGAGACCGACCTGCTCCTCGGGGTGAGGTGGTGAGTCTATCCTCGGCCCTCGGGCGAGACCGAGCCCGCCCTAAAAGGCGTCGGGTGAGGCGGAGACTAGCCACAGGCCTCGGGCGAGACCAAGCCCACCCAAAGGCGTCGGCGAGGTGGAACCAAGCTCTGTCATTCCGTGAGGGGTGAAGCAACAACTCTCTTGTCGTCGAAGTTTTTAACATTCGGTGGTTATTGGTTCCACCTTCTGGGGTACCCCGGTATTAGGTCCCCGACAGTATCACTATAGGAAGTGGAGCCACATCTGCCTCTGTCGCTGTCGCTGAAGCCTCAAGTATAGGAGTGATTGTTTGAGGTGGCTCGGATGATGCAACAGATGATGGGAGCGTCTCAGTAGTCCTAGTAACTGGAGCAACTCTGGTAGGGTTAGGGACTCATAACTCTGGAGGTGTAGGCTGCCCTATAAGCTCACTGAAGGTAGCATCGAGACTCCTAGAGACTGGGGTGTCCGTCACTAACACAGAACTTTGAGGCGGAGTGAAGCCTGTAACAATAGGAGTAAAGTGAGGACCCTGAGCTGTCACTGGTGAAGTAAACCACTGGGATACCTGCTTTGTAGGTGAAGCAAATTGAGTAGCTAGTTGTCCCTGACTCTGAAGCCCACTGGGCTGTACAACTGGAGTCACTATAGTGGTGGTAGCAGACTGGCCTATCTAAGGTGTAGACTGCTGAGGAGCAACCCCAATAGAAGTGAAGACATGTTGCATGAAGCCAAGTAATTGCTGCTGAATCATAAGCTGCTGCTGCTGCATGGCCTACTACTGCCTCTAAAACTCATCCTGTCGAGCCTAAACCTGAGCAAGTGTAGCTGCGGTCTCCTATGCCTGGCGTGCCTGATCCTACCTCATCCGCTCAAGTATAGCTAGAAGAGCTGGGTTTGTTTGCGGTGGCTGTGGTGGAGCGGAGCTGGAGCCACTAGCCTCTCTGTCGTGTGGTCGAGGAGCCATCTACGGAATCGGTTGATAGTCATCATCAGAGCTATCACTCGGCTCACTCTCAGCCACATCCTCCTGCTGTGCATCAAGCTACTCCTCCTCTGTCGCTGCAATGCCCCTGATGATCTCATCTTGCTGTGCTGCTGTCTCTGGTACCTCTGGGCGATGGCTTGGTTGGCAAGGTGCCCTCGCATGACTATGACGTAGCATCTAGGTCATGTCATATGGTGAAAACTCAGTAGTAGCACCTGTGTACTCTGCCATTGTCTTAGGAGATTTCTGTGTAACTGCCTTTCGGATTAGGAAAGTGATCCAATGAGCATAAGGCAGCTGACGGTGACCTCTGAAGCCCTCTGCTAGTGTGTCCTCCATCTCTGAAAGTATCAGATCCCAAATATCAAAAGCAGTCTGAGACACAAGGTGATACACTAGCCACAACTGAATGCGAGTCAGACCCTCATGGTAGCCCATCCTCAGAAGCAGAGTCCTCCTCATAATAGCATCAAGGAGTCGAGCTGTAGGTGTAAGATCACGTGGTGTCCTGCTAGACCCCTCGCCAAATGGCTCTATGAAGCATGGTCTGACAAGGTCTATAGGTGGCACAAGTCTGCCGTGAGGGCATCTCGGAGGCTCTGTCTGTCCATAGCATACCTCATGAAGGCAAATAAGGGACTCTAGAATCCTTAGAATCTCTTCGACCCTCGAGCTCTGGAGCCTGTAGTCACAGCCTCTGAATGCAAAGTGAATGAATCTGTGCCTCAGGTCAATCCAAAGAGAGGAGTAGAACTCACAGACCCATGACGGAACATAGCGGTCGGTCCATCCAAGATGATCTATCATGCCTAGCATTTAGGAATGGTGAGGATAGATCTGCTCCCCCACAGCTGCAACTAGAGACTCTAAGGAGCAGACTCTCTAAGATCTAAAGGCAACTCCACTATTAAGATATGCATTATAGAAATCCTCTTGCAACACAGTGTAGAAGTTCTCTGAGGCACGCTCATCCCGCCTCAGCGAAAACCAGTCCTCAAACTGCACAAACCATAGCTGCTGCAGCTGTCTGGCTGTGGGTGCCCTCAGGTCAAGGTGAACCACCGAAGGCGAACCCTGTGGTCTGGGAGGTGGACGAGAGCCCCTCCTCTGTGTCTCAGGTCTCGATGACACCTGAGTGCGTGTACGACCAGAGCGTCAAAGCTATGGCTGTGCTGCCTGCTCTGTCTCCTCAATCTACTCTACCTACTGAGTACCCTCTATCTACTCTGCTGACTATGTTTGCTGATTAGTCTCCCCCTGAGTCTGGCTCTCCACTAATTTGATACGCCATCCTCCTAGCATGACAGTCCTAGGTTGACTACCATGACAAGTCTCAACCCTCTCGATGGTGGTCCTCTGAGCTGGTGACAACTGATCACCTATATGAACGCCACTCCTAGATCCACCTCTCTCCGCTCGCTCTGCGGTGCCTGCCACTACTGCTGCTCTCTCTATCTCCACATCAACAAACTTCCGCTTCTTCGTTGTAGTCCTTTTCCCCTTTCCTTTTTCTGGCGGTCAAGCGGCGAGGCCTTGGATTACGATCACTTTGGGACCACCTCCGGCATTCTTGCAACGTGCCATGTCTACAGGCGGACGAGAATCACTACCACTGATAGGAAGCAACTACCAATTGACACTCATGAGGCTTGGCCTCCGTCCGTACTCATGGGCTTGGCCCCGAGTTTACTAACAACTGCCAAATCAACCAGAAGAGCACCGACTTCATTTGCGATGGAATAGATAGGAAATATAAATAATCACTATATTCATCTAGAGGTGTGAAACCCTAAGAAGCAAGCGATAGATAAGAAATTGAAATTGATGGCTTGCTACGATGAAATCCGATGAAGCCGGTGACCAGCGAGCAAGGAGAGGATCATAGGGCACCACCGGGATCAACAATCTTACACCTAGGGTTAGGGTTGGATGGTGCAAAGTGGTGCGTGGTGAGGAGATCTGTGGTGACATAGTGGATGGTGGCGCGTCGTGAGCTAAACACGGCGGCGTGGCTAGTCTTGGCGTGGCGTGAAGATAAGTGGCGGTCTTTGGTCTTGCGGTGGTGGGCGTGATGGTGCTATGGAGGCATAGGTGAGGTGGCGCGGAGTGCGGGCGCGGGCGTGGTGGGCGAGGCGGCGTGGAAGCGGGCGTGGGCGAGGTAAAGCGCGAGTGCGGTGGCGCGATGTGGTATGAGTGGGCGTGGCGATGCTGGCGAGAAGGTGAACTGCAGACACGATGGCTGCTGGCAGCGGTGATCTTGGCTGACGGATTAGGGTAGTAGTAGCGGTGGGGCGTACAGAGATATATATATGGTGGCCCGTTGCGGAGAGAAGAAAAAAAAGTTTGAGATCTGCAGTTCATCGACCCGGACACCTGCCGGTGGTAACGATCGGATGCTACCACCAGTCCGATCGACAACGAGAGGTCAAAACCCCTCAAGTCATGACCAAACGCGTCCGATTACCTGGACGGGACGTAGAAGCGAGTTCGGTCAATCTGAGATCATCTTCAATGTTGGACGGATGTAGGGCCACCTTCACCGAATATTTGGAGAATACTATTCAGCGTTCGGTCACTCCTATCTTACATCTATTCACCTCTTGTGGTATTTGGGCCATTTGAGCAGATTCGGTCTGACGTCCGGTCACCATTTTGATGAATCTTCAAAGTTCTTTTATCTTTGCCGGTTCCCAATCAAGTCCCAACTTCAATAAGGCGCAAATAAACACCAATTGAGGCTGATGTTGAGAGACCTCTCTCAAACCCTCAAAATTTTCAAAATATTTTGCCTTAGGCTATAATTCTTTTTAAGAAAATATGCAATAAAAGGCGAGGAGCACCATGTGACAACACAAGAGGTTTGATGATCAATAGAAGCTTCAAATGCTCTCCCTATTTATGGACAAACACAATTTGGTGCTTAAAAGATAACGAAAAGAAACAACAAAAAGCAACACACATGCATATGCAATGCAATACTTGAAAGTAATTCTAGTTGCTTGTCAAGTTTGATCCAAGGTTAAGCTTCTTCACACATTTTTTGGCGGTTATCTTAACCATGTTAGACAAGCCCTAAGTGCATTACCAAAAATTAAACATGTTTTATATTATAATGCAATGCATGGGACAACACAAGCTCATTTTAGTGAAGTTACTAAAGTCAAGCACATTGAGCTCATTCCTCAACTGACAAAATGTAGCCTCATCTAGCGGTTTAGTGAAGATATCCGCCAATTGATCCTCGGTCCTTACACCTTCTAGTGATATATCATTTTTAGCAACGTGATCTCTAAGAAAGTGATGGCGGATATCTATGTGCTTGAATGCGAGTGTTGAACTAGATTATTAGCAAGCTTTACGGCGCTCTCATTGTCACAAAAGAGGTACCTTTTCTAGAACTACACCATAGTCTAGCAAAGTTTGCTTCATGTAAAGAATTTGTGCACAACAAGCACCCATGGCAATATATTCTGCCTCGGCGGTGGACAATGCCACACTATTTGCTTCTTGGAGGTCCAAGACCCTAGTGATCTACCAAGCAAATGGCATCCTCCGGATGTGATTTTCTATCAATTTTGCAATTGGCATAATCCGAATAGGAATAGCCAACTAGTTGGAATCTAGCTCCTTTGGGATACCAAAGACCAATGCTTGGTGTGTGCTTAAGGTACCTAAGGATTCTTTTAACGGCAACCATGTGAGCCTCCTTAGGACTAGCTTGAAATCTAGCACACATACACACACTAAACATGATGTCGGGCCTAGATGCGGTCAAGTATAATAAACTACCAATCATAGAACGGTAGAGAGTTTGATCAACCGATTTACCTCCCTCATCTAGGTCGAGATGTCCATTAGATGGCATTAGTGTCTTGATTGGCTTACATTCATCCATATTAAACCTCTTGAGAAGATCCATGGTATACTTTTCTTGAGAGATGAAAATCCCTTCTCTCATTTGCTTGACTTGAAAACCAAGAAATAATGTAAGCTCTCCAGTCATAGACATCTCGAACTCTTTTGACATCAATTTACCAAACTCTTTGCAATAGTCTTCATTTGATGAGCCAAATATGATATCATCAACATATACTTGACAAATGAAGATCTCTCCATCAAGCTTCTTGGTGAATAGTGTGGTGTCGACCTTCCCAATGGTGAAGCCCTTCTCAATGAGGAAATCATGAAGGCGCTCATACCAAGCTCTTGGGGCTTGCTTAAGCCCATATAGCGCCTTGGACAACCTATAAACATGATTAGGATATTTAGGGTCTTCAAACCTGGGAGGTTGATCAACATAGACTAGTTCATTTATGAAACCATTTAAAAATGCACTTTTAACACCCATTTAATATAATTTCATTTCATGATGCGATGCATATGCAAGGAGGATACGAATGGCTTCAAGTCTTGCAACCGGTGCAAAGGTTTCTCTAAAATCCAACCCTTCAACTTGAGAGAACTCCTTTGCAACTAGTCTTGCCTTGTTCCTCACAATAATGCCTTGATCATCTTGCTTGTTGCGGAACACCCACTTTGTTCCAATGACTCTTGCACCTTGTGGTCGCTCTTTAAGAGTCCAAACTTCATTCTTGGTGAAGTTGTTCAACTCTTCATGCATGGCATTTATCAATCCGGATCTTGAAGAGCTTCTTCTACCTTTTAGGCTCAATGCAAGAAACAAGAAGCGATGTTCAATAAATGAAGCAAGTTTTGAGGCGAGTTATTACACCTTTTGAAGGACTCCCTATGATGAGATCTTGTGGATGTGCTTGTAGTATAGGTGAATTTCTTCTATCAA
Source organism: Miscanthus lutarioriparius (assembly GCA_904845875.1). Lineage (NCBI taxonomy): Eukaryota > Viridiplantae > Streptophyta > Magnoliopsida > Poales > Poaceae > Miscanthus > Miscanthus lutarioriparius. The sequence goes on from CAJGYO010000010.1 coordinate 15,791,045, forward strand.
CCACTTGAGGGGAGGTTGTGGAGCATCAACACCTTGAGCTTGTGCCACCATTTGATCATGAGAGACATGAGTATTTTCATTTTCTACTCTCCCATCTTTATCCTCATCTTGTGGCACATTTGATGAAGAAGGTGGATCAATCACTTGTACATCATCTTCATCATCTTTGGGCTTCATGTCTCCAACCGAAATGTTCTTCATGGCCTCCCTCAATGGTTCATCACCTACATCATCAAGATTCTCATGTGCTCCTTGTGAGCCATTAGATTCATCAAATTCCACATCATATGTTTCTGCAACCAAGCCGGTGGTATGATTAAATACTCGATATGCTTTGGACTTTGATAAGTAACCAACAAAAAAACTAATATCACAACATCTTTGAAACTTCCCTAGGTGTTGCTACTTCTTGTAGATGTAGCATTTGCAACCAAACACCCAGAAGAATGATACGTCCGACTTCTTCCCATTGCACAACTCATAAGGGGTCTTGCCAAGAAGCTTTTGAAGAAATAGACGATTTGATGCATAACATGCGGTGTTGATAGCTTCCGCCGTAGAGCTTCAGGTGTATTGTACTCATCTAGCATAGTTCTTGCAAGTATGATAAGTGTCCAGTTCTTTCTCTATACTACACCATTTTGTTGAGGAGTATATGTTGCGGAGACCTCATGCTTGATTCCAACTTCATCACAATATGCTTCAATATTTGTGTTATCAAATTCTTTTTCATTGCCACTTCTTATCTTCTTGAGCTTCACTTCAAATTCATTTTGTGCTCTCTTGGCAAACTTCTTGAAACATGATGCCACTTTGGTCTTGTCATAAAGGAAGAACACCCAAGTATATCTAGAGTAGTCATCAACTATCACAAGACAATAGAGATTTCCTCCCAAACTCTTGTAAGTTGTTGGTCCAAATAGGTCCATGTGAAGAAGCTCTAGCACTCTTGTTGTTGACATGTAAGCTTTTGTAGGATGAGTGTTTGCAACTTGCTTGCCGGCTTGACATGCACTACAAAGCTTGTCTTTCTCAAATTTCACATCCTTCAAACCTCTCACCAATTCATTCTTCATTAGCTTCTTGAGTGAGCTCATCCCAACATGAGCAAGTCTTCTATGCCATAGCCACCCAAGTGATGTTTTGGTGAATAAGCATGTCTTCAAGTTGGCATCTTTGGAGGTGAAATCCACTAGATATAGGTTGTTGTATCTAAAGCCTTTGAATATAACTTGATCATCATCTTTCTTTGATACAACCACTTCCTTCTCGGTAAACAAGCATTGAAAGCCAAGATCACACAATTGACCAATGGATAGCAAGTTGAAGCTCAATGAAGCAACATATATCACATTTGATATTGAATGATCATTTGATATTGCAACTTTGCCCTTTGAATTGTCACCAAATATAATCCTTTCTTGACCATCTACTTCTTCATCTAGTGAGGTGAACATACGAGGATCACCGATCATATGTTGAGTGCAACCACTATCAATAACCCAATGACTTCCACCGGTCTTGTAGTTCACCTACACACAAGAAATCAAGCTTGTTGTTTAGGGACCCAAACTTGATGGGGGCCCTTGACTTTCTCAGCTAGTGACTTTGCAACCCAAATTTTCTTAGGCCTATTCTTGTTGGGAGGACCTAAGAACATGACTTTCATTTTTCTACTAGAGTCCTTTCTAAGCATGTAATGAGCATTGAAGGCAAAGGGTCTAGCATGCTTGGGCAAGGGTTGTGGTGGTGGAGCTTGACACTCATGGGCAAAGTGACCTTCTTGTCCACATTCAAAGCATCTCTTTGGCTTAGGCTTTGACTTGTGTTGTTGTTGATGTTGAGCTTGAGCTTTCTTCTCTTGATTTGCCAAGTACCCAATGCCACTTGTATCCATCTTCATTACGGTGTTCATGAGTAGCTCACTTTGGAGATATTGGCCTCTTGTGAACTTTCTCAAATCGGTCTTGAGATGTTCTTTCTCCAACTTGAGCTTCTTGTTCTCTTCTTTAAGTTCATCATGATTTTTCTCCATCTTCAGTCTCTTGTTCTCTTCTTTAAGCTTCTCATTTTCAAGAGCTATATCACAATCATGGTCAAGGTTCTCTATCACAATTGTGTTGGTGGTTGATAGTTTTTAAGATCTTTCTTGAGCTTTTCATTCTCATTCTTGAGCTTGACATACTCATCATAGTTGTCGGACTCAACCACTTTCTTGCCTTTGCTACTAGAACCTTGCTCAATGCTCCCAACAATAAGTCATCACATGATGTAGCTATATCAATCTTAACAACATTGTTAGTAGCATCATGTGGCTCATTGGATAATAACTCATGAGAAACAACAAGATTGTCATGATTAACCTTGAGATTTGTGTACTCTTCTTTTAGCATATTGTAGCTAGTGGTGAGCTCATTATGTATCCCCTCAAGTTTATCATGTTTTTCTTTAAACTCCTTTTTAGAAGATTTAAGCTCCTTGAGTTTGGATGACATAATTTTATTTTCTTCTCTAAGCTCAACACTAGCTTTTTTGGCTATGTCACATTTTGCTAAGAGTGAGTCCTTCTCAAGTTCTAGCTTTTCATTTTTAGCTCTTGTCTTTCTAATGATTTTAGTATATTGGTTTAGCAACTTGACAAGATCATCATAAGAAGGTGATTCAAATTCATCATCACTATCACTATCATCATTGCTAGCATTATCATCACCACTACTATCATCATCATTTTGTACCTTTTGTTCGCCCTTGGCCATAAGGCATAGGTGTGTAGAGGATGATGGCGGTGGTGTCGGTGAAGATAGTGAAGAATCAATTACAATAGCGGCAACCTTCTCGTTCTCATTCTCACTTTCATCATCGGATGAGCCACTTGATGAATCAATATCCGTGAGCCAATCACCAACAATGTATGCCTTGCCATTCTTCTTTTTCTTGTGATATTCCTTCTTCTTGCCATCCTTCTTCTTATATGGCTTGTTTTTCTTCTTCTCATCATCATCTTCATCACTTGAGTCATCTTTCTTATCCTTGTACTTCTTGTACTTGTTTTTCTTGGGTTTGGGGCATTGATGAGCTAGATGACCAAGTTCTCCACAATTATAGCAATCCATCTTGGAGATGGGCTTCCTTCTATTGCTAGTGAAGAATTTCTTCTTCTTACCATCAAACTTGACACCGTTCTTGTTGAGCTTCTTGAGCATCTTGGCTGTTCTTCTCACCATAAGAGCAAGACTTGCATCATCAATTTCATCATCACTTGAGCTATCATGATCTACTCTTGCTTTGCCCTTCTTCTCTTGGCTAGCCTTGAATGCCAAGTCTTTCTTCTTGGTGGAAGAAGAGCCATCTTGTGGTGTGATGTACATATACATCTCATGATCTTTCCCAGTATTTGAGTTGGTGTAGCGGTGGAAAGATCACCTTGATGGCTTACCGTCACAATATGCCCATATTTGTCAATGGGAGGACACTCAAGATCTTTCTTACAACATTGGAGGTTGCATTTGTGTGAGTCTAAGCCCATTGACTTCCTCTACATGAACATTCAAGCGTGAATATATCTCATTAGCACTTTCTCTAGGAAGCATCTCAAATGAATTGAGCTTTTTCATAACAAGGTGGTAGCATTCCTCACGCTCACTCTTAGTTCCCGCATGGAGCGCACAAATGTCCGACCATAGTGCATGGGTGTCCTTGTGGTTCACAGTTAAAAACATCTTTGCAAAGGCCTCTAAAGAGGGTGTTTCTAGCCTTTGCATTCCATTTCTTGTAGTTAACCTCATCACCTTGAAGGTTTATGGGATCCTTAGGTTTTGGAAAGCCTTGTGAGGTGGCTCTAAGAACTCCAACATCTAATGCTTCTAGATAAGCCTCCATACTGATTTTCCAATAAGGAAAATCATCTCCCTCAAAGATAGGAGGAGGTCCATCCCCGTGGGACATCTTTCTCTAGGTGGTTAAGCCTAATTTAGTGAGCACAAAGCTACGATACCAATTGAAAGGATCAAGATGCCCAAGAGGGGGTGAATTGGGCTAATTCTAAATTCTTTGCAATAATTATGCCCTACGTAGCCCACTTCACCTTGTGCCTAGAATATGTTTCTATTGTTCTACCGCACAAAAGTTTTGCACTCTAGGTTCCAATCCTACTCTAGCATGGCAATTCTAGGAATGTAAAGACATGAAATGAATTGCTCAAATGTAAAGAGAGGAAAGGAATGCGGTGATGTTTTCTGAGGTATCGGGAGTCGCCACTCCCACTTGTCCTCGTTGGAGCACCAGCGCAGGGTGTAGCTCTCCCTTGATCGGCGCAAGGATCAAGTGCTCTATCTGAGTTGATTCTTGACACTCCGTCGTGGTGAATCACCCACAACCACTCACAACTTGTGTTGGGTCATCCACAAGCTTCATGGGATGATCACCAAGCTCCCAATCACCAAAGAGCCATCTAGGTGGTGGCAATCACCAAAGTAACAAGCACAAACTCTCACTTGACCAAGACAAGCCTAATGAGAAGGGTGGATGCACACTTGCTACTCTCTATGCACTAATGAGGTCCTTAATCTTGGATTCTCAAATCTCAATCACCTCACTAGGCTCTTGCTCTCCCTTGCACTCCAAAGGTGTTTCTTAGCTGATCAAATGGGCAAGAGGTCTCCCATGGATGAGTGGAGTAAGTATTTATATCCCCTCATTCAAAAGATAATGTTTGGAGGCTGAGTCAGCACTCTGCGAGGTGACCGGATGCTTCGATCAGGGTGACCGGACACTCCGGTCAGTTATCCCTCCACTGTGTTAGAAAAAAATTTGTTAAGTTCTTGGGACTCGACCAGCATCCGGTCGATCTTGTGAGCAGCGTCTGGTCAAGAAAAAATGCTCTGTGGAACCTTACTCATGTTGATTGGACGCTGTCACTCAGAGTCCAATCACTTCACTGTTCAGTGTCGGTCAGTTACCGGATCCTGACCAGCGTCCGGTCAGCACCGACCGGATGCATCCGATCAAGAAAAACCCTCTCTGGAACCTCTCTAGAGTTGACCCGACATGGGAACCCAGCGTCCGGTCACTTCACTATTTCAGTGTCCAGTCAGTACGAGACGACTACAGTTGATCAAATGAATTTACCAGACTCACCCTCCAGCGTCTGGTCACAACCAGACCAGCGTCCGGTCAATCATTTGACCCTCCATTCACTTTCAACTCGAAATCCTATATGAATGAAGTTTACTCCAATTGATCTTAGGGCTATTCCTGAGCTATCTAGTGCTAGATTTGACAAGTGTGCACCACACCTAACCCACTTGAGTTACCTAGGTCAAGCTACTAGTCCATACCCCTCTTAATAGTACGGCCAAAGGAAAGACAAAGTCCTAAACTACTCTAAGTGTCTCTCAACACCAAGCGACACTTAGAACTAGTCCGTCCTTAACCTTGTCGTCCATCCTTTGAAAACCGAAATGATTTCCATCGACAGGGGCATGACAACCATGATTGCCCAATCAATTGCCATTACCATGACCTAACTCAAATTGCCTCTGCAAAACACACGTTAGTCATAGTAATCTCGTGTTGTCATTAATCACCGAAACCCAACTTGGGGCCTAGATGCTTTCACGCGTGACACCCTCGATGCCCACCGGCGTACCCATAGAGATACGAGGAAGGAGGCTAGCCGCACCTACCATCCTCATTGTGGCGGACACTACGACAGCGGCGAGGACCAAAGCCCAAGCCCTAACTTGCCGGGACCTCAGGCCTTTGGCCGACACATCCTCAATGCCGTCTTCCCACTGCGGTACTGACCGCCGACCAACATCCCAAAATACTCTAGGGAAACGAACCCTAGATTGTGGCTCAAGGATTGTCGGCTTGCTTGCCAAGCGGATGGAGTGGACAATGATGATTTCATTATCCGTAACCTTCCATTGTTCTAAAGCTGATTCGGTGCGAATGTGGTTGGAACACCTTCCATAACGAATCAAAGTTGGGTGGACCTAAAAAAGATCTTCATGGGAAACTTCTAGGGCACATCTGGCGCATCTTGGGAACCCCTAGGATCTCACAAACTATCAATAGAAGTCCAGGGAAACTCTTTGTGGGTACATCCGGTGCTTCTCCCGATAGTACAACAGCTGCCCAACATCGCCAATGCCGGCATCATAGGAGCTTTCACATGCAGGACCACTGCGAGTCCACGGTTCACAAGCTAGGGTGTAAGGGCCGTGAACCACCAAGGAGCTCCTCAACATCACCACCGACCATGCCTCGGGTGATGAGGTGGTGAGGCGATTTTGACCGCCTCAAAGGCAAGGCAAAACAGGACGAGGACGCCTGCGAAGGCGCCTCCAACCGTCCCGACAAGAAGAAGAACAAGCAGTGGTGCGAGAGCTCGCTTGTGGCCACCGCCGACTGCAAGGGGGGTTCAAAGCCCGCTGAGGGTACCCCGGACCACTTTGAGAAGCTGCTCGAAGGGCCATGCCTGAACCATGCTTTCCCCGTCGAGCACTTATACAAGGACTGCGTCCTATTGAAGCGGTTCTTGTCCGAAGGCTCCGACAAGGGGGAGCATAGGAAGGAGCCTAGCTAGATGAAACGCATAGCGTTGCCCTCCTAAAGCTTAGCCAAATCTGCAAGCAAGCATTACGCCAGTACCATAGCCGTTGAGTGCGGGGTTAGGCCTTCAACGTCAGGGGCCTGGTGCTCCGCCTCGTCCAAAGCAACAAGAACAGCCACAAGCTCTCTCCATCATGGGAGGGACCGTACGTCCTTGTAGAGGTGCTCTGACCAGGCACCTACAAGCTCAGAACCATCAACGATGAAGTCTTCATCAATGCCTAGAACATCGAAGAAGCTATGTCGCTTTTACTCTTAAATTTACGCACGCTTTCTCTTATCGGTTTTCGCTATTAACTCCTCGATCTTTTGTGACACCCGACCCGGACAGCGGTAAGGGCTTGGGTCTTGTTAAAGCGATCAAAACACGACTACAGCTCAACCGACCCCTAGGTGCATGGGCTCCGACTCGCCCAACCTCTAGGGAAGGGCTCCGCCTCGCCCGTCCCCAAGGTCATGCACTCCACCTTGCCTGACCTCTAGGAGAGGGCTCCGCCTCGCCTGACCCTAAGGCCACAGGCTCCGCCTCACCTGACCCTTGGGTTTGCGCTTTGCCTTGCCTGACCTCTTGTAGAGGGCTCTGCCTCGCCCGAACCCTGGGACCGTGGACTCCGCCTCGCCCGACCCTAAGGTTACGGGCTCTGGCTCATCGACGGGGTCCCATACCATCGCCAACCACTCTAGGTCCAGGCGTATGGGCTTGGGTCAAAGCTCTAACACCAAGGAAGAGACCGGCATGCCCCAATGTAACCCATGGCCATGACAGGCCATGCCTGAATATTCACATCAAGAATAGCGTCAGGCGTACCAGTGCTGTTCTGCCTAACCCCCATACGAACACTGATAGGTGCGTCAGCTCACCATGATGTCCGCTGTGATGGAATGGAATGCCATGACCGGCAGACGACGCCTGCACATGGTGCCTGGGGTGGACAAGGCCGCGACTTGGAGCTGTCCCTATTGACATCTACAGGGTCAGCATGACCCACATGACGGATAAGAAGGACCCAGCGATCCTAAAGGACTTCCTCTCTCTCTCTCTCGCTCTTCTCTTTTCCTCCGCTGTAACCCATGCTTTCCCTTGGCCTATAAAAGGGAAAGTAGGGCATCCCAAGAAGGGGATCCGATCCGACCTTGAACCAATCAGATCTAGATACACATAAGAGCAGCAACCGAGCTCTCGGCACCCTTTCACTCCTTTCACTAGAGACTTGGGACTTGTCCCTCTCTCGCTTGTTTGTAACCCCTACTACAAACTTTCAGTGCTAGTAACATGAGCAGCAACGATGAACTAGACGTAGGGACTTTATGCCCAAACCAGTATAAACCTCGTGCCTCTAAGCACACCATCTGAGCCAGACATGCAATACTAGAAATTTACTCATCGGTGGTAACTCGAAACACCGACAGTTGGCGTGCTAGGTAAGGGTCTTTTGCGTGTCTTGACGTCCACTTCAGGTCTTGGATTGCCAGTCATGGCGTCAGCTGGGTCCCAAGCATGCATGTGCGCTTCGGGGACCTGGACTTCATCATCACAATAGAGGGAGAGTTGGCATAGGCTCCCACCACCGTCCAACCTCTCCACTCCACCGGCCTCGACGCGATCACTGAGGCGCTTGAGGAGCTGTAGCTGCATGCACCGAAGGCCCACGCCCCCAGGAGCAACCAGCTCGTCAGCTTCGACTACAGGAGGTTAGAGCGTCAGCTCAGTGCCTTCCTAGGACCCCGACCATCCTGGGAGGACCTGCGCCACCTCACCTTCTCGTTTGCCAATGTCATGGCACAGCTTGTCAAAGGAGAGCCACTCTCTACCTCATCCGGAGCGCCCCGACAGTTATCCCGTTCGGTCTCCACAACACCACAGAGACCGTTGGCCAGCTTGTGGCGCAACGCACTCCTCCATCCCCCGTGAATGACGAGTTTGTGGGGATGACCGAATATGTCATGGAATCTTTCCACGACCTCCTCACTGGAGAATCAGAGTCACCCTCTAGCTCTGACTCCAGCAAGGGGAGTCATCATCCCTCTCATGAATGTTTCATGGCAGGTACCCCCAGCTGGGCCACCGGCTACACACCATTCTTCATGGTCTACGGTTCTGAGGCTATCCTCCCGACTGACCTCGACTATGGAGCGCCAAGGGTCAGGGCGTATGACTAGCAGGGAGCCGAGGCATCCCTCGAAGATGCCATGGACCAGCTAGATGAAGCACGTGACGTCACCCTTCTCTGCTTGGCCAAGTACCAACAAGCGTTGCACCGGTACCACAGCCATCGAGTGCGGGGTTAGGCCTTCAACGTCAGAGACCTGGTGCTCCGCCTCGTCCAGAGCAATAAGAACCACCACAAGCTCTCTCCGCCATGGGAGGAACCGTACGTCATCATGGAGGTGCTTCGACCAGGCACCAACAAGCTCAAGACCATCGAGGGCGAAGTCTTCATCAACGCCTAGAACATCAAGTAGCTACATCGCTTTTACCCTTAATATACACACACTTTCTCTTATCACTTTTGCTATCGACTCCCCGATCTTTAGTGACACCCGACCCCAGCAACCGCAAGGGGTCGAGCCTCACTCGGGGGCTAGTAAGAGCATATCTATCTAGTAGACATTCTCTATGCCCAACCCTTTCTCACGTTGAGACACGGAAACAAGGGTTGTGGAAATGAATCTTTGAGTAAAAGCTGGTTGGGTGCAAGAAACCTACACCCCCAGCTGACTCTGGCGTTTTTGCTCACCAGCGTGATGAGAGTTTTTCCACACCCTGAGCTTTTTAGCCTTAACTACGAAAAGAGTCGGTATGCGTCTAAGATTATTCCACCTGGCAGACATTCTCTACGCCAGACCCTTTCTCATGATTAAAACCTAGTGGCAAGGTGTGCGGAAACAAACTTTGAGTAAAACTGGTCGGACCGCAAGAAACCTCGCATGATAGCTATGGCGTTTTGCTCACTGGCATGATCGGAGTTTTGTCCCCCACACCCAGAACTTTAGCCTCCGCCTTCCCAGGAAGGGTTTGGAGGGGACCACCTATGGAATCTCCATCGAGGAGAGGCTAGCAGGTCACCCAAGTCGATCGGACGGCTCGGGCCGCTGTCGAGAGACGGGTCACCTTTAAGTGACACCCGACCCTAGCAACGGCAAGGGGTTGGGTCTCACTCGGGGACTGGCAAGAGTGTCTATTCAGTAGACATTCTCTATATGCGACCCTTTCTAACACTAAAACCTAGAGGTAAGGTATCGGAAACAAACTACGAGTAAAAGCTGGTGGGACTACAAGAAACCTCGCGCATGGTGGCTATGGCATTTTGCTCACCTGACATGATCGAGTTTTGTCCCTGCACCCAGAGCTTTAGCCTCTGCCTTCCCTTGAAGGGTTTGGAGGGGCCCACCCTGGAATCTCCATCGAGGAGAGGCCGACCAAGTCACCCAAGTCAATCGAACATCTCGGGCCCTTTGTCGAGAGATGGGTAAGGAAGCAGCGAGGATGCCCTAGGCGGGTTATGCCGACTCCATCACGAACAATGGACTGGATCCCATTTGAACATATTTGGTAAGAGCTCCCAGACCCATCACTCGAGCCATCGAGGTAACTTTACCAACCCCATTCTACTTTTTCAATGCATGACCATTCATTCATCCATTCTCATGCACGCATTCATACATTCATCCATACATTCATCACATACATCCAAGCATCGCATATGCAATTATTGCATCCTGGCGCTTTGCTCGACCTATTTAACTAACTAGCCCCTCTAGGGAGAACTATGCCTTCTATCCTATCCACCAGGTCCTACGAAAGGGGAGCCACCACCGTTTCCATCTCCTCCAGCTCATGGACTTCATAGCTGGGAGCGTAGCCATGGCTCATTGCCTCCAGATCAATGATGTCCCCATAATGAGAATGAGCAATCATGAAGGACTGATTGACCCTAGCGCGGAGGGCATTCCTCTCGAGCTGGCGTACCCGAGCTGTGATCTCGACGGCAAGAGTTGAGAGCGAGCTGGTCCCCTCCGACCGCACCACCTCAAGGTCATCGGAGACCACTCCGAGGGCGGCGCTTAGGATACCGAGCTCATCACTCTCTGCCTGAAGATTTCTCCTCACCTCGTCGAGATCCACGACCAGCCTGGCAGAAACGCTCTCGGCCTCTAGCTTCTAGGTCGTCGCGCTTTTGAGCTCGGCCTAGAGGGAGCCGACCTTCTGCTACGCGTCATCACGCTCTTGGCAGACCTAGTCACGCTCTCAGAAAGCCTGGTCACACTCCTCGCAAGCCGTGCCATGTTCCAAGTGAAGCCTCTCTGTGGTTTGGATCAGTTCATCCTGCTCCATGCGCAGCTGAGCGACCATCGTGGCATCCAGGCTTGCCCTCTTCTCTAGGGCCATGAGCTTCTCTTCGCTCCCCCAGCTTTAGATCCCTTTCCTTCTCAACTTCACCTAGAAGGTCAAAGATCCACTGGCGGGTCTCGGCGTCACTCTGGAGCAACTCATCCTGCTCCTTCCTAACCCTGGCGGCTTCTTCATCATCCTTCCACAACCTTGCCGACAGGGCCTCGAACGTCTTCTCAGCCTCGTCAGCATCCCGACAGGCCTTGGCCACCCACGACTGAAGATTGGCCGCCTCCTCGGCGAGGGGAGTCAGCTCGGCCACCCTCTGCTAGGCGGCAACAAGCTGAGCTATCACCTCCCTACGTAGCTGTGCCTCCTCGATGAGGCGGTCCTAGGTTTCCTTCTGTTGATGAAGGAACCGAGATTTCCCCCCGGCTACGAGCTATAAGGGATTGCAGAAAGATGATGGTCAGGATACAAAAAGTATATAGAGGAAGAAAAGGGCAAGAAGCAGGATTAGGCAAATACCCGGTCGGAGGGGACGACAACGTCGCACAATGCGCCTGTAGCGTAGTTCAGGGCTTCGAACATAGACACGATCCCTACGTCGAGGCTCTCCCGCTCCATGCTCTCTGCGGCATCGTCCAAGGTAAAAAGCGTCGATGTCGGATCCTGCGGATCCACCCACTGGAGCAGGGGCTCGCCCCGCGTAGGTGAGCCACTGCCCACCGACATTAGGGCCAGGGATGACTCCCTGTCAGCTCCAAGCGCCGCCGACCCCTCTCCTAGCACCATGACTCCCGGGGACCCCTTGGCCACGTCCCACTCCATCCGGCCCATGCCAGGCACCATCGCTTGGGCTGCCGATGGCACGGGTCGCACCGGTGCCTTAGGCGCTGCAGCGGTTGTGCCCGACTGTGACCCATCTATCATGGCCACCGCCACCTCCACCTGCATTGGTAGATTCATGACCGGCTGTGCCATGCTTGTCATGGTCAGCGCCACGAGCGTGGTCAGTAGCCCCATCCGTCCCGCCGTCGGCAGCGGTATCGCGGCCATCACCGGCGGCTTTGCGACCTCCGAAGGCACCCCTTGAGCGCCCGTGTTCGCTTGTCTCGCCAAGGGCACAGGCGCCACCGTGGGCAGCGCCTGATCGGCTGGCGACGCGGTCACACTGGCACCGCTCCCACCTAAAATGGGCATGACACCAGCCGATGGCTACCGCCTTAATTGGAGGGTGATGCTCTTTCTCGGCGCCAGCGCCAAAGGATTATGCTGCCTACCAACGCTGCAAGGGATGAAAAGCATAAGTCACGATGAAATCCGACTAAGACAGGAAAAAATTGAGGAAGTGATAACCCACCTCAGCGCCATCGGGCGGTAGATGCGTTTGGGGGGTGAACCCTCTGACCCCGCTCCACCTCGTCGGAACAAGGCCGTTTCGAGCCCACCCCCTGCTCCTGGGCAGAGGGGCCCGCTCCCTTTGGCTCTTAGGGAGCGACGGCGGAGCCGCCCGCCTCCACCGGCTCCCTAGATGTACCCTCCCTTCCATGGAACAGGAAGGGTCCCGATGTCTGCAAGGACAAACTGATACCTATCAGCGCATCCTCATTCTCCAGGTTGTCCCACTCGATATCATCAGCTACCTTGTCATCGTCATCATCATCATCGCTGTCGGTGTCCTCCCCTCGTTCCTGTGCCTACAGCTTCCGCTGCTTCTTCCTCTTCTTGTCCTCCTTCGCCTTCCTCAGCCGCTCACCCTCGGTGCGATTCACTGTACTCATGGCCGAATCCCTCGACAGTGGCGCCGAGTGATCTGTGAGGATGAGGTCCCTCGGCTGGTCCCACCCCTCTCGAAGTTAGTCTCACGGGGTCAGGAAATCAATTGAAGAGAAAACAAAAGAAAGGGAAACTTACAAAGACGATGTAGCCTGGCTCTGGCCACATCGGAGAATGCCCCGGCACTGGGTAGACAAAGTCGAGGGTAGCACCCGCGTCATCCCGCAAAGGCTCCATCGCCTCCTTGATGCGTTGCACGATCTTGGAGTTGGGGTGCATTCCCTCAGCAAGCGTTGTTCCGTCGAACGACGCCTTGGGTGCCATCGCATAGAGCGGGAGCACGCGCATCATCAACGGTGCCACCTTCCTTGCGTGGTAAGCCCCGATAACGCCCAACACCTTGAGGCCGTTCTCCTTCAGGATGTGGATGGCGGCAATGTGGTCTTGGATCTTCTTCCTATCCTTCTTCGGGATGCCCCACTTCCTCCATGGCTCCGAGGCCTCTTCGATTAGGTGTTCGGTGAACCCTGGCAGAAGGGCGGTGGTGTCATTCTTTAGGTAAAACCACTACGAGTGCCACCCCTTGTTGGACGTCGAAAGCTGCATGGATGGGTTCTGGCCAACCCGATTGTTCCGAAGTTGGATGCCGGCGCACCCCATTGGCATCTGTAGCTCCTACCTATCGCTCTTCTCCCTCTTCTTCTAGAGGTTGACGATGAAGAAATGCCTCCACAAGTCGAAGTGGGGGCTGATCGCCAGGAATCCTTCGCACAGCGCGACAAACGCCGCCATGTGCTAGATCCCATTAGGATTGAGATGCTACAGCTCAATCTTGTAGTAGTGCAACAGCCCTCGAAGGAATTTATGGGCGGGGGTCATGAGCCCCCGCTCATGGAAGTGAGCGAACGGCACCACGTAGCCGTCGGGCGGCGACGGCAAATCCTCGTCACCGGGCAGCAACCACTCCTCGGCCGAGGTCCGTGCACAGAGAAGACCACGACAGACGAGGCCCTCCACACGCTGGAAGGTGATGTCGGAACGACACCACAAATCCAATGGAGGTGGGGATGGATGGATGCGGGCTCAACGGCGGCTGTAACGCCCAAAAATTTCATTTGCAAATTAGTAATTAAATTTGAGCATTTATTTGATTTTCTATGCAATTTAACCTAGGTCAAATAATAAATTTTGGTTAATTAAAATTATTATAAGGTTTAAAAACATGTTTGTTGCACTCTTGCTGAAGCACACTGTTTTTGGTTGAGTGTAGGGCTAGGTTGTTTGAGGTTGGATTCAAATTTCATTTGAATTTGATCAATTTTCAAAGCTCTGAAAATAGGAAAGGATTTTCTTTTGAAAACTTTCTTCTTTCACCTATCTAGCCCAACTCCAGAACCGGCCTAGGTTTTCTTTTTCTTTCCCCGCATCTGGTTCTGGCCTTGGCCTACTGGCGGCCCAGCCCCGTGCCTCCCCTCCCTTCCCTCCTTCGTGCTCGTGGCCCGCTCCGCGCTGGCCTGCTCGCGGCCTGCACGAGTGCCTACGCATGCGCGCGCCTGCATCCTGGCAACACGGCCTAGCTTGGCGCTTGGCCCAGGTAGAAGCCTACTCCGTCCATGCCCACACGCTCATCTCTCTTCTCACTCACCGCACGTGGGACCCGCCCGTTAGATATGCCTCCCTCCTTTCCTTCTTCACCGTCCGGTGATGGCATCGCCATGCAAGGCAACTCACCGCTGTGCCGCACCAACCATGGAAGGTCTTAAAAATCCACAAATCCCGCAGCCCCGCCGCGCTTACTTCCCATTCCTACAGTGCCCGCTCGCTTATAAAACCCACCGCCAAGCCCCTCCCTCTCTCCCTTTCCGGCCACATCCGAGCTCGCACCGCCGCCCCGCAATCCGCCGCTCCGGTGCCCAATCGAAGTCACCAACGCACCCCGGGGCTCCACCTTGACTCACCGCATCCGTAGGTGCCCTCATCTTTTCATTTTGGTAACCAGTCGCTCGGAACCACACTCACCCGTGATGCTTTCTTTTCCTCAGCTCACCGTCCCATGCCACCGGTCTCGTTGGAGCCCTCCCAGACATCGAGAACCCCGTCATCGAGTTCGTGGTATACTCCTCATGCTCCCCGCCCTTCCTATTAAGAGTTTGGTGCTCTGGAGTGCCGTATCAGCAAGTTTCAGTGCCCACCGACCATGGCGCCACCGTGGAGCCGCTGTCCCAACGAGGTCTTCTGCCTTGTTTGGTGTTGTATCGAATTCGCTTCACCGCGCACATTGTCTAGGTGTAGTCCGCGTCGAGTTTGGCCGTCGGAATCGCCGTTTCGGTGTTTTCCTGACGAGCTCAGGAGCCAGCGTCAATGGTGGCGACTACTTTTCAATCTTTGTTTCTACTGTTTGGTGTACTGTTCTAATAGAAGTCTATTTGTATGCATGTGGTGATTGGATTGGATGCTTGATTGGTGAATTGGAACACGTTTAGAGGGTGATCAGTTCGAGGTTACTGAGGATCAGCAGGGAGACCAGCAGTACCAGGAGGAAAACTTTGAGGAAGGCAAGTGTAGCAAAGGCCCCTGGTACCTATGAACTCTACAATTCATATACTTGCATGTGTCTAAATTTGAATTACCTTTAAGGACTTTACCTAGATTACTACTTGTACCACATATCCTTGTTACCTCAGTCAAACCGTGTCTAGCCTTTGAGCCTCATAGATCCCTTTGATATACTTGCTAAGCATGGTGAGCTTACACTTGTTTTACATTCAATGAAAATCCTAGATGGGTAATAGATAATATGTATGAAGAGTTTCCAGAGGATGTCCAGGACTACTAGGAAGATGTTCCCCAGTTGGAGTCCCTGTGGCAGTTTGGGCTTAGTTTTCCGCTTTATGTAATAATGTTGCTGATGACCAAGACTATGTGATAACAATATGATGAGATATGCGATGTAATAAAGTACTTTACTTTGATATTATTACAATTTGAGGATATATGTGTGTTTGGACATCCTGGGCGCACATATATGAGTACTTGATTTTGCTATGCAAAATTGGGTGCGACAAATTGGTATCAAAGCTATAACTGACTATAGGACGATCAACCTAGTTAGAAATGGATGTTTTAGGATCACATTATCTTTATTTTGCTACCTTTAATTTACTATAAAATTTTTGCTTATATTATGTCTATTATCTATTGCAAAAATTATCTTATTCTAATACTCAACCTTTTCAATCTTATAGATGGCCCGCACCAAGTTGACAGACCGCAAGTGTACCATTGTGATGCCAACAAGGACGACAAGGCTCACGCTTGGCAAGCGCGTTCCCCCAGACCTAGTGGAGGCTTTGAGGAACATGGAGGAGGAACCGTCTGTGGAGGGGCCCATGGAAGAACCTCTAGAGGACCAGATGGAGGATGAACTGGATGAAGAGACTGAAGAGGTGCCCATGTATGAGGAGCCTATCGAGATAGAAGAATCTGAGGAGGAGCCCATGGAGGAAAATGAACAAGGGGGTCAGGATGGAGCTGGTGATCCTGATGATAGTGATGATTTTGACAACTCTGATTTTTATGATTGGGGTAATGATGGTGGTGATGGAGATGGTGGAGATGACAGTGATGACAGTGGAGATGATGGTGGTGATGGTGACAGAGATGGAGGAGATGGTGGAGATGTTGGTGATGATTACCATGCTACACTGCTGGGTCAAGGGTGGACCATGGACATCCACTATGATTTGCAGGGAGATGACTACTACCACCCCAAGCTTCTCTCACTTGTATATCGCTACCACACCAGGTGCACTGTGCACTACAGGACGGAGCATTGGACCCACCCCGACTACATTGGCTTCTCAGATACGGAGGTGTACATCCGTGAAGGGAGTCGGGTGCGCTACATCCACCGTGCTATCACTACACGGCGCACACATGCAGCCGCCATCCGGGATGCTGCTCGACAGGCGTTGGTGGTCAATCGTGACCGCCACTTTGACGACATCCAATGGGAGGAGGATCGTTATCTTCCCCGCCGTCAGAGCGGCCAGTCCACCTGCAACATCGCCGCACCACTTGGGAAGGAGAACCATAGGCTTAGGCCTACCTTGATGAGCTTGGCCCAGACCAACACCGACTTGGATCAAGCCTTGGATGAGCTAGATGTCATGGGGAAGGCATACCTGCAGCTTGCCCTTGAGAATGCTACGTTGAAGCAGCACAAAGGAGGTCCTAATGTGAAGACGCCATGTATTCCTGCTAAATCACCCCCAAGGAACAGAGGAGGCTTTGGAGACCCCAACACCAGCACCAACATCGACCCATAGGAGGATTTCCCAAAAATATGTAATAAACACGCATAGATGTGCGAGAGTGTATTTAGTTTCTTTTCTTTTTCAAGGGTTGAACAATTATTACTTGAGTGGTTGGATGTTTGTCATGATGGATAATGTTTGATTTGGATTTTTTCATGATTGTGATGACTTGTGGGCATGTCCACAGTCATTTAGTTAAGATTAAGGTTTAAGGATGATATGAATAAATAGTTGGGTTTCTTTCTATCTTGCTGTCCATTCTGTATCATTCTAAGCAGTCCACCTTTATTAGTTCATATCTCATGTTCTGGATGTCCAATGGTCATGAAAATTTTATGGAAACAAATATACTTTAGCATCTTTCTTTTGGCTCTAGAATCACCTCAATACCTATTACGAATTGTGAGATATAGCTGTTGTAAGTTGATGTTTCTGTGCTATCAGAAATCTGGAGCAGTACTTCTTCTCGTCTACTTTTTCCTGATTAAACGTCAGAATCTGAGAATGTGTTCTAAATGAAAGTTGTACATAATTTCATAAGCTTTCCAGAAAGGTAAAATTAGCATTCAGATAATAAACATAGAGTTAGATATGCTCATTTTACTACTCTGCTGTCTGCCCAACTCGCTGGAAAGTTCAGAACAATTATCTTCTTGTACACCCTATATATATATCTCTTGTCTTGATCTTGTGATACCTACTCTCATTAGGCCATTATCTCTTAAAGGTTATATATTTTGGACATATGAGACTTATATTATGTATCTACAGATGGTGAACACCAGGAGGAACAACCAGGAGGCGAGGACTTGCCATACCCCTATCACTATGGAGCAGCTGATGATGATGCAAACTCAATTGCTTCAGCAGATGGCTCAGAGTATCTGAGAATATTGGGAATGGGAATGGGAATGCACCCCCTCAAGATAGAGACAAGAGGGGAGAGTTCCTGAAGGGACATCCACCTATCTTCAAGCATTCCACTGACCCTCTCCAAGCTGATGAGTGGCTGCGTGCAATTGATAGGCAACTTGAAATTGCAGTGTGATGAGAGAGAGAAGGTTTTGTATATACGGACGGACAGCTGAGGGAGCTACACTTGACTGGTGGAACTCTTTCCATTTTGGTCGTACTGAAGCTAACCCCATAACTTGGCAAGAATTTCACAGTGCCTTCCGCTCTCATCATGTGCCTGCTAGGTTGATGAAGCTGAAAAAGAAGGAATTTCTTGCTCTCAAGCAGGGGAGCATGTCTGTTGCATAGTATCATGACAAGTTCATACAATTGTCATTGTACGCACCTACTGAAGTGGAAGATGATGAGAAGAGGCAGGAACTGTTCATGGAAGGTCTGAATGATGGTCTCCAGTACCAACTGCTGTCCCATACCTTTGCTAGTTTCCAGCAGCTAGTGGATAAGGCCTTGGTTATAGAGAACAAGCGCCACCAGATGGAGGACAAGAAGAGGAAATCCCAGGGGCAACAGCCCAGGAGTAACACTCGTGTTCGCACTGCTCCTCTGCAAGCTTACCCATAGCAGCACTATCAAGGTCAGTCCAGTCTGATAAACAACAACCAGCAACCACAACGTGCACAACAGCAGCAACAACAATATAAGTCACCAGTCCAGTGCCAGCAACAAACTAACAATGCTTCCATGAAGAATAATGTCCCCAATGCTCCACAGAAGAATGGCGCACCAAAGGCGCCAAATGCAGTCAATGATAATAGATGCTTCAACTGTGGAGAACCAGGACATTACTCCAATAGATGCTCCAAGAAGACGACTAATATGCAGTAGAATTATGTCCGTGGAAAGGTGAATCATGTGACTGTAGAGACAACTCAGGAGGCACCTGATGTGGTGATCGGTACGTTTCCGATCAACTCAAACTTAGCTATAGTTCTTTTCAATTCTGGTGCTTCGAATTCCTTCATAGCATATACTTTCATAAAGAAGCATGGTATTCCCATATGTGTTATGAAGAAACCCATGTTAGTAAACTCACCTAGAGGGGAAATGAAAGCAAATTGGATATGCTTAGCTGCTAGTCTCATCATAAGGGGGTTAGAATTTCAAGCCAACCTTGTA
Source organism: Miscanthus lutarioriparius (assembly GCA_904845875.1). Taxonomy (NCBI): domain Eukaryota; kingdom Viridiplantae; phylum Streptophyta; class Magnoliopsida; order Poales; family Poaceae; genus Miscanthus; species Miscanthus lutarioriparius. Next base: position 15,810,179 of record CAJGYO010000010.1, read on the forward strand.
GTCATAGACTCATCTGGAATTGATGTTATCTTGGGTATGGATTGGTTGAGGTCCCGGAAGGCAGTTATAAATTGCGGGAACAGTTCCGTGAATCTAACCACTCCATCTAGAGAGAAAGTTGAGTATGTGGCAACAAAGCCAGCCTCGGAAATCTGTCAGGTTAATCAATTGGAGGGCACAACCCTAGAGGATATACGGATAGTAAATGAGTATCCAAATGTCTTCCCTAAGGAGTTACCGGTATGCCACCTAAATGAGATATTGAGTTTATAATTGAACTTTTACAGGCGCACCCATAGCTAAGAGACCTTATAGAATGGGAGTGAATGAATTAGCAAAACTTAAGAAACAAATAAGGGAACTGCTAGATAAGGGTTATGTCCAACCTAGTTCTTCACCTTGGGGTGCACCAGTATTGTTTGTAGAGAAGAAAGATGGTACACAAAGAATGTGCATAGATTACAGATCACTTAATGAGGTCACAATTAAGAACAAGTATCCACTACCTAGAATTGATGACCTGTTTGACCAGTTGAAAGGAGCTTGTGTATTTTCCAAGATCGACCTCCGATCTAGATACCATCAGTTGAGAATAAGGCGTTCTGACATTCCCAAAACGGCTTTTGTGACCCGATATGGATTATATGAGTTCACAGTCATGTCTTTTGGTCTGACAAATGTACCTGCTTACTTCATGTATTTGATGAACAAAGTATTCATGGAGTACCTTGACAAGTTTGTCATTGTGTTTATTGATGATATATTAGTCTACTCTAAGAATGAGGAAGAACATGAGGAACATTTGAGGCTAGTATTGCAAAAGCTTAGAGAACATCAGCTCTATGCTAAGTTTAGCAAATGTGAGTTCTGGTAAAAAGAAGTATCTTTCCTTGGCCACATAATCTCTAATGGAGGAGTAGCAGTAGATCCCAAGAAGGTTAGAGATGTGTTGTGTTGGAAGCCACCTCAGGATGTTAGTGAGATTTAGAGTTTCCTTGGTATGGCTTGGTACTATAGGAGATTCATCGAGGGATTCTCTAAGTTAGCCAAACCTATGACTGCCCTATTAGAGAAGAATACCAAATTTGTATGGTCTAAGCAATGACAGGATAGTTTTGAGGAGTTGAAAAAGAGACTGACTTCTGCCCCAGTGCTTGTCTTACCTGATCTTACCAAAAGCTTCTCTATCTATTGTGATGCCTCACGGCAAGGTCTAGGCTGTGTTCTTATGCTAGAGGGTAGTGTTGTTGCCTATGCATCTAGACAACTAAGAAACACATGAGTTAAATTATCCGACTCATGATCTGGAGTTAGCAGCTATGGTACATGCTCTCAAGATTTGGAGGCATTACCTGATTGGTCATAAGTGTGAGATTTATATGGATCATAAGAGTTTGAAGTATATATTCACACAGTTAGATCTTAACTTGAGGTAGTGTAGATGGCTAGAGTTAATCAAGGATTATGATTTGGAGATACACTATCATCCGGGAAAAGCTAACGTTGTAGTAGATGCCTTGAGTAGGAAGTGTTATGTGAACATGGCCTATACAACTCAATTACCTAGAGAGTTGTGTGAGGAGTTCGAACACCTGAATTTGGGTATTATGACTAACACTATGGAGTTAGAGGTGGAACCTACTTTAGAACAAGAGATTCATAAGGGACAGTTAAATGATGAGAAAATTAAAGATATTGCTGAACGTATAGTGATTGGTAAAGCCCCAGGTTTCCACATGGATGATCAAGGAACAGTGTGGTTTGGTAAAAGGATTTGTGTGCTAGAAGTGAAGTCTATTAGAGAGTCTATCTTGAGGGAAGCTCATGACTTAGCCTATTCTATACACCCAGGGAGTACTAAAATGTATCTTGATCTTAAAGAGAGATATTGGTGGTATAGACTAAAAAGAGATGTAGCAGAACATGTGGCCATATGTGATACATGCCAAAGGGTAAAAGCGAGAGCATCGAGGAGGCGGCGGGTTTACTTCAACCTATGATGATACCAGTGAAAATGGGAAGAAGTTGGAATGGATTTCATAGTGGGATTACCCCATTACCACGGAGGGATATGACTCTATTTGGGTAATTGTAGACCGTCGACAAAAGTAGCACATTTCATTCCTATCAAGACAACCTACTCGGTGTGAAGTTGGTAGAGCTAAACATTGAAAGGATTGTGTGTTTACATGGAGTACAAGAAGAAGATTGTTTTGGATAGAGGGAATTTTACAGTTCACATCTCATTTTGGCAAAAGTTGCATGAGTCCATGGACACGAAGTTGAACTTTAGCTCAGCTTATCATCCTCAGATAGATGGGCAGACCGAGAGAACAAATCAGATTTTAGAGGATATATTGAGAGCTTGTGCTTTATAGTACGGGACAAGTTGGGATAAGAGTTTACCCTATGCTGAATTCTCTTATAATAATGGCTACCAGAAAAGTCTTAAGATGGCACCATTTGAAGCGTTGTATGGCAGAAAGTGCAGAACACCACTGTTTTGGAATCAAATGGGGGAAAGTCAAGTCTTCGGACCAGAAGTTTTGCAACAGGTGGAGAAACAGGTACAAACAATAAGGCAAAACTTGAAGGTTGCACAATCTCGACAGAAAAGCTACGCCAACACGAGAAGGGATTTGGTGTTTGAGATTGGCGATTTTGTTTATCTCAAAGTTTCGCCTATGAGAGGAGTTAAAAGGTTTCATACCAAGGGAAAGTTGTCACCTAGGTATGTGGGACCCTTCAAGATCATCAACCGAAGAGGAGAAGTTGCTTACTAGCTGGAATTACCGGAACAACTCTCATGTGTTCATGATGTGTTCCTTGTATCGCAGCTTAAGAAATGTTTGAGAGTACCTGAGGAACAGTTACCTTTGGATGAACTAGATATCCAAGAGGATCTACCATACAAAGAATATCCAGTGAGAATCTTGGAAACAGCTGAGAGAATCACAAGGAGCCGGATTATAAGAATGTGTAAGGTTCAGTGGAACAAGCATTCAATGGATGATGCAACCTGGGAAAGAGAGGATGATCTGAAATCTGACTATCCTAATCTTTTCAAATCATCCGAATCTCGAGGATGAGATTCATCTTAAGGGATAGGTTTGTAACACCCTAAAATTTCATTTGCAAATTAATAATTAAATCTAAGCATTTATTTGATTTTCTATGCATTTTAACCTAGGTCAAATAATAAATTTTGGTTAATTAAAATTAACTATAAGGTTTAAAAACATGTTTGTTGCATTCATGCTGAAGCATATTGTTTTTGGTAGAGTGTAGGGCTAGGTTGTTTGAGGTTGGATTCAAATTTCATTTGAATTTGATCAATTTTCAAAGCTCTGAAAATAGGAAAGGATTTTCTTGTAAAAACTTTCTTTCACCTATCTAGCCCAACTCTAGAACCAACCTAGGTTTTCTATTTCTTACCCCACATTCAGTTTTGGTCTTGGCCTGCTAGCAGCCCAGCCCCGCGCCTCCCCTCCCTTCCTTCCTTCGTGCTCGCGCCCCGCTCCGCGCCGGCCTGCTCGCAGCCTGCTCCAGCGCGTACACCCGCGCGCTTGCCTACAACCTAGCAACGTGGCCTAGCTTGGCGCTCGGCCCAAGCAAAAGCCTGCTCTACCCATGCCTGCGCACTCATCTCTCTTCTCACTCACCACACGCAGGACTCGCCCGTCAGACGCGCATCCCTCCTTTCCTTCTTCGCAGTCCGGTGATGGCGTCACCATGCAAGGCAACTCGCCGCCACACCGCGCCAACCATGGAAGGTCTTCGGAATCCACGGATCCTGCAGCCCCACCACACTTGCTTCCCATTCCTATAGCGCTTGCTCACTTATAAAACCAACCACCAAGCCCCACCCTCTCTCCCTTTTCGGCTGCATCCAAGCTCGCACCGCCGCCTCGCAATCCGCCGCTCCGGTGCCCAATCGAAGTCGCCGATGCACCCCGGAGCTCTGCCTTGACTCACCACATCTATAGGTGCCCTCATCTTTTCATTTTGGTAGCTAGTCGTTCGGAACCACACTCACCCGTGATGCTTTCTTTTCCTCAGCTCGCCGCCGCACGCCACCGGTCTCGTTGGAGCCCTCCCGGACGTCGAGAACCCCATCATCGAGTTCGCGGTATACTCCTCAGGCTCCTCGCCCTTCCTATTTAGAGTTTGGTGCTCTGGAGTGCCGTATCAGCAAGTTTCAGTGCCCACCGGCCATGGCGCCACCGCGGAGCCACTGTCTCGATGAGGTCTTCCGCCTTGTTTGGTGTTGTATCGAATTCGCATCACTGTGCGCATCGTCTAGGTGTAGTCTGTGTCAAGTTTGGCCGTCGAAATCACCGTTCTAGTGTTTTCTCGGCAAGCTCAGGTGCCTTCTTCTCTGGCGGTCCGCGCGCCCCCTTCATTTGGTGCTGTCTGTTCTTGGATGGACGGCCACAATTAGGCCATACCGGTTCGGTATGTAGCCGGTCCACCAGAGAGCCGTGGACTCGGTCCACCGCGATAGCTCGTGCGCGTCCACGCACACGTGGTGCACCGCACCAATCCCGCGCAACCGCGTACCATCCAGTCAGCAGCCACGTGGGTCAACCCGTAGTCAGCCGGGCTCTTTTGCAGTTTAGCCCTCGGGTTTTCACTGAATCAACCCGCGGTCCAATATAGTTCAAACGAATTACTTTTCAGTCCTGTTTTCTTCTGCTTTAGCCCCTATAGTGTTAGAAAATAGTGCGCGCCATCCATAATTTGTTTAAATTCATATTTTATTAGTTTAAATTCAAATTTGAGTTCAGTTTATTTCTATAAATGCCATTGAAACTTATTTCATGCATAACTTTTGTGTTTTAAGTCCGATTTGAGTGATTCTTTCGCTCATATGTTCGTAGCAGTGTGTAGATTAGTTCTATAAGCTTTTCAATCTATGTTTCTACTGTTTGGTGTACTGTTCTAATAGAAGTCTATTTGTATGCATGTGATGATTGGATTGGATGTTAGATTGGTGAATTGGAACACGTTTAGAGGGTGATTAGTTCGAGGTTACTGAGGATCAGCAGGGAGACCAGCAGTACTAGGAGGAAAACTTTGAGGAGGGCAAGTGTAGCAAAGGCCCCTTGTACCTATGAACTCTACAATTCATATACATGCATGTGTCTAAATTTGAATTACCTTTAAGGACTTTACCTAGATTACTACTTGTACCACATATCCTTGTTACCTATGGTTTGGGATGCATTTTGGATAGATGCTACATCGCTCAACATAAAATAATTGTTAAACATGACTAAAGGTATTATGCAATGTGTTAAAATGGAGCTTTTTAGCAAAGGGGGCTAGAGTACGGGGTTGAGTGCTCTAGTGCCTCTCCATAAGGACTTAATCCTAAAGCGGTCACCCAGGAGGTTTGGTACAACCCCAAGTGTCATATGGCTCTGACTTTAACCTGTTAACTAGATTGTACTAGCTCGTCTATAGCTTTCCATAAGGGCAAGAGGGGGGCACTAGTTGGTATGTTTCTTTTCCTGCTAGGGTGTGTACCGTGCCACGACCATGAGTGCCACTCCTAGAGGAGGGCCATATATGGCTAGACGGCTGAAACCTTAGCAGTTATGACTTGTTAGTGCGACTAGCGAAGGGTTACGTAGTGAAACCCTACCACACTTCCTAGGTAGAGGTGATGTGGGCTTTGCAAACCCCAGCATTTGGAATCATGGCTCGGTGGGTAAAGTTGTACAATTTCTACAGAAATATTTAACCTGTTATAACAGTCGTGCTCATGGATATGAGCGATCTAGATCCTTCATGATTAGTGGTTACTGTGGATGGTTGGGACTTGATATAACCTTGATTATTCATTATTATCACTCTCGATTGGATTATTCACTAAATGAGGGGGGCATGACCCCGGATACCCATGGCAGACCACATGGGCTGCGCCCCCAGGGGCGGCCCGGCCCACAAGACGAAGCCTTGCGGGGCACGACGCTGCTCGGAGTCTCCCGCAAGACACCGGGAGGATATCCTGAAGATACTACGAGATCTGTTAGGATACATATGATCCCATGATTCCTGTAATCTGTTATTACTTTTCGGTTATCTCTCAGATCTAACCGACTTGTAACCCTGCCCCCCGGACTATATAAGGCGGGCAGGGACTGAAACATCCTCAATTTTCCTTGAAGGGAAAATCCACAGAATGAATTTTAATATGATAAAACCAAGAACTGATTCCATCATATTATCATATTTCAGTCGATGTCATAGTCATACATCGTAAGATTACAAGAATACAAGATATTACATCACTGGGGAACACACCTATTACTGAGAGTTAATCTAGCGGAAGACTATCGGTGAAGGCTCCTCCTTCATAGGCATCATCGAGTTGGCGTAGTGCGGCGTAGATTCCATCTCCGAACCAAACTTGGCGTGAGGCACGAGACCTCCTAATCCTTCTAAAGTCGGCATCTTGAGAAGCGGAAATCTACACACCGCCGGATGTATGCGAGGCCATAGTTAGCACCGATGAGCTTTAGTGGAAAAGATAAACAAGGGATCTGGCGATCCTAATATTTGGCTGTGGTTTGCATTCTTAGCGCATGAGAAGTAAATAACATTAGTAATATAATAATAATATCCCATTTTTTTAACACATTCACCACCACATCATCCATATCCATCCACCAACCATCCATCCCAAACCATCTCCACACCACCACACCATTTCTCATCTCACACACTCAGGTCGACAGGCCGACTCCCTCTCGGCACTTGTCTCAATGGCCCGCAGCCCCAAGGCTCACGTCCGGGTAATACCCCAAACCCTAGAGGGAGGAAAAAAGGACTCATCTCCTATCTAGTTTAAGCGAAACCCAGGAAAGGTCCATAGCCGACAAGTCAGCATATGTATCGATCGATCAACCATACACTCTACAGAGGTTTTACATACCCACAAGATTAGCCATCCTTGGAGTCTAGAATCTCCTAGGCAGAATTCTGGTCGCTTGCTAGCCTAGAACGATGCCACCCTACCTCTCAGCCCTAGAACATCCCAAGTCTAGTCTAGGATGGCTGAAACTGTGAGTCGTAGACAGAGCTAGGGCCCTCCGGATGTCAAGAGCCGGGTCCACAAGGCCTCCTAAAGTCTCAGAAGGGTGTGGGGGAAAAACTGTGCGCCCTGTACCTCCTTGCACACGTTCGCCTAGCAGTAGTGGCATCGCTCTACCAAGTAGTCCTATCGTCCCGCACCATATAGGCCGAGTGGGATGTAAAGGATTCCTGGTGAATCTGAGTACTAGTAAGTCCTTAGGGATTGACCAAGCTAGAATGTCTTCATCAGGGTTTCCATTTTACGTGCCACCACAGCACCTCCACCCTGGGCTCCTCCCATCACAGGTTCACACCCAAGGCCACCTCCAATTACCATTTACCCGCCACAGGTATTCCATATCCAAGTGCCCAGGTAGCACCACATGGCAAGACTCACCCCAGGCTCGTCGTTATTCCAGCTCGGTCGACGCAACCCTCACTCTCCATGCACCCAAGGCACACACGCAGCACGCTCATACACCACCAAGTCCGGCTTCCCAAGCCAAACCATTCCTAGGGGTTCACCACCAGCATCACATCCCCGATGTAATGCGAAGTGGAGTTAATAACAAGTATAGTGGTGTAATATGCAAGCAAGCAGGCAAGTCAGCATGTATAAGTGAGCGAATGCGCAAAGCAGGGTGACGTGGTATAGTGGGTTGCATCAGGGTGACAATGGCTCAGGTAGTAGCATGCATCAATATACTAGCAAATGATTAAATATAAAGCGCTAGCAGTTCTAGATATTATGCAATGTCTAATAGGTTTCTCTAAAGGAGGGTGCTGTCATGACACCTGCGATGTCGAGGTAGTAGTGGTACAAATCTTCGTTAGTTGATGTAGTCGATCAGCAAGGTCTCCTCTTCATAGGGTCCTGTCGTCGATCACGTTCTCCTTCTCCATCGGGTTCCGATCCAACGTTGTCCTCGAGGCAATTACCTCCAAAACACACTCAAGGCAAGAGAACAAACAATATTCCAAAAAGGCGATAAGACCCAGAAGGAACACAAAGAGGAAATGACTTGGCCCTCTCGGCTGATGTCCGATCCATGGGCCAAAGAAACAGGAGTGGTTGTTCACTAAGCACGGCCTTAAGTCAAGGCCTAGCCTATACTTCTCGGGCCAACTGTGGTCGACCTGTATAGCTTCAAGATAAATGGCCAAGACCTTAGCTCATCCTAAGCAAACACCACGGCTCGCGGTCTTTCGATCCGGGCGTCATAGAGATTGACGTGCATCGAAAGGAGCGGCTATACAATTCCGGTCTCTCTCAATCCGTACGCCATTGTAATTGACGAGGACCAAGAAAGGGTGGGGCAAGAGAGAAAGGTATGGCAAGGTCTACTCCTTCCTATACACACGCCATGGCAAAGGACGAGGCATCGAAAAGGAGCGACACACAAAAGGATACGAGTGCTCAATCCACTGGTAGGGTACCAAGACCTAGGTGCACTCAATGCACTAAGACACCCTAGGGTTCTTAGCGGTGCGGTTGTCACCGCAAGAACCACAGAAATGCTATGGTCCAATTGGGTACAAACATACAAGGGCTTAAGCATGAAAGAACCAAAAGAGAAGAACACAAGATTCGCCTTCCTTTGATCCACTCACCCTAGAGGCCGACGAGAATCAAAGGAATGGAATCAAGAGCGCAATAAACACCAAACAAGCAAGGAGCTCAATCCACATCTTACTGGATTGACGAGGCTTGAGAACCAAAGAGAGAGAAGAATGGAATATGTACTCTTTCGACCAACTTGTCATGGAACGAACGAAGGTTGGAGAGAAGAGTTACAGTCCTACGATCCAAACCAACTCATAGGGCATCACGACCGTGCAACTAAATGGCACAATGCTATTCCCTCGGTTCGCAGCGGTGCGGTTGTCACCGCTTAGATCCGAAGGAATGCTATGGTCAAGGTGGTGCAATCTTATAAGGTGGCTAGGATAAACACAGACGAAAAGAGGTAGAGCCCGATGGTCGTGGCGAGGCATCTCGCGGCCATGAGCTTAACCTACATGAGTTGACATCCATCTTCTACAATCATCATATCCTGACTCGTCCACTAAGTTAGGCCACAAAGGGCTCATTGTGTGCGGGTGAAATCCGCACCAATGTTCAGTCCACAATGGCCAGGTCCTAGGGCCGAATCGGATTGCTAATAATTGTAGTATGTTGGAGACAACTAAAAGCGAGGGAGCGAGTTACGCTCGCCATTACGGCCATGGTGGGGCAATCCCATGACCGAAATGGTCGAATGAGGTACTATCCCTCGACCGGCTTGAAGGCACGGTCCTTAGGCAAACAGACACAACATAAGAACAAGAATCCCGACAACCCAGCATAAGAGCTAAGACACGACCACACGACTGGAGTAGCACATCTCCGTAGCAACGAGGGAACCTGCATAAGGGCATGGCATACGTGGATTTAGATAGGCATAGATCATGAATGACAGGTGTAGAATTGAGTGTATGAAAGAGCGAAGGGAGGGCTTTCATCAGCATCGGGAATGGCGTCCAACTAGGATTCGTCTTTGCAGCAAAGGTGCGGATGGCCAGGGGCGGTTGTAACTTGTCCGGAGGTTGTGACTTCTTACGGCGGTGAGGCCCATTCTGACTCTTGTGGCTAATTTGTGGCTTGCTACGACTACGTTGGCTAGCTACTGGTGGCTACAAGTGGCTATGGTTGGCCAAAGGCTGGCTATGGCTGGCCGAGCATGGCAGCGACTGACTAAGATGTGCCTTCTGCTGTCAAACACAGCTAGGGTTGGCGACGAAGGTGTTTCGCAAGACGGTAGGGCTAGACCGCAGGTCCAAAAGAGAGGCGAGTATCGGTCTCGCATTGTGCGGCGTAAAAATGGGTAGACAAGGACATGTCCATGGCATAGAGCTTGATTTTAGAAAAATGTGGAAACTGGTTTCATATTTTTACGAGGTTAAATATAATTTGTTATGACTTTAGAAGATTAAATCCATTTCTAAAAATAATAAAAATTTGATTATTTCAGGGCTGACAAGTGGGTCCCATTGATGTCATCATGACGTCAGCATGACATCATCTACGTCATCAGCTACTGACAGGTGGAACCGGGGCTCCATACGGGCTCGGTTCTAGGTACGTCAGGCGTGGCGTGGCTCATGATAGAACAAGATCTTGTTGGTCCATGGACCTAAGGCAGGGTCCATGGTGGACCAAGTCCACTTCTTCATTTCTCTTTCATGGCTCACGGTAGAATGGGTTCGCAATGCCATGACAGGTTTCTTCTTTTCCCCTCCTCTGTTCTCCCGTGGCAAGGCTCTCGCTTGGCAATGGCTTCGAAGCCTTGGCGCAAAGCAATGGCACCGCAAAAGTGAAAATGGGTTCTGGGTTCGTGGGATCGTGGCGAGGCATTGGTGGACTACTGGACGAGGTCAAGGTTTCGGTGGCTAGTGCGTGAAGCGATGGCGGCGGGGCGGTGGTGACCAGGCGTCTGACTCTGGCGAAGGCGATTGAGGGCTCGAGAGAGGCTACGGGGAGGCTCGGCGACATCCGGGCATGTGCGATCGAGGCGGGAAGGTGGCGGCGAGGGCACCGGCATAGCCATCATCGTGAGTAGCGACATGGCATGGCGCTAGCGGACGATGGTAAGGTGGTTCCTTGACTCCGTTCGGGGCAAGGAGAGGTTCTTTCGTTCGATTGGGGTCATTTGGTAATCGAAGGACTCGGCATCGACCAAGCGGCCTTGGCGGAGTTTGCACCACTGGCGAGGACACACGGCAAATCCCCGGCTGTCTTGTGGTGGGTCGTGAGGCAAAGGCAAGGCTTCCTCCCCATCCGGTGAGTCGGCGGTGTGCAGGTCACGGTGAAGCTTCGGCGGTGCATCCTCGCGACACGAGGTGGCGGAGATGGCGAAAGCGGCTGCGGCAAAGGCAGCGGTATGGAAGTATGCGGTGGTCGATGAAGGCGGACATGACCAGCGTTCCTGGGGTCAGGGGAGGTGGCTTTCCATGTTCTACGGCAGGGCGGGCTTGGATCCGGTGGCTTTGCTACCTCTACAGGGGCTAGACGGCCAGAATGGGACGGCGCCGTGGGTGGCTCCGGCCATGGCGACCATGTGTGGGCAGGACATGGTGGCGGCTGTGTTCTCGGGCGCCATTAGCCCGGCAAGGTAGGGCCTTGGCCATGTACGTAGGTGCATGCGTGCACATGTCCAGGGGGCTCGCGGTCGTAGAGGTGGGCTGCCAGCGCCGGTGCAGCTCAGAGCAGAGCATGACGTCGCGGACAGCATCGGCGTCGCAGCCATGGTGCACACGGTGATGGTGAACAGGGGCGGTGCGTGGGCTCACCGTCAGTGTCGAAGGTGAAGGGATGGCGGTGCAGTGGTGAGGTGCCGCAGTGACGATTCGAGGCCGTGCCATGCTGAGCCGCTACGTCGACGTAGTCGTAAGGGCGACGGCACAAGCTCCGCCCTTGCTGGTAGTCGCCGAAGGGTGGGAGTTGCTCGCGGTGGCGGCGTGCTCGACGACGTTCGTGCGGCTCCGGCGTGGCGTGATTCGGAGCAGCGTGGCGAAGGTGGCTCCGGGCGGTCATTCCGGCAGCGCGGTGGGCGACGTCATGGCCCAGGACATCGAGACGCATTCACGGGGTTGCTGCTTGACGCCGAGGAGGGGCAGAGCACGACGAGGCATGGCATGACATCATGGCAAGGGCACGGTCTCTAGTGTCGCGAGCAGCACGGCGTGTAGGGGCTCACGAGCGCAGACCGGCCTGGAGTAGAGGACGATGGAGCGGCTTGGCATGGCACCGGCAGTTCTGCGGACTCGGGGCGAGGTGGTCGTGGCTGTCGGTGTGGTGAGGCGCTGCGGACTCCAGCTCATCGGATAGTGTGGGCAGAGGTAGGCGAGGAGCAGCGGCGGCGGCTAAAGAGAGTGGGTGAGGGAGACGGTTGTGGCGCTATTTAAGGGCATGGACGGCTAGGGTTCTTGAGGTGCCGTCCATCCTTGACGTCCGTGCCAGGGAGAGGGACACGCGGCGCGAATCATGGGCACCTAAGCCAAGGGGCGCGGTCGGGACACGGGTGTAGGGGCGCGTGCCTTGCTACCCGAGCAGCGGCGGCGCCTGGGAGCATCTGCTCGCTAGGGCTTAAGGTTGGGGCAGCGTGCGGCTGGGCCAGCAGGCTCGCGCTCGTGGGCCTATGGGGTGCGAGACGGGCCAGGGTTGTTGGGCTACTGCTGCTGCCCGCGTGGGCCAAAGGCAGGAGGCCAGGCTAGGCCTTGTGGCTTGCAGGCCTGTGCGCGTGGTTGGGGCCAGAGAAGAGGAAAGGAACTGGGCCGACTGGATGAGAAGGTGGTGGGCTGGGCCAAAGGGAAGGAGACGGTGGGCTTGGAGGAATAAAAGGAAAAGGATTTTTCCTTTTATTGATTCAAGGAATTTGAAATGAATTTAAAAGGGTTTGAGAGGAATATCCACGGGGAATTGAAAAGGGAAATAAAAGCAAAAGGTTTTCCTTATTTAACACAAATGAATTTTGGGAGGGATGCAAAAGAGATGGGAGTAATTCAAGAAGGCTTGGAGGGGAATGCTACAGATTTGTGCACTCTGAACAAAACACTAAACCAACTAAAGAACTCTAGCAAACACCTACAAGCAATTCTATATGAGTGCAACAATTTATTTATAAATTGTCCTTAGTTTGACCTAGCAACTACATGCTTCACACATTGGCTCAAAAATTTTAAAAATTCATATTTTTGGATTCTCCAAAAACCCGGTTTGTTACAGGGACCCCCTCCAAACTCACACAATATCATACGATAGCCAATACAATCCAACATACCATAGGAGTAGGGTATTATGTCATACTGACGACATGAACCTGTCTAACTCGTGTGTCCCTGTTGCCTTCTTGTTCTTGATCACACGCCTCTCTGCTGATCAATCTACCTTCGTGGGATACCCCTCGGAGGACTGTCGACGATATTCTGTCGACAGTTAGCACGCCAGGTAGGGGTGTGTGTGCTATTTCCTTGTCAAACAAGATGGCTTTTGCCATAGGCTCTTCATCCCTCCCACAGCCCGGCCAGATCTTCACAGTCGGATTGATCTCGTGGATCATCAACGCTGATGGAGTCGGAGAGCTCATCGAGCTGGTGCAGATCGATTCTGCGCCGATCACCCCAACACCTGCGACTGCAGATCCGATCTCAGAACCACCTCTGAGGTCGCCTTCATCAACTCGCCACCCGCTTCCTCGCTACCAGAGGAGGCAGATCAACAACGATGATCTGATCGCATCCATCGATCAGGTTGGTCAGAAGCTCGCCGATTGCCTCTCGATCGCCGAATCAGCTCTGGACACTCTGGTTCAGCGCCGACCACCCTTCGATCTAGATCTATCGGAGGCTGCTCGAAAAACACCAGGGGTTATGGCCCTACCCTTCAGACTCACCAACATCGCCGCAACCTACCAAGATGCCCTATGGGGCAAATTCGCCGACCAGGTTGGAGATATCCATCCTCTCGCTGACCAGATCGCCGACCAGCTTTCGCCAACTGTCAACATGGTACATGTCGGCCGATGCCCCGAAGCATCCCTCTAGACCATCCTGGAGGAGAATCCGGACTCCAAGTCCTAGGGCTCTACGGAGACCCTCGCTGAGACCACCACCGAGCAACTTCCTCTCCCACCCTTTCGTGGAGGCACAATCTTCAACGTCAGCGTCGATAGCTCCCCTGGAATAGGGAAACCGAGGAGGAACATGCCGCTCACAAGAACCAGAACGTCAACCGCGCTTAGCGCCGAGCAAATGAAGATGCCCTTGCGATGGCCGAGGCCACTCGCAATCAGCTCGACTCGCAAGGGAGGTCGCTCCACCGCAACCTCGATGATGAATTTGTTCGTGTTGACGGCCACGATGTCTACAAGACCCCAAGCGCCATCTTGGCCATGGCCGCCAATGAGCTCGCCCGGCTCCCACAAACACCCGAGGTCACCAAGGTCACCGCCATGCTTAAAGCGGCGCATTGCTAGGTCAACGAGATCCGCCAGGACCAGAGAACTTCGTGCTCCACGAGTACGATTCACCGATCTGCTACGCCAAGATCCAATCGCCACCCTAGCCAAAGTCGTTTCTCCGACCAGCATCATGATGATGCACCGCCTCTCCAGGGGGGAGCTAGGGGCACCATACCAACCACCATCACCAACATGACCAGGAAGTCGACCAGGACGTCCGGGTGCACCTCAACAATCTCCGAGACACGCGACGACGTATCAACAAGCGCCGTTTTGGTCGTCATGAAGAAGAAGTATGCCATCGCCAAGAGTACGAGCAAGAGTTCGGTAATCTAGACTTAGCCCTCCAGCCGCTCAACACCGGCGACACTGCAGATCATGATGGCGGTGATCCCGAGGGTCCCAGAGCCTTTACAAGAGCACTCTGAACACTCAAGTGGCCTCGTGGTTTCAAAATCATTGGGGTCGAGCCCTACGAGGGAAGGATGAACCCCACATAGTGGCTACATGCTTATGCCACTGCTATGCGCACCGCCAGGGGAGATACCAGCGTCATGGTGAATTATTTTCTAGTCATGCTCACGCCGGCTGTGATGAGCTGGCTGACGAGCCTTGCCCTAGATTCCATCGAATCATGGGAAGAGCTAAAGAAGGTCTTCACCGACAACTACATGGCTACGTGTGTTCGGCCGGCCACCAAGCATGATCTTAACCGCATCTACCAGAAGCAGTCCGAGCTCCTCCGTAGCTACATCAGACGTTTTTCTGAGATGAGGAACAATATTCCTAACATCACGGAAGTTGAGGTCATCACCGCCTTCGTCTGAGGACTCCATCACCGCGACCTCCACTCCAAGTTTAACCGCAAGCTGCCAATAGGGATTGGCGAGATGATTACAACTGCCAACCAGTACGCCGATGTCGAAGAAGCCGAAGTGCGCTTCAACAAGGATGTGGGCACTCATCGCCCAACTCGCCGTAGCGACGACCGCACCGACGACCGGCGCAACAACAACCGCCGCTACGATGATCATAGTCATCATCGGGACAGTGGCCGTGACTGGCTCGAAGGCTCCAAGTCTGGTCAATATCGCCTCCGCCAACCAGACCATATCATCGCCACTGTTGATGAGCCTCAAGCGCAACTATGATGAGTAGTACAAGCAGATCCTCAACGGCTCGTGCCCTCTCCACAAGAACGCCAAGCATAAGATGAAGGACTACCTCAGGTTGGCCAAGGAATTCTAGGCTAGAAAGCCAGATGACGACAACAATGATGGCGCCGAAGGCCGCCGACCACCTAGGGGCAACAACAATGCCTTCTAGGATCACGACAAGGTGGTCGCCACCATCTTCGGGGGCCTCGCCTCCACCGAGAGCAGAAGAGAGTGGAAGCTCACCTCCCGACGGGTGCTCGCCGTCACTATAGAAGATGCCGCCACCAACCCTAGCTATCGCCCTTAGTCCGAGGTCCCCATCAGCTTTAGCAGGGCTGACCAGTGGGCGGATATCCCTTACACTGGGCGTTTCCCCCTCATCCTCGACGCAACCGTCCAGAAGGTGCTTTTCAGAAAAGTGGTCGTCGACGGTGGGAGTGCTCTAAACCTCCTCTTCGCTAGAGCCCTAAAGGAGTTGGGCCTCGGGATAACAGATCTCACACCCTCGGACTCCTCCTTCTAGCGTGTGGTACCTGGCAGGGCATCCAAACCGCTTGGAGAGATCACCCTACCAGTATAGTTCGGCACGGCAAGCAACTACCGCGTCGAGCACATCAACTTCTATGTCGCCGACTTCAACACCGCCTATCATGCCATACTTGGTCGGCCAGCTTTGGCCAAGTTCATGGCTGTACCACACTACGCTTACTTGGTGCTAAAGATGCCTTCGCCTGCGGGAGTCCTAGCCCTATGGACCAACCTCTCCATCGCCTACGCCTACGAGACAGAGAGTCTCGCCCTCACCGAAGCCACCGACCTCTCCATCTAGATGGCTAGCATGGTCACCGATGCCAAGATGGTGCCCGTCGATGACCTGGAGATCCGATCGCGGGAGCCTCCTCACGCCTCCTCCAAGTCCAAGGAAACCAAGGAGGTCGGCCTCGGCCTCGATGACCCCTCTAAGACCATGAAGATTGGGGCTCACCTCGACCCCAAATAGGAAAGCGCGCTCGTCTCCTTCCCACATGCCAACGCCGGCGTGTTTGCTTGGAAACCAGCAGACATGCTGGGGGTACCACAGGAGAAGATCGAGCACTCCTTGAATGTCTCGCCGACCGCCAAACCGATCAAGCAGAAACTCCAATGATTCACGCCAGACAAGAAGGAGGCTATTAGGGTAGAAATAAAATGTCTCTTAGCAGCCGGATTCATTAAAGAAGTGTATCATCCTGAGTGGTTAGCAAACCCTGTTCTCGTTCAAACAAAGAATAAAGAATGGAGAATGTGCGTTGATTACACTAATCTCAACAAACATTGCCCTAAAGACCCCTTCGGTCTGCCTCGAATAGATGAGGTTATAGACTACACCGCCAGCTGTGAACTACTCTCCTTCCTCGACTGTTACTCTAGCTATCACTAGATTTCTCTCAAGGAAGAAGACCAGATCAAGACGTCGTTCATCACGCCTTTTGGTGCATACTGCTATACCACCATGTTCTTTAGACTCAAGAACGCCGGGGTGACCTACCAAAGCGCAATCCAGATGTGCCTCGATCAACAGATAGGCCACAACATCGAAGCTTACATCGATGATGTGGTCATCTAGTCCAAGACCACCGATAATCTCATCGCCGACCTCGAAGAAACATTTGCCAACCTAAAGAGGTACCGATGGAAGCTGAACCCTTCAAAGTGCATTTTTGGAGTTCTGTCCGGTTTACTCCGAAGCTACATCATCAGCGCACGTGGCATCGAACCCAACCACGACAAGGTCTCCACCATCACCAACATGAAACGGCCAACATGCGTCAAGGTTATATAGAAGCTTACAGGTTGCATGGCTGCTCTCAGCCGCTTTATATCGTGCCTTAGCAAAAAGGGACTACCGTTCTTCAAACTCCTCAAGGCCTCTAAGCGCTTTTCCTGGTCGGAGGAGGCAGATTCAGCTTTCGAGCAGCTCAAGTTGTTTCTAACGAAGCCTCCGATCATGACGGTGCCTCAACCAGACGAAACTCTATTGATCTACATCGCCGCCACTTCTCGCATCGTCAGCGTAGCTATGTCATCGAATGCGAGGAGGTCAGGCACACCTATAAGGTACAATGTCCTATTTATTTCATCGGTGAGGTCCTCAACGAGTCCAAAAATCATTATCCTTAGGTCCAGAAGCTACTATATGTCGTTCTGGTCATGTCGCGCAAGCTCCGCCACTACTTCGAGTACTATAAGATCGCCGTGGTCACTGAGTTCTCTCTAGGGGACATTCTCCGCAATAAAGAGGCCAATGGCCGCATCATCACGTGGGCTGTCGAGCTCGGCACTTACTCCATCAAATTCAGAAGCAGGCCCACCATCAAGTCACAGGCACTCGCTAACTTCGTTGCTGAGTGGATCGAACTTCAAGAGCCCATCCCCGCTACTTGCCCTGAGCACTGGGTGATGTACTACGATGGCACCCTCAACATCAACAGTGCCGGTGTTGGCATCTTATTCATTACGCCAACCAAAGATAAGCTCCGATATGTTCTCCGAATACATTTTCTGGCCTCCAACAACGCCGCCGAATACGAAGCGTGTCTCCACGGACTCTGTATAGCCATTGAGCTCAGCGTCAAATGCCTCATGGTATACAGGGACTCCACGCTGGTCATCAACTAGTTCAACAAAGACTGGTCCTGCTCTAGTGACAAGATGGATGCATATTACACCGAAATCAGGAAGCTTGAAGGGAAATTCTACGGTATCGAGTACCACCACGTGGTACGAGATCAAAATCAGCTCGTCGACCACCTATCCAAGTTAGGCTCCTCTCACGCTATGATTCCGCCAGGGGTCTTCGTTCAAGATCTTCTGGTGCCATCTATTAAGGAAGACAGGGAATCTCAAGGCACTCCACCCACCGAGCAGCTGGTACTTATGGTACCTTCGCCGACCATCGATTGGAGGGAATAGTTCATCAGGTACCTCACCAGTGCCAAAGTACCCGCCAACAAGACTGAAACTGAGCGCAAGCATTACGTGCTGGTAGACGTAAACTTGATGAGGAAAAGTGCCAAGGAAGGGATACTACAAAAATGCATCACCCAAGAAGACGGAGTGAAACTACTTCTTGAAATTTACTCTGGTTCCTGTGGCAACCACGTGGCCTCGAGAAACCTGGTCGGCAAAGCTTTTTGAGCTGGTTTTTACTAGCCCACGACCATCTCCGATGTAGAAGACCTCGTCCGATGTTGTGAAGGATGCCAATTTTTTGCCAAGCAAATACCGTGCCGGCACAAGAACTACAGACCATCCTAGCTTTTAGGTCTTTCGCATGCTAGGGACTGGACATGATTAGGCCTTTCAAGCCAGCACCAGGCGATTTCCATTATGTGTACGTTGCCATCGACAAGTTCTCCAAGTGGATCGAGTATAAACCGCTTGTCTCGGCCACTGCAAAGAAAGCGGTCGAGCTCTTCGAAGATATCATCCATAGATTCGGTCTCCCAAACAGCATCATCACCAACCTCAGAATCTCATTTACTGGTCATCATTTTTGGGACTTCTACGAAGATCGATGCATCTCCGTTAAATACATCTCTGTTGCTCATCCCAGAGCCAACGGCCAAGTCGAACGAGCGAACAGCATGATCCTTGACGCCCTCAAAAAGAGGCTATATCATAAAGAAGAAAAGCATCCGGATAGATAGCTCAAAGAGCTACAAGCTGTGGTCTGGGGACTGCGCACTCAAGCTAGTCGCAGCACCGTTGTGTCTCCATATTTCTTGGTCTATGGCTCAGAAGCCGTACTACTAGCGGACGTTGCCTTCCGAGCACCTAGGGTGAAAAATTATGATGAAGAGCAAGCCGCAGCTATTCGGATAGAGGAAGTCAACAGGGCCGAGGAGGAATGCCTGATCACCTGCGTCCGCATAACCAAGTATCTAGAAGGCTTGTGGAGATACTACAACCGCAACATCAAAGGTCGTTCATTTGCTGTCGGTGACCTTGTTCTCCGCAGAAAGCAAAAAACCAAAGGGATGCACAAGCTCTCCTCCCCCTGGGAAGGGCCCTACGTCGTCAAAGAGGTTACCCGACCAGGGTCTTACCGGCTATGTGACTTGGACAGAATCGATATTCCCAATTCATGGCACATTGAGCACCTTATATGTTTCTATCCTTGAAATGCTCCAGATATGTATTCTCCACTCCATGATGAATAAAATTTTGGTCGCCATAATTTGTCTCCATTATTTCTCCATTACGGTTTAATCTCCATTTACGGTCGCCGAGCTCTAAGCTGCTCCTTAACGAACTCCAATATGTCATCTCCAAATCTCCGACCACGTTTCTCCAAATCTCCAACGTACTTCGCCGAACAGGTCTCTCCAACTCTCCGACCACGTTTCTCCAATTCTCCAACGTATTTCGCCGAACACGTTTCCAACTCCAAGATATTTCGCCAACTGTTAAGCAGCACATGACTTGTTCTGTGCTCTCTAGAGAAGACCTAGTTTCTGATCTCTCCCTACACGTGCCACGGGCTCCGCGCTCTGCATTATGGGTGGTCGACTGTGGTTCCTTGGTCACGTCTGTTCCTCCTACACGTGCATGGGCTCCGCGCTCGACGTTATGGAATATGGGCTAGCCAAGGCCAAGAGCACAGTAGAGACCTAACTGCTCGGACACCACTAATACTGTGTATATCTCCAAGTTATTTTGACAACCACCAAGCAGCGCACATTCCGCTCTACTCTCTCTGGAGAAGACCCAGTTTCTAATCTCTCCCTACACGTGCCACAGGCTCTGCGCTCTGCGTTATGGGTGGTTGGCTGTGATTCTTTGGTCACGCCTGTTCCTCCTACACGTGCACGGGCTCCACGCTCGATGTTATGGACTATGGGCTAGCTGAGGCCATAGGGTTCAGTAGCAAACTAACTGCTCGGACGCTACTTATACTACATATAATTGCGTTATGGTTAAAACTACAATGATTTTTTCACCGAAATGATCGTAAATTGCACAAACATGCACTTTATAACATTTATACACATACATCAATGTTTTTTGCGCTCTCGCATGTTCTAACTAGCCTCTCTAGGTGTTACATATAATATTCTCGAGCAGACTATTGGCCTTCGCCATCGCCGTCCATCTCGCCGAACAGGTCGATGTCGTCGGCCAGCTTTTTTGCCGCGTCGTCCACCTCATCCTCCAACTACTGTTGCTCCATTGCGCCCGTCTCTTTGGCCCATCTGGCCCCTATCGCTTGAAGGTCTGTGGTAGGGTAATGGGACTGGACTACTGCTAAGGCGTGCATTACGGTGGTGACGATGGTGTCGCGTTTGAAGCTCTTGAAGTTCTCCCACGCCGCCTTGCACCTCTCGATGATGGTGTCCGAACGCGGTGGCCTGCTATCGGGCTGAGGAGCCACCTCCGGGTCGACACAGTCGAGCACCTATTTTACTTCGGCAACTATGACATCGAACTTGTTCCTCTGGGTCCTGGCCTCCTGCACTAGCACATCGAACTACGCCTTGACCCTCTGATGGTACTCTGCAGGGATTACAAGGATCCATCAAGCCAAGAAATTACTCCAGCGATAACTCTGAATGCAAAGTACTTCACCTTCCAGCTCCTTGGTTAGCTTCTCCGTGTGACCTGACTCCTTTGCCTTCTCCTCTCAGAGTTGCTCGATGGTCTGGCGCAGCTGGCCGAGCTCCGAATCTTGCTCTACAAGCACAACAGTCGTCAACAATAAGATGATTGTTTAGCAAATGCAAAGGAAAATCGCCGATATGCCATACCTTTTCTCTGCTCAGAGACACTTCTGAGCTGCTCGAACTTTCTTTCCAGCTGCTCAGAAAGGCTCCTCACCTGCTTGGAGCTCCGTTCCAGTTGATAGGACACGGTCGCCAGCTGCTCGGATAGGACGCCCTTTTGGTACTCCAGGTCCCGCGAGTTGGATTCGGCAAGATCACGCTCGCGCTGGGCCCTCTGGACGTTCTTCTCCATTGCTTTCACCGCCTCCTTAAGTTTTCCATTCTCCTCAGCAAGGGGCTCCATCCTCTTTATCAGCTGGTGCCGCTGCTCGGCAGTTTGAGTTATCCCCTACAATAACGCCAAGATTATGAAGAAATCCGATCTCCAACATCAAGGACGAGCACTCCAGGTGCAGTACTGACCTTGATTTGTTTCATTACTCTAGCAAGGGCAGACTCCAATCTCCTCAGCTCCCTGGTGGTGTCCTCCTCCTCAATAACCACCACCTCGTCGCCGTGCTTGCGGAGGATTCGGACAGCTTGGGGTCGAGGTTCCTCACGCTCGATCTCCTCCACCTCGTCCTCTTCCTCAGCAGCCGAAGGCACCACCAGGGGGCTCCGTGGCCAGATAGCATGTTCGACCAAGCCCTTGGATGCTCTTGGGAGCGCCATCTGCTCCTCCGGCTCCATAGGCTTCTCTGCTCCGGACTCCGGCACATCGCCAGCAACTCTAGCCTCTGCTCCCAAGGACCCGGCGGTTCTTGCCGTTGCCTCGGGCACTATCATCGACGCATCCATCGTCGACCCCACCCGTTCAACACCGCCAAGTCCGCCAGCGGCGGCGGTTGACTCTTCCACCAGCTTCCGAGCACCCAGGGACTCCGAGACGAGTGTCGCCGGCATTGCCTCCACCCTAGGACTAGCCCTCGGCTGCTCGATAGTCTGGACGGGTGGGGTCAGATCCTCCGCATGCCTCGCACTACATCATATCAGCTTGTCAGTCTCCAAACAAGATAAGGATACGACAACAAAATAACTCCAAGGCCAAGATACTTACGTTTTGGCCTGCCGGCATAATTTCTTGAATCAGCGCTACCTACTTGAGACCCCAAGCACAGCCATGGGGTCAACTCCCATGCTCTGGGGTGGAGGTCTTACAGTATCCACCATCGGCTTCTCCCTACTTTCTTTGCTCATGGACTCCCCTACTTTGTTGCTCGGGGACTCCCTTCGCCCTTTGCTCAAGGACTCCTTTTTTTTTGCTTTGCTGGGGACTTCTTCCCCTCCGTCGGTTGCTCCTCCATGCATGTCTTTGCGGAGGCGCTCAGTCTTTCAGTGAAGAGCCACTTTGGGACCTTGTTGTCATCCGACCACTCGGATGTCGTGGCACTTCGCGTCCGAGTGGTCCGGTCGCCGCCAAGCGAGATGCCACCCGGCTTGAGGGGAGCGGCACCCGCCGTCTTTCTTTTCTTCTAGGCTGGCTCGTCTGCCGCTACCCTCTTCCCCTGGACCTTCTCCGATAAAGGGGGGGACTCTCCGTCCGACCAGCGTCTGTGCCTCCAATTCGAAGACACTGCGGCAGGCGCTCTCCTCAGCCGAAGGTGGTGGCGAGGCGTCTCGCTATGGCCAATCACCTCTCGGTACGCCTAAGAAGTATACCGCCCATTCCTGCGAATGGATCTTTTCATAAGTGAATTAGTTCACTGCTCGGCAATGCTACAAAACAAAAGGCATAGGAAACAAAGCAGTTGACTTTTACGAGGTGGTAGATTCTTGCGGTGAAAGGGTCTAAATCTACCACAGCAAGTTGAGCGAGGCAAATGGAGTGAATAGCACTGCGGCCCGCTCTTGCACATCATCCTTCGACAGCATCTCCGTCCTTTCCCGGGTGCCGTCGGTCTCCCCTTGAAATCAAAGGCTATGTGGGCCCTCTCTTTGTAGGGTTGGATGCGGCGCACTATGAAGCTCGCCGCGACTAGTCCACCGTTGGTCTTCACTCCCTTTATAAGGTCGAGAAGCTCCCTTACCTGCTCCATATCAGCACTATTTGGCCTCTCCGACCAGCTTTTATGGCTCTCCGGGATGTGGTCGGTGTCGCACCGGATGGCAGGGTGGCTCTGCTTCATGTAGAACCACCTAACATTCCACCCCTTCAGCGATGTGTTCAGTGGCACAGTAAGGTATTCCCCCACCATTCCATCGTGCAGCTGAAGATACACGCCGCTAACCACCTTGGAACCACCGCTGCCCTTCTTCTTTAGCTAGAAAAGGTGACGGAAGAGGTTGAAGTGGGGAAGGATTCCGAGATCGCCTCACAAAAGTAGATGAAGATGGATATGTGCAATATGGTGTTTGGGTGGAGGTTGCCTGGTGACTCTCTCGGAGCTCCAACAAATCCCTCAAGAATGGATGAGCAGGAAAACCTAATCCTCATAAAAGTAGTCCTCAAACACTACTGACTTCGTCGGTATGAGGCATTGGAAAGGGCTCACCGAGGGCCGGCCGCCATCCAGTGGTGACGTGATCGGGGAAGAGCGCCCGCCTCCACCAATCTGTTGAGCTCTACCTCCCCGTGTGTGATGGCACCCCTCCTCGTCATGTAAAGCCCGACACTTGTCTTCTTTGGGCTCGCCTTCTTTTGTTTAACGGCTCCCCTCTTGGCGCCATCTCTCGAGATCCGGATTGGAAATTTGGTGGTGGCGGAAGGCGTCTTGACTATGAATCGGGAAGTGTGTGGTGAGGAGGAAGATGAAATGGCAAGGTGGCAAAGGTGGGGGCCTTGGGGTGTGGCGGCGTAGTTATAAAGCACTCCCCCACCTTTTCGCATTTGAGGGTTTTTGGGAAACCGTTCCCACAATTGGCGCCTCTCCGAACTCTCCGCAACAGCAAGGTGGGCCGTTACCTGGGCTTTCGTGTGACCGCGGCCCGTATCGCCGATTTATCTCCTCAAATTGTTACAGCTCGCCAAGTATTCGCCGACTTCTCCACCAACCGTTATGGCTCGATAATTACTCTTTGTCACAGCCATTACTCCAGTGTTTTCTCCGCAATTTGTTTTCTCCAAGATGCCCTCTCGTGGCTCAGGGACTACGTCGGCATTATGTCTCGGTTCCTCACCGCGTTGGGGATTTTCTTCTATTGACTACTGTTTCTGACCCTGGCACCACGTGACCACGTCACCTACTGTCAGGCTCGAGGATTAAGTGGGCACACTTCACCTTGCGGTGAATGTGCTTTTTCTCATTTCGAGGCTATGCCTAGAGACTAGCTGCCTGCTCAGCTGGTCTTCTACTATTCTTCTACTTTAGACCCTGGCACCACATGACTACGTCATCTACTGTCTGGCTCACGGACTAAGTGGGCACACTTCACCTTGCGGTGAATGTGTTTGCTTTTTTCTGGAAGACTCCGCGCCTCTTGAAGCTAAACAAGACTATCTCCCTTTCTCGTGGTAGGACTCTAAGTGGGCACACTTGGTCCGTTACGAAGAAATTTTCGATTCTGAACTTGAGCTCCTTACATCCTTATGGCAAGTCGTACTTGGGTCGCGCTGCTCGGCGACAGTTCACGCTGCTCGGCGATGGTTCACGCTGCTCGGCGATGGTGTACACTGCTCGGCGATGGCTCACAACTGCTCGGCAACTCATCACGGTGGTTGGGCCATGAGTTTGACTGCACGGCTTTGTTCGCACCTGCTCGGACAAGCTCAAGACGGCGTTGCACAACGGATACAAGACACTCGGGGACTAGCTGTAGGGGGCATGACCACGGATACCCATGGTAGACCACATGGGCTGCGCCCCTAGGGGTGGCCCAGCCCACAAGACAAAGCCTTACAGAGCACGACACTGCTCGGTGTCTCCCGCAGGACACCGGGAGGATATCCTGAAGATACTATGAGATCTGTTAGGATATGTATGATCCCATGATTCCTGTAATCTGTTATTACTTTCTGGTTATCTCTCAGATCTAACCGACTTGTAACCCTGCCCCCCAGACTATATAAGGCGGGCAGGGACCCCCTCCAAACTCATATGATATCATACAATAGCCAATACAATCCAACAGACCATAGGAGTAGGGTATTACATCAAACTGACGGCCTAAACCTGTCTAATTCGTGTGTCTCTGTTGCCTTCTTGTTCGTGATCACACGCCTCTCTGCCGATCAATCTACCTTCGTGGGATACCCCTCGGAGGACTGCCGATGATATTTTGTCAACACTAAAGTAGTGATTTAGGATGCTAAAACTTGACCAACTAAAATTGCGAACCGTAGTCAAACCATGTCTAGCCTTTGAGCCTCATAGATCCCTTTGATATACTTGCTAAGCATGGTGAGCTTACACTTGTTTTACATTCAATGAAAATCCCGGATGGGTAATAGATAATACGTATAAGAGTTTCCAAAGGATGTCCAGGACTACTAGGAAGATATTCCCCAGTTGGAGTCCCTGTGGCAGTTTGGGCTTAGTTTTCCGCTTTATGTAATAATGTTGCTGATGAGCAAGACTATGTGATAACAATATGATGAGATATGCGATGTAATAAAGTACTTTACTTTGATATTATTACAATTTGAGGATATATGTGTGTTTGGACATCTGGACACACATATGAGTACTTGATTTTGCTAAGCAAAATTGGGTGCATTTCTTGGCGGAGAATGCGAAGGAAACCTAGCGATGGCGGCGGCGGCGTGGCTCTGAGGCAAGGATGCAACGTATGGAACCTAGGGGCCTAACCCTTTGGTTTTATAGGGGCGACGGGTGTGAGGAAACCAATCGCCCGCCTAGATCTCCGCGTCTGTCATGACCTGTCACTGCGTCTCGTCGTGGGGTGTGCACACGCAACCTATGGCTGTCCCTCAGAAAACACGCTAGACGTTTTGCCTTTCCAAACGGGCCATGACCCACCATGGGTAAGAGGGATACGGAGGTGAAAGATGCCTCTACGGCCCGTCTGGGCCCAGGAGTTCGAAGGTTGGCCCAAGACGGGTTTGACAACCGCTCCGGCACCTTTAGAGTAAGGGTGGAAAGCGATGGGTGCGCTAGCGGCCAATACACAGGCGCCGCCAAGCGCCGTGGGCATCCCGGTCCACGTTCGAGTCTCGGCCAGATACGATCCATGGTTTTCCTCGAAGAGAGGTAGAAAGCCCTCAGCACTGGTCAAATGGACCCGAGAAGTATATGGATTGACCGCTGAGAATCTAGAGTCGGTCACCAGCTGACCCAAGCTAGATCCCCGGGAACGGGATGCCATGGCCCCACTTAGACTCTCCCATTAATAGCTCACCGAGCACCATGATTCGTCCATAGGGGGAAATCATGGCATGGCTCGGCCCCTCCATTTTTATCGGAAAAAATGCTTGAGGGAAGACCTTCACAAAAATGAGCCGACCCTCAACTAGACCCCTGCTACGGGTGGGTCCTCGAGGAAAGTTGGACTCGTAAGGAGACTGAATGCGTAGTCGTAGAACGACAGACCCCCGAAGGTCCCGATCACAACGAAAGGGAATCACTGTCCTTAGGGCATGCCACGGGCGATAAAAGAAGGCCAAGGACCTCAGATTCCTCCCATTCCGAAAAGCCTCTGAAGAAGTATTCTACTCCGCAGGCTATGGGGCAACTGTCGGTGTCGATGCAGAAAGTGACCAACAAGTAAATATTTGTAGTTTTGCCATATGTTGTGATCGGATGTGGCCTAGCACTCAATGATATAGGGTTTATACTGGTTCAGGTAACGTGCCCTATGTCTAGTTTGAGTCGGTCGGTGACTTTATTCCTAAGCCCAGATGCTTGAAGTTTGTAGTGGGTTACAAATGAGTAGGAGTAAGATGGGGGTGCAAGAGGTCTTGTCGGACTCTGGTCAAAGCACCGAGAGTGGCAGGAGCTCCTACGTGCGTATGCTCTATGTAGCTTTAGAGCCTCTGAGTTCTAAGGCCTAGCAGAGAGGGAGTTGGAATGGATCCTGTGTGTCAATCATCTGTCAATCGAGTCCTTCTCTTTTAGAGAGGGCGCATCCCCTTTTATAGATGAAGGGGATGGCTTTACAAGAGAGAGAGTGTGTACGTGTGCTAGTAAGTCTTGTTGCCCACGCCATCGGGTACAAGATGATGGTAGGTGCCCACAATACTGTCGATGTCAGATGCATGTGGGAGGTTCTACCATGTTGCAGTAGGTATGGTAAATGCCGGCGCCCACAACACTGTGGATGCCCAGATGCATGTGGGGGGCCTTACCGCGTTTGCCTGGTATCATGAATTGATGGCACCCACAACACTGTAGGGCAAATGTTGGCGCCCTCAACACTATTTTGGGTTCTGACATGTCTCGAAGGTTGCAGGGCACCCTTCTATCAAATCCTGTCGGTACTGTTCTGCAGGTGTGCAGGGTACAATCCTTGGTATTGCAGTTGTCTTGAGTGTCCTGCCTTACTTGCTCTGCCTGTTTCCTATGTCCATACCAAGCAGGCATCCTTGGTCGATTGGTCCCAGTCGGCTCCGACAGCGCCGGTCGGAGAAGAGTGCTTGAGGGTTCGATGCATCCTTAGGTTAGAGGGGTGGGTTAGAGTTGGCCTTGAGGGAGCGAGCGTTAATCGAGCCTTTCGGTCGGAGAGGTGGGCTGGAGTCAGAAGCAAGGGCCGTTCCTCTTGGCCGAGGCCTTACTGGAGGAGAGGCGGGCGAGTCGAAGCAGTGTCGCTCCTCCTCGCTAGGCCTTTCGGTTGGAGAGGCGGGCGAGTTGGAAGTATTATTTGTTCCTCCTTGGCAGGCCTTTTGGTCGATGTTGGATCATCCTTACGGCCCGTCGTTAGGTATTTGGGCGGCCTAGGAGTTCTTGAGTTGTTTCACAATGTTATGCATTGGGCGAGCATTTTTTGGGAAGCAGTCTGTTAGGGACCCGGGTTTATGAACCCGACAAGAGCCCTCGAGCCCCAGGCGATTCGGGTAGAATCGTCAGGGATTTTTATCTTGTTGGCGGGTGTGCGTGGCTCTGGCAGTGGAGTGTAACCTGAGGCCCCAGTGATTCAAGTAGAATCGCTTTGGGGTATTTCGTTTTGTCGTGAGAATTTTTATTTGTTTTGGCGTGGTGTGTGTGTGAGACACACCACAGGTGTAACCCTTGAGCCCCCCAGTGTTTCAAGTAGAATCGCCTTGGGGGTATTTTGTTTTGTCAGCGAGCATGTGCTTGTGTATTTTAGTGGGTGAGTTTTGGGGTCGCGGACCCGTGCATCGGGTGTAGCCTAGGGACAGCCGAGGGATCGAACGAGGCGGACTCATGGATCTAGGCGTCGGGCACAGCTAAGGCGTAGCCGATGGATGGGGCGAGTTTAGGAGTCATAGACCCGTGTGTCAGGTGCAGCCGAGGGATCGGGCGAGGTGGACTTGCGGATCCAGGGGTTGGGTGTAGTTGAGGCATAGCCGATGGATGGGGCGAGTTTAGGAGTCATAGACCCGTGCGTCGGGTGCAGCCAAGGAACAACCAAGGGATCGAGCGAGGCGGACTCATGGATCTAGGTGTCAGGCGCAGCCAAGGCATAGCCGATGGATGGGGCGAGTTTAGGAGTCGCAGACCCATGCGTCGGGTGCAGCCAAGGGATTGGGCGAGGGGGACTTGCGGATCCAGGCATCGGGCGCAGCCGAGGCATAGCCAATGGATGGGGCGAGTTTAGGAGTCATAGACCCATGCGTCGGGTGTAGCCGAGGGACAGCCGAGGGATCAGGAGAGGCGGACTCACGGATCCAGGCATCGGGCGCAGCCGAGGCGTAGTTCAGTTTCGACCCTCGAGCCCTGTTGGGCTTTGGCAGGGGTCAGTCGAGTTTCGTGTGTTACCCCGTCCATGGTTTCTACAACCAGAGGGGCTGAGCTAATGTCGCTTGCCTCGATGGCTTGAGTGACATGCTCGGTGAGCTCGCTAGCGGGCATGTTTGAGTGAAATCTGGGTCCGTCGTTCGTGATGGGTCGGCGTAGCCCTCATATGGCATTCCACTGCTCCTTGACCCACAACCCAGAAGATTCCTGGGTCATTCTAGAGACCGACCCAGGTGGCTCGCTGGCCTCCCCTCGATGGAGATTTTATGGGCTTGGCTCGAGGTTTAGGATCGAACAAGAAAGGTCCAGATGTCCCTGTTCGCTTATGAGCAGACTGGGCAAGGGCCGCTGTGCTCATCTATGTTTTTCTCCCCTAGCTCTGTTTGACACGAGGTGACCTCGAGCCCTTTGTGGGCCAGCCTTCGAACCCCGGTCGGTCGTTGCTGATGTTGAATGAGGCAACTACCACTTCGTGACGCAACACGATGCATTGTGATGCATTAACTGCATATGCGATGCTTCGGATGCATGGGATGAATGAATGAATGCGTGTATGAATGAACGTGTGAATGCGTGTATGAGAGATGATGAATGAATGATCATAAAAATAAATGAAATAAAAGGTCTTTTGGTAAAGTTACCTTGATGACTTGAGTGACGGGTTTGAGGAGCTCTCATCGGATGTGTCCGACCGGGACCCTTGTTCGTCGTTTGTCACGGAGTTGGCTTGGCCCATATGGGGTGTCCCGTTGCCCCTTACCTGTCCCTCGATGTTTGCCTGAGCCATCCGATCGACTCAGGAAGCCCGTTGGTCTCACCTGGGAGGAGATCCCATTGTTGGGCTCATCCAAGCCTTGCCTAGGAAGGCAGAGGGCCACATGCGCGTGGTTGCGCCTTGTTTCCCGTGCCCGACATGCGGTAGTGGTGGGCCATGCCTAGGCCATGTCCCGTCTAGTCAGGCGCTGTCTCATTGGGCAAGGCGCATCCCATCGGTCAGGACGCGTCCCACCGTATCCCATCCGCATTGAATGGGGGAAGAGAGAGGGTTTTTTTGCCCCAATCCTTCGGCTTTCCCCAACTGCTATGCCTCCTCTTTAAATAGGGGAAGGGAGAGGACTTTCATCCCATCCCTTCGCCTATTCCCCATCTACCGCCTCTCCTCCTTCTTCCTTCTCACCAAGAGCGTTCATGTGCCACGGTGGTTCCTAGGAGAGAGAGAGGGTAATGCAAGGGAGAGGAAAACTCACAGATTTGTTCGTGAATCCAGAGCATGATGTCGAGCTGGAGGTCATCTGACATAGATGAGATGGCGCTGGCCGCCCTCACCGAGGAGGGATCGCTTCCGTCGAAGGAGGTGGTGCACTAGAGGGCTCCCGCGCGAGGGGAGGCTGTTCCACAACCTTGTGCCATCGAGGTTGTCACCTTCCTCGCCTTCCACGAGCGTGTGTTGTTGGAGGGGAAGCCGCTCAGGACTATGCTGGTGGGGGGTTTCGCCCTTGCAGCCGCTTAGGCCGGCCAGTTCATAAAGTTTGATGATAGATCCTCCGGCCATGGCGGCCATACTTTGGCGGGCAGCGTCCCTATCCAGGAGCTACCTCATCTGCATGAGAAAGTATGGAGCTCCATGTTCTTCTGCTGAGCATCTATAGCTTGCTGCTTTGGCATTCGCTTGCGGATGGAGTAGAGGCCGGGTCGGAAGCTCCGTCCGAACCGAACATCGCCCCATTGGAGGGCGAGCAGCCCTTGCCAGTCGCGCTGTTAGGCGATGCCGCTGGGCGGCCACAGTGGCGTTTTAGAGTACAAGTAGTCAGCAAATGTAACTGTTTAAGTTTGTGGGGGGCCCCATGTGAATAGTTTTTGTATTCATGAATACATCAGTTCCATTTTGTGATAGAATCACTATCCGTTCCTTGTTTTTATCCTAGCATAGCTTTGTTTTCATCCTTTCTTTTTCGCACCTGCCCATTCGTTCCGTAGGCTGCAACTTTAAGAACCCGGGCATGGCCTGTGAGGCTCGGCTACTTGTAATCATAGGTCGTGGTAGGGTGCGATCAGTCAGGAGTTAAAACAAAGTCACATAGGGTAATCATAGGAATGGAATGCCCTTTCGTTCGGGCGATGCCCTTTTGTTCAGGCAAAAAGTTTTTACCATGTGACAGTAAAAATGAGATGTGGTATTGTACCCTCATGGAGCCCCTGAGCGACCCGGGCCGAAAGTGTTCAGGCTAGGGTGCTTTATAGGAGCAAGTGTTGAATAAAAGAAAGCGGTAAGACCAAATTTAGGGGAAAACGATGTAGCTGTTCAATGTTCCAAGTGTTGGTGAGAACATTGCTGTTGTCGTCCTTCAGTTGGTAGGCGCTCGATCAGATCACTTTGGTCACCGTGTAGGGTCCTTCCCATGGTGGAGAGAGTTTGTGCTTCTCCTTTGTTGATTGGGTCCTCTGAAGTACGAGATCACCGACCTCGAGGATCCTTCCCCTTATCTTCCTTTTATGGTACCAGCAAAGAGTCTACTGGTAGCGAGCGGAGCGGATGACGGTCGTCTCATGGGCCTCCTCGAGCAGGTCGACTACGTCTTGCTGAGCCTCCGTGGCTCGGTCACGGTCGAAAGCCTTCACTCTTGGGACACCGTGGTCGAGGTCTAAGGGCAACACTGCTTTAGCTCAGTAGGCTAGGAAGAAGGGTGTGAACCCTGTGGACTGGTTCAGAGTCATTCTCAAGCTCCAGAGGATTGCTAGGACCTCAGCGACCCATCGCTCGGTGTACTTGTTGAGCCGGTCGAAGATGCATGGCTTAAGTCCTTGGAGGACCATGCCATTGGTGCGCTCGACCTGACTTTAGTACATGGATGTCCGACCGAGGCCCAGTCGATCCTAATGCCGTATCCATCACAAAAGTCTAGGAACTTCTTCCCGGTGAAGTTAGTTCCATGGTCTGTGATGATACAGTTAGGAACACCGAATCGGTAGATGATGTCGAGGAAGAACTTGACCGCTTCTTCCGAGCAGATGTTGGTGATGGGCTTCGCCTCTATCCACTTGGTGAATTTGTCAACCACAACGAGGAGGTGTGTGAAGCCGCCCGGGCCCTTTTTGAGGGGTCCTACCATGTCGAGGCCCCAGACCATGAACGGCCAGGTGATGGGGATGGTTTGGAGCTCCTACGCTGGCAAATGTGTTTGCCGAGCATAGAACTGACATCCCTCACACCTACGGACGACCTCCTCTGCATCACGTAGTGTGGTGGGCTAGTAAAAACCTTAGCAAAAGGCTTTTCTGACCAGTGACCTCAGGGCTGCATGATGTCCGTAGATTCCGGCGTGGACTTTGAGGAGGAGCTATTTCCCTTGGTCAGTCGGGATGCACTTCATGAGTACTCCCGACGTACTTCGCTTGTAAAGCTCAACTTCGAGCATGACGAATGTCTTGGCACGTTAAGCGATCCATCGTGCATCGGTCCTTTTGGGTGGGGGGATCTCCTTGAGGACGTAGGCGAGTAGCGGCGCTCTCCAGTCGGTTTGATCGAGCGCCACCATGGCGACGTCGACAGGCGATGTTGTCGTGGAGGCACCTAGGTTGGAGCCCTTGGGCGTTGGGTTGGTGTTGGAGCATGTCTGGATTGGACCTTCTAGGATGCGGGAAGACGACTTGTGGAGGTCGTTGATGAAGATGCCATCTGGAGACGAATCCCACCGGGCAGCCAATTTTGCGAGAAAATCAGCGACATCGTTGTCCTTTTGGGGGACATGATGCAGTTCGATCCCCTGGAATTTGTCCTCGAGCTTGCGCACCTCCTGGCAGTATGCTACCATGAGGGGGCTTTTGCAAGAGGACTCCTTCATGACTTGGTCAACGACCAACTCCGAGTCACCACGGACGTACAACCGTGTGGCGCCGAGCTCGATGGCGATGCAGAGTCCATTGATGAGGGCCTCATATTCCTTGGTGTTGTTTGAGGCCAAAAAGTGGAGGCGGATCATGTAGCGGAGCCTTCTCCTGTCCGGGGAGATCAGAACCACTCCAGCCCCTGAACTGGGCCCCATTACGGACCCATCGAAGTACATCGTCCAGTACTCATGGGTGACGCTGGGGTCGGGAGCTGGACCTCCATCCATTCGGCCACAAAGTCCGCAAGAGCTTGAGACTTGATAGCAGTACGGGGGATATACCTAATGTCATGGCCCATTAGCTCAGTGTCCACTTAGATATTCATCTCGTGGTGTCGCGGTTGCGGATGATGTCTCCGAGCGGGTATGAGGTGACGACCGAGACTTCATGGTCAGTGAAGTAGTGTAGGAGCTTTTGGGTCGCCATCAGCACGGCGTATAGAAGTTTCTGCACCTAGGGGTATCGTACCTTGGCGTCGGTGAGTACCTCTTCGACGAAGTATACCGGTCATTGGACCTTAAGGTAGTGTCTCGGCTCCTCCCTTTCGACGACTAGGGCGGCGCTCACCACGTGGTTGCTTGCCGCGACGTAGAGGAGGAGGGGTTCTCGCTGTTCGGGAGCGACAAGGATTGGGGCCAACGTTAGTGACGTTTTGAGGCTCTCCAAAGCCTACTGTGCTTCCTTAGTCTTGACGAATGCGTCTGTCTTCTTGAGAAGCTTGTAGAGAGGCATCCCCCGCTCGCCGAGCCAGGAGATGAACCGGCTCAGGGCGGCCAAACAACCGGTGAGCCTTTGTACGCCCTTGATGATGCGTATAGGGCCCATCTTGGTGATGGCCGTGATCTTCTTGGGGTTGGCCTCGATGCTGCGTTCGGACACAATGTATCCAAGCAGCTTCCCCGTCAGAACCCCAAAAACACATTTTTCGGGATTCAGTTTGATGTTGAACCTTCGGAGGTTCGAGAATGTTGTGGCCAAGTTTGCGATCAGGTCGCAAGCTTGAGCTGTTTTGACTACTTTGTCATCAACATAGACAGCGATGGTTGGTTTTGGCCGGTCGACCTAATCAGGTTGGTCGAGCGGGTCGATTTGGTCGGTGAAGCATTGCTGCATGCACCGTTGGTAGGTGGCGCCAGCATTCTTCAGGCCGAAAGGCATGGTTACATAGCAGTAGAAACCATACGGGGTGATGAACGAGGTTGCGAGTTGGTCAGACTCTTTTATCGTGATATGGTGATAGCCTGAGTAGGCATCCAGAAAGGAGCGGATCTCGCAACCCGAGATGGAGTCGACTATCTGGTCTATGCACAGCAAAGGAAAATGATCCTTCGGACATGCCTTGTTGAGGCCAGTGTAATCAACACACATTCTCCATTTTCCAAAGAACATGATGCACTCCTTGGGATCCTCCAAAGAACATGATGCACTCCTTGGGATTGGGAAAGTCA
This sequence comes from Miscanthus lutarioriparius, assembly GCA_904845875.1. Taxonomy (NCBI): domain Eukaryota; kingdom Viridiplantae; phylum Streptophyta; class Magnoliopsida; order Poales; family Poaceae; genus Miscanthus; species Miscanthus lutarioriparius. The sequence continues at coordinate 15,844,302 of CAJGYO010000010.1, forward strand.
TCCCCATCCTTGCCCACCGCGCCTCCTTGCTCAGCTGCTGCCTCCTTGCCCTTTCCTTCTTTCAGCCTGCCGGCCTGTTACAGAAAGTGCTTGAGGAGTTCACAGTCCTTGTAGAGGTGCTTGACGGGGTAGGCGTGGTTGGTGCATGGGCTCTTCATCAGCTTGTCAAAGTGGTCCAACAGAGCCCTCTTTGGGCTGCTTACTGCTGTGATCGGCCATGGCGACCAACGCAGAGTCGGTCGATCGGCGATGATCCTTCCTGTTCTTCTTGCCCCTCTATGCGGAGGGCCTTCATCTCGTCCTCACGCTTGGCCTTGCCCTTGTCCCGGCCTCCGCCGAAGACCGCCCGATCGCCTCATCGCCGGGCGTGGTTACGTCAGTGAACGTCGAGCGAGTCACGGGAGAGTGCGGGGCTTGAACAGCCGAGCTTGTGGGTGAGGGACTCGCGAGTTGTCCCGAGAGAGGAAAGCGGCGATGATGTTCATGTCAAGCGACATCAGGAAGGAGTTGCATTGCTTGGAGAATCTGCGGATGTAATCTCACAAGGACTCGTTGGGCTCCTGCTGGCAGCTCTTGAGGTCCGGGGAATTCCTAGGCGGACGTGGGTCCCCCGGAAATTCCAGCGAAGATTCTCTTAAGGTCCACCTAGTCACGGATGCTACCGGCGGGGAGGAACTCGAGCCATGCTCGAACATGTTCCCCTATGCAGATGGGGAGAGTCTTGAATGATGAAGTGATCATCATCCACTCCCCACAGCTCGATAAGCGAGCCGGAAGTCTTGAGCCAAATACCAAGGTTCGTCTCCTCGGTGTATTTGGCAATGTTGTTGGTGGGTGGCAAAGCTTGAGTGGGAATAGCGCTCTCTGGATGCGATGGCCAAAGGCCTAGGGTCCCGAGCCATCGGGCTGGGACTTCGATCGTGCAGTCGGCTACCACGCTTTGAGGTGCGTGTCGCCCGCTCCCCTCGGTGGTGCGGCCGGGACTCGTGCCGCTTTGCTCTCTCCGCCGCTCGATGAAGCGTCATCATCATCTTTGGACCCATCGTCCGTTCTTGATGACTTTACCAAGCATCATGGCTCGACCGAGATGCTTTCGCGTCTGAGGCTGGTCGATCGGTGCGAAGCGGGTGCGAGTCAAGCCATGGTGCGGCTATGGCCTCTGTGCCATGCTCGGTGCTTATAGCGATGGCGGATGGAGCAACTAGGCTGGAGGGCCCCATTCCTCCGAGTGGGGAAAGAAGCAGCGAGTCGGTGTCGCGATCGCGGAGCTCTCACTTTGTTGAGCAATGGCGGTCTCCACTAGTGCTCGAAAGGTTCCGGTGGATCGCCCGCTCCTAGGTGTCGACAGGCTTGGGAGCGCCAGCATGAAGCATCGCCACGCGGCGATGTTACAGCTTGCCCGAGTGAACTATGGGGGATCGTTTCCCCGTCCATGATGTTGCGGTGGACTGACGAGGCGCACCCTCGGCGCTGCTCATTGGGTTCTGGCGCTGCGGCTCGGCGTCTTTGCACCCGAGTGCACTAAGCGTGGCGATGGCTAGTTTCGCCGCCTTTGTCGTAGCTCCTCGTCGTGCTCTTGCACACATGCAAGGGCCCCAGCGCGAGGTCGAGAGGGTGTGGAGTGCAGTATAGAGACCGCTACCACCGGCGGTTGTCCCGTGGTATCCGCCATAGCGCCTCACTGGGACGTGGGTGGCTAAGCGCCCTAACGTCGCCGATCTTTGGAGCCATCACTCTCAACGTCGTCATCCAGGAGCTCGTGGAAAGCGGTGGGAGCATAGCTCACCATTCCCACAAATTTGGATGTGAGAGGGGGTGGCGTCAGCATCTTTCGGAGCCCCCGGGTGTACGCGTCCACGGGGGACACGAGGCCATAGGGGAACCGGCCGTATGGTGGGCGTGGTGCGGACAACGAGGTCCCTCTGGATAATCGGCGGAAGATAGTAAATAACGTATGTATGTTACTCACGGCGGGGTTTGGGCAGGGCGTATGCTCGGAAGCAAGCTTGGCGCCTCGTCATTGAGGTCATTTGGGGCTCGGAGGCAGCGGAGGCACCCTGGTGGCGCCGGGACAGGTGCCTCCTCGTGGAGGTGAAACACGCCGAGGCGGTCGGCGACAAAGTCAGAACTCCGAAGAGGAAGGTGCAGGGACGGCTCGAAGGTGGGTGGAACCCACATCCCAATAGGTGGGACTGTGGGAAACTCCAACGAGCCGAAGCGAGTCGTATCACTTGAGCCCGCCATGGCGAGGATGGCGGAAAAGTGGGCCATCCGATGACCAAAAATGTGAACGTACGGCGTCCTCCCCACGGACGGTGCCAACTGTCGGTGCAGAAAGTGACCAACAAGTAAATATTTGTAGTTTTGCCATATGTTGTGATCGGATGTGGCCTAGCACTCAATGACACAGGGTTTATACTGCTTCAGGCAACGTGCCCTACGTCCAGTTTGAGTCGGTCAGTGACTTTATTCCTAAGCCCAGGTGATCAAAGTTTGCAGTGGGGTTACAAATGAGTAGGAGTAAGACGGGGGTGCAAGAGGTCTGGTCAAACTCTGGTCAAAGTGCCGAGAGTGACGGGACCTCCTACGTGCGTAAGCTCTATGTAGCTTTAGAGCCTCTGAGTTCTAAGGCCTAGCAAAGAGGGAGTTGGAATGGATCATGTGTGTCAATCATCTATCAATCGAGTCCTCCTCTTTTAGAGAGAGTGCATCCCCTTTTATAGATGAAGGGGACGGCTTTACAAGAGAGAGAGAGAGAGTGTGTACGTGTGCTAGTAAGTCTTATTGCCCACGCCATCGGGTACAAGATGATGGTAGGCGCCCACAATACTGTCGATGTCAGACACATGTTGGAGGTTTTACCGTGTCTACTACGTATGGTAAATGCTGGCGCCCACAACACTGTGGATGCCCAGATGCATGTGGGGAGCCTTACCGCGTTTGCCTGGTATGGTGAATTGATGGCACCCACAACACTGTAGGGCAAATGTCGGCGCCCTCAACACTATTTTGGGTTCTAACATGTCTGGAAGGTTGCAGGGCACCCTTTTGTCATATCCTATCGGTACTGTTCTGCTTGTGTGCAGGGTACGGACCTTGGTATTGCAGTTGTCTTGAGTGTCCTGCCTTACTTGCTCTGCCTGTTTCCTGGGTCCATACCGAGCAGGCGTCCTTAGTTGGTTGGTCCCAGTCGGCTCCGACAGCGCCGGTCGGAGAAGAGCTGTAAGCAGGGGTTCGATACATCCTTCTAGTCGGAGGGCCGGGTCAGAGTCAGAGCGCGGAGGCGGGCATTCAGCCAGGCCTTCCGGTCGGAGAGGCGGGCCAGAGTCAGAAGCGAGAGTCGTTCCTCTTCAGCCAGGCCTTCCGGTCGGAGAGGCGTGCCGAAGTCGGAAGCGAGTGTCGCTCCTCCTGGGCCAGGCCTTCCGGTTGGAGAGGCGGGACGGAATCAGAAGCGAGTGTTTGTTCCTCCTTGGCCAGGCCATCCGGTCGATGACTGGATCATCCTTCTGGCCCGTCGTTAGGTATTTGGGCCGGCCTAGGAGTTACAAGTCGTTTCGCAATGTTGTCCGCTGGGCCAAGCATTTGCTGGGGAGCAGGTCCATTAGGGACGTCGGGTTTATGAACCCGATAGTCGGGGACCAATAATAGGGTACCCGACCAGGAGGAGCTAATGGTCATCAACATTGATTCATCCGAGCTATCAAGAGCACGACTATAGCTCTAACCGACCCCCAGGTGTGTGGGCTCGGACTCGCCCAACCTCTGGGCAAGGGCTCCGCCTCGCCTGACCCCAAGGTTGTGCGCTCCGTCTCGCTCGACCTCTAGGGGAGGGCTCTGCCTCGCCTGACCCCAAGGCCGTAGGCTCTGCCTCACCCGACCCTTGGGTTTGCGCTCCGCCTCGCCCGACCCTTGGGTTTGCTCTCCACCTCACCCAACCTCTGGGAGAGGACTCCGCCTCGCCCAACCCTAGGGCCGCGGACTCCGCCTCGACCAACCCCGAGGCCACGGGCTCCGCCTCGCCCAACCCTTGGGTTTGCGCTCCGCCTCGCCCAACTCGGGGCCACGGACTCCACCTAGCCCCACCCCGAGGCCGTAGGATCTAGCTCGTCCGACGGAGTCCCATACCGCCATCAACCACTCCAGGTCTAGGTGTATGGGCCTGGGTCAAAGCTCAGACACCAAGGAAGAGACCAGCACGCCCCGATGTAACACGTGGCCATGATAGGCCATGCCTGAGGATTGTCATCAAGAATAGTGTCGGGCATACTAGTGTTGTTCTGCCTAACCCTCGTACGAACACTGACAGGGCCGTCAGCTCACCACGACGTCTGCTGTGATGAAATCAAACGCCATGACCGGCAGACGACGCTTGCACATGGCGCCAGTGGCGGACAGGGCCGCGACATGGAGCTATCCCTGTTGACATCTAAAGGGTCGGCAGGACCTACATGAAGGATAAGAAGGACCCGGTGATCCCAAAGGACTTCCTCTCTCTCTCTCGTTCTTCTCTTTTCCTCCGCTATAACCCGTGCTTTCCCTTGGCCAATAAAAGGGAAAGCAGGGCGTCCCACGAATGGGACCCGACCGGATCGACCCATCGAGATCCGATCCGATCGAGATCCGCACAAGAGCACGACATGAACACACAACTGAGTAATGATCGAGCTCTCAACACCCACTCATTCCTCCCACCAGAGACTTAGGATCCTTTCCCTCTCTCGTCCGTTTATAACCCCTACTACAAACTTTCAGTGCTAGTAACACGAGCAGCAGCAACGAACTGGACGTAGGGACTTTCTTCCTGAACCAGTATAAAGCTCGTGTCCTCAAAGCACACCATCCGAGCCAGACGCGCAATACTAGAAATTTACTCATAGGTGGTAACTCAAAACACTGACAAATACTAACAAATTATTTAGAACCATATTAGTAACCACAACATATAATTTATATAGATTGTTACTTTAGATATATTTATGTATTTTAACTAAAATGGTTGATATGTTTGTATTGATAGTATAACCATAACTCCAAATATAATTCCTTGATAGAAAAATTCAACCATCTTGAGCAATGTGGGAGACCCTTTGGTGGTTATATTTTTGGCCTTTAAAAAATACTTTAGAGTAAAAAGTCAAGCATTATAAGGTTTAAGTATTAAAATTCTCTTGAGGTTGGCACTAAATCTCACTTTAAGTTCTATGACTTATCTTAAGCGATATGGTGCATGTTTCAAATAATGGCTTATGTATTGAAGTACTTAAGAATACACTCTATGACCTAAAATCCTTATTTTAAAGAAGTGCAAAAAGGAGAGTTAATGAAAGATACAATAAGCACAAGAGTTTCAACTTAACTTGAGGAGAGAGAAAAAATCCATAGCAATCAATAAGAATAAAATTTGAAAAATTAAAATTTAGATTCACGACTTCAGAATATACATGATGCAACAAGAGCCACCATGATTAATGGTAAGGTTTCAAAGTAATTTCACATTTAAAATATATAGAGGTGTCATGCAAAGAAAAAATTATGAAAGTTCCTTGAAAAAATAGTATGAGTTTATGATAACTAGATGTAGACTACAAAGTATCTATTATATTTATTATGTTAGAAAATAAACAAAGAAAAAACTTACAATTTAGTATAAGTAATTTTTTTAATAGTTAAATGTACTCTCTCCATTTCAAATTATAAGACGTTTGAATTTTCTAAATACATAGCTTTTGCTATACACTTAGATGTACTGTCTAGATACATAGTAAAAACAATATATCTAAAAAGTCAAAACCTCATAATTTGAAATGAAAAGATTATTAAACAGACATAATACTTATATCTCCTAAAATTCTAGCCCGAGCAAGAGCACGGGTTGATGGACTAGCAGACTTAATATCATGTTTGGATTCTTCTTATCATATCATCATAAATTTCTCTCTGGATAGAATTTTAGATACCCATTATACTACCACAATAATAATCGTACCAATAGTTAATATGCTCACAGGACAAAGTAACCATAATGATGCTGTCAGAGCTCCACAAGGAGATGCGCAAACAATTGGAGAAGCATGGATGAGACCAGTGAAATGCGCAAACAGTTGGAGAAGCTCACTGAAAGTCACAATGATCAAACCAAAAAGTTGGAGAAGCTTACTGAAAGTCTCAATAGTCTATGCAAACAAATGGAGCTTCATACTAATGGCAAAAGTACCGATGATTCTACTGCTCCAAGGTGGTGTTGTTTTCTACGTACAATCATGTCATTTGTTTTCAGCGTGGTACCAAGAGATTAGAATTTGTTACTCATACATACGTACTCGGAATGGAAAGAAACAATACTCTATTATAGCTTCGGTCTGTTGTTTTAATTATGGCTTCATTAGTGGCCTGGTTTTTCTTCTTCTTCTTCTTTAGCAGGTCACAACTGAAAGTGCAGCCACCGAGATACCGACTAGTATTCACATATGGGGAGATTGACAGAATTGAAAAGGGGAAAATTGTGGAGATAAGTGTAGCTCTAGTTGATGGTAATAATGGCCAAACTGTAGAAAACGGACCCCTTGCTTCTGCAACAGTTGAGCTGGTTGTCGTGAATGCAGAGTTCAACCAACATGATAATGAATACAATTGGTCCAGAGAAGATTTTGAGAGAAACATAATAAAGAAAGCGCAACAAGGAAACTCATCAGCAATGGGAGATGTGGATCAGTCAGTAAAATCAATAGTGCGAGTAACGGCCGATTTAACCTTGTTCGTGGAGCTAAACTTCACAGTGGTTCTACAATATTCAGTAACTCCAGTAACAGGAAGGTTAGGCTTGGGGTGATGGTAGTGTCGCCAATGGAAGCACGAGTTCTAGAAGGATTATCAAATCCACTACCGGAAACAGTAGAATTGCCGAGTGCCTGAGGGTTTGCCGAGTGCATTCTATCGGGCACTCGGCAAACATATAGCACTTGGCAAAAACCAACTTTTGCCGAGTGTCTAATATAAAACACTCGGCAAAATACAAGAAAACTCTCGGCAAACACAGACACTCGGCAAAATGGAGTCACGTGTGCTGGGCGTGCGGCGGCCATCTGACGGCCGTTGGGTGCGCCGCCCTGCCGTTAGAACTTTGCCAAGTGTCCGTTAGAGACACTCAGCAAAGACAATGTATGCCGTGTGTTTTTGCTTTACACTCGGCAAACTAATATTTTTGTTGAGTGTTTTTTGTTTACACTCGGCAAAGTAATGTTTTTGCCGAGTGTTTTCTAATAGCACTCGGCAAAATAAAAAAAAAATTCTCTCCTGCCCTCCAAACTTTTTCTACTCTCCACATACAACATGTGGTAGTACATGTTAAAATTTGATATATTTCTCCATCTATTTGCTATATTTAAGTAATTTATTGCATTTAGAGGAATTTTTTGGTTTAAGTCAAATTTGAACTGCAAGTGATACAAATAATGGAATAAATTGAGTGGAGAAATCATATTCATGTTATTGAGTCCATTTTGGGGCCTTACTCGGGAAATGAAAAGAATTTTCGAACATTTTGTTCAGGAAACACGACCACGAACGTGTGGCCAAATGATTTTTAAATTCTAAAAAAAAGCAAACGAAGTCTGAAAATGACGAGATTTGTCAAGATCTCCTGATATCATACGTGGAGACTGTGGAAAAAAATTGAGAAGGTTTCACATAATTCGTCACGTACGACCTTTACAAACTAAAGCATCTCCGAAGAAGAATCGTAGCATTGAAAAGGATCCGGTAAGATTTGGAGTCAAAGTGACGGTTGAATTGGGGTTTGACTTCAAAACTTTTTGTATAGGCAATAGACAACATAGATTGGTTCACGTCAAATTTTGGTAATTTTTCGGATCCGTTTGATAATTTTAATTTATTAACTGCAATTATAGTATTTTTATTGATATATATTAAATTTGCACTATAACTGCATGAAATAATGGATTAATATTAGTAGAAAAAACAAATATGCATTGTTGAGTGAATTTAACAGGGTATTTTTAAATTACATTGTAACAAATTTAGTAAAACACGTTATGAAAAAGGAGGATGGGTGGGCATGAAATATCAATTTATTTTGCCGAGTGTATTCTACCTGACACTCAGCGAAAATAGTATTTGTCGAGTGTCATATAGGGACACTTTCGGCAAATTCGTCGACCAGCTCCATTGCACGATGTCGGGCCGTAATGAAAATTAAAAAAAAATAATGCCGAGTGCCCCGGATCTTGGCTTTTCGGCATATCTATACTTTGCCGAGTGCCCCCAATCTTGGCACTCGGCATACTCCTTCATATGCCCCAATGGCCCGCACCCCCGGCCCTCACCCTCGTGCACACAACACGCCGCACCGCACCGCACCGCACGCCGCCACCCCCCGCCCCACCGCGCCCGCCCGCCCACAGCGCCCCCGTGCCAGCCCGCCGCCCACCCCCGCCGCCTCCCGCCCCACCGCGCCCCACCACCCGGCGCAACATCGCTTCCCCCTCCCAGCGCCCGCCCGCCCGCCAGCGGCGTCCGCCCGGCACCCGCCCGTCGTCCATGATTTCATTCTCTCAAAAGCAGCGTCATGTGAATAATTTTTTCTGGTGTCATGAACCTCAGATTTATTGGTGAATAATTTTTCTACATTCTTTTCCTTAGAGTTGATTTTGAGGAATAAAACAATGCCAAAAATTGATTTGGTAGTTATCTACTGTATATGCTAAAAGAGGGCTTAGCTTGTGAATGTACGAGAACTGAACAGAGCATTCTTCTAGCTAGAATTACTAAGAACCGTACATCTATTATTTCCTGTAACGTTCCTATTATGATACTTCATACAATCATCATAAACCCGTTCCTTGCTTCTCGTCTGATCTGACAACTTGTCGTCCTTGTTGGTTTTCCACGGCAACTGACATTAGCTCTTGTTTGCAAGAAGCCGGCAGCGAAATTCTCCAAGTGCCCAAATGGGGAATAAGTTGCGATAGTTGGCGTAGTTGTAGTAGAGGGAGGAGTTAAAGCACCCAATGTGTTCTTAGCATGAAAAAAAGTTAAAGCATGAGGCTTGGTTGCTAAAATTGCTAACTGTCATCTGTCAGTAAATATATTATATCACTTTAGATGACACTTCAAGCATCTTACTAGCTGCAAACCAATGATAGTTTCAATTTAGAATTCTCTATTACAATTTATCCATTTTCATTATTTGTTAGACTGTTAGCAGATACTTTCTGTTTAAAAATAGCTATTTCCTATTGTCATTTGTTAGCACCTCAATTTTGACTACAAATCTGCCAAAACATTACTATTCTGTCAGGATAACTAAAAACTCACCTGTTGGGGAACTCGCCTGTCTCTAGCTGCATGTTGATCAATTCTCTTATGCATGATATAATGGTATTGGATCGCGCTCAACCTGGCCTGGACACCAAATATCAGATAATGCGATTGTCCCAAATAGAGGATTGTATGATACATATAAGTCCACTAATGATCATGGCATACCTTGTAGCTGTAACAGATAGTGCACATGCAAATGTTAGCAATCTAAACATGCACTGACTATATCGTGTCTCAACTTGCAGGTTTTGCCGCCGCTCCCTACCCGCCCCTGCGGCCTGGTTCCACCTGGCCCTCCTGCCACCCCACAACTTCAAGTTGCCGTGTTTTTGCAAGGTATAAGATGTGCATGTGGTTATCGGCCATTGTGCTGTTTGTTTGGTGTGGATGTGGTTGTCGGCCATTGTGCCGCTTTTATTTATTTGTTGCAGGTTTTGGAAGCCTCCCGTGCGGGGGAGGTGTTAAAATTTAGATTTGACACTACTATGTTCCTTTTATTGCAGGAGAGGCTATTGCAGCGTCCTCGACTCGTCACTTTGCGGGGGACAGCAAGGTGAGGCATAAAAGACCCTTCTTTTCACATCATGTTCAGTATATCACGTAATCTAGCTAGGCGTCTCTGTTGAAAGATATCACGGTTGGAAATATGCAGATCTTTGCATATCTATAACCGTATCTGCTTTTGAATTGTCCACGTTTTTGGACAGCCGAGGATGTGTAGATGCGGTTAGTTTCCATGCTCTACTCCGATCCATGATAGAGTTTGACATCTCCTGTTGTTCTCCGGATACACAATCTCCCTTCCGGGGCGTGTATTTGGAGAACAATGAGGAAAGGTGCTGCCGAAATTGTCTCTCGAATAGGAGTAGAGCATGAAACTAACCCCATCTATACATCCTTAGGTGAGATTAGAGACCTATCTTCACCTATTAGATAATATTGGGCGATGTAGATGCAAGCGTGATTTTTTATATTACTATTTGATATGCTACAAGATGGATGACTGTGAGTGGATGTACACGGGCCGCTCTAGTCAGACTTCGTTGACCGCTGAATGGATTGACATGGCACAAAAATGGATATCAATACAATCCTGAGAAGATGGTACACCCATCCGATGGTGAAGCCTAGACAAGGTTTGATGAGATTCATCGTGAGAAAGCTCTAGAGGCTCGTAATGTACGTATTGCGCTGGCAACAGATGGGTTCAATCCTTACGGAATGGTGGCTGCCCCATACACCTGTTGGCCCATATTCGTTATCCCCCTCAATCTCCCCCTGGCATCCTCTTTCAACGACAGAACATATTCTTGTCGTTGATAATTCCATAACACCCGAGGAATAATATGAGTGTGTACATGGAGCCTTTGATTGATGATTTGATCCGTGCTTGGGAGAAAGGGGTATGGACATACGACCGAGCTACAAAGACAAACTTCAAAATGCATGTTTGGTACCAGTACTCCCTGCATGACTTGCTGGCATATGGGATTTTCTGCTGCTGGTGTGTTCACGGGAGGTTCCCATGCCCAGTATGCAAGGCTTCTCTGATGTTCATTTGGTTGACGAAGGGTGGCAAGTATTCTTCGTTCGACAAACATCGACAATTCCTCCCTCCTGACCATCCATTCAGACTAGACATCAAGAACTTTACGAAAGATGTCGTAGTTACAAACCCTTCACCGCAGATGATGACAAGAGCCGCGGTTCGTACTCAGTTAGACGCTCTCGAGGTCAATAAACAAGAAGGTGGTTTTGTGGGATATGGCGAGCAACATGCTTGGACTCAGAAGTCGTGCTTGTGGAACCTCCCCTATTTTGATGATCTTCTTCTTCCACATAACATTGATGTAATGCACACTGAAAAGAATGTCGCTGAGGCAATTTTTGGTACAATCATGGACATTCCTGATAAGACAAAGGATAACGTTAAGGCTAGAGTGGATCAAGCGAGGTTATGCGACAGACCAAAGCTGGACATGGCGCCTCCCAGAGCCGGCAAGTCATGGAGAAAGCCTAAGGCCGATTTCGTCCTGACAAGGGCCCAAATGAGGGAGGTACTAGAATGGTTCCAAACATTAATGTTCCCTGATGGGTATGCAGCGAATCTGAAGAGGGGAGTGAACTTAGCTACAATGCGAGTCAACGGGCTCAAGAGCCATGATTACCACATATGGCTTGAGCGCCTACTTCCGGTGATGGTTCGAGGCTATGTCCCTGAGCATGTCTGACAGGTGCTAGCGGAGTTGAGCAATTTCTTCTGCCAGCTTTGTGCCAAGGAGTTATCTCATACCGTGGTTGCAGAAATGGAAAAAATGGCGCCTGTGTTGCTCTGTAAGTTGGAGAAGATTTTTCCACCTGGCTTCTTCAATCCGATGCAGCATATGATTCTACACCTCCCGTATGAAGCACGAATGGGGGGCCTGTGCAAGGTCGTTGGTGCTATTCAATTGAGAGATGTCAAAAGGTTCTTCGAACTAAATGTAAAAACAAATGCAAAAATGAAGGATCCATTGCAGAGGCATACATTCTGGAGGAGGTTTCAAACTTCACAACAAAATACTATGCTGACAACCTTCCTAGCGTGCATAATCCACCCCCTCATTACAATGCCGGCGAAAATGAATCGGGCCTTAGCATTTTCTGAGGGCAACTCGGAAGTGCAAGTGGTGCGACCCACAAGATCTTGAAACATGAAGAGTAGCGCGCTATCATGTTGTATGTGTTGATCAACCTATTCGAAGTGGAGCCGTACATGCTGTAAGTTCTCAACAAACTTGTTCTCAAGTAGTCACTATTCTGTGTCCAACTCCCATGTTTCTCATTGGTACAGAGAATTTCATCGTCAATTCTGGCGTGAATCAAGGGAACCTACCCCGCAGGAAGCTGAGACCCTTCTCAGAGAGGGTGCGGGAAATGGAATGCCTGATTTCATTTCTTGGTTCAAACAGAAGGTACAGTCCAATTTAGCTCGTACTTAGTTTCACATTACAAGATGCTCGTACATGCGAATAATATAATGAACCACCCTGCTTGAACTTGCAGGGCCAAACTGATGCGTCTATGAGTGCTGAGTTGAGACAGGTTGCCGATGGCTGTGCCTATAGGGTCAAGTCGTTTACCGGTTATGACGTGAATGGATATCGCTTTCACACAACAAGCCACGAGCAGAGTCGGCCCAATCGAAGAACCACAAATACCAGAGTTTTTACGTCGGACATTGATGGGGTCAAGTACTACGGAAGACTTGAAGAAATATACGAACTCATGTTTCATGATTGCAAACCTCTTAATCCAGTCATATTCAAATGCCATTGGTTTGATCCATCAGTAGTGAGACGGACCCCTAATCTTGGGCTAATCGAAATTCGACAATCATCCGTCTTACCAGGAGACGATGTCTATATTGTGGCTCAACAGGCCACGCAAGTTTATTATCTCTCATATCCGTGCCAAACCGACGACCGTCTTAAGGGTTGGGATGTTGTGTACAAGGTATCGCCACACGGTAAACTACCTGTACCAAACAATGAGGATTACAACATAGACCCCAACACATATGACGGAGAGTTCTTCCAAGAAGATGGGCTCGAATGGAGTTTTGAGATAGACTTAACCGAAGCGATTGGAATGGAAGTAGACAATGAAAGGGTTGCTGACGAGGACGCTGGAGACGAGGTTCAGAATGTGAAGGACTTAGAATTACTTCAGCGATTACATTTAGGCAATGACAGTGATGGCGACATTCCCGATCATGATGATGATTATATCGACACGCGTGATAGTGATGATGAGACTTATGATCCAACTAATCCCGATCATGATGATTATTTCTAATACATGTATGAGCCGTACTAATTTATTTATTATTTGTCATATCTTTCTAAGTATGTTTTGTTTATCTGTCTTTGATTGGTTTACTCTTTTTAATTGCAGATGATTGAACAATGGTGGGGTGATGCGAGGAAGATCCTGGCGCTTTACGGAAAGATGCCGACTTGTGGTTAACTTGGGGTTAGCTTCAGGGAAAGGTCAAGGGAGGGGTCGAGGCAGGGGCGGAGGGAAGGGTAAAGGGAAGGGTAAAGGGGCGAGGCCCCCGTCGCCTGTAGCTCCCTCGTCGTCATCTGAGGACGAGCTACCTTCCGCGCACGCCTCTGGTGACGAGGAGGAGGTACCTTCCACGCACGCCTCTGGTGACGAGGAGGTACAGGAGGAGCAGGAGCAGGTGGAGGAGGATGCAGTGGGTCCCAAGGTCTGGTTGCGAGGTCCCTCGACCCTCCCGAGGCGACCTATACCTCTTGAGAGACGCCCGATGATTCGACCCTCTGGGAAAAAGTAAGTAACTTTAGATGTTCTCAATAATTTTTCGTTTGATATGTTGAAAATTACAATGGAAACTAATAATTTATCTTAATCACTTGGGCAGGGGTTGGATTAAGGTCAGTGGGGGTGATCACAACCGCAAGGTCAACGGCATCCTTGGCCTTTTGTGCAGGCTACACTTCCCTGGCTTAGTGCAGTTCCGTGAAGAGCTGCAGCCGGCCTACACGTGGGACCACTACGTCACCGCCCTCGACGTCGTTGATCGTGACGGCAGGGTATTCCCCAACAAGGCGGAGCAGGTGAAGGGAGAGCTGTGGGTAAGTATTCCTCGCACTACATTGCTCAATAAATCACATTCACTGGACATTCTTGAAGTAATAACTGTATACATCGCGTCTATATGCAGGACTTCTACAGATGCCAGGAGGGGTACGAGGCCAAGGCGGCCTCCATCTCTGAAGAAGCCGCTAAGAAGCTCGTGAAGGACATGCACTACGAGGGGCGCGTCCAGGCCATCATCGACTACTACGCTCAACATAGACGGATGAAGGTTAAAAAAGAAGAGGCAAGAACAATGAACCTGACCCGGGAACAATTCTTGCAGGTAAATATAGAACATTAATACTTACTTTTTATGAGATTAATTACGCTTAATTTTATTTTTTTCATATGCCATACACTTGATCACGTAGGTGCCTCCATACTGGTGCGCCCAGCATGTCCAGTGCTGGGAATACATGGTGGACAAGGGGTTGGAGCCCGAGTGGGTAGAAACGCACAACGCTTGCCGGGACAGGCGTTTGCTGATGCCACGTGCATTACACCATCAAGGCAGCCTGAGCCTCGATGAATACAGGGAAAAATGGGTACGTGAATTCATTTCTTTATTCTAATGCTCAATTCTGCATAATTTCTAATCATTTTGCATTTTTGCCGCAGTCGTCGTCACATGATGGCCAGCCTTGCTCCCAGTTGAAGGCATGGGTTCTGTCCAAAAAGGGCAAGGCGACGGCAAACATCGACTTCAACCCGGAGGACCCGCCCGAGGCGTACAGCGATCCCAGCATCCACAGCCGCGTTAGTGAGTATACAGCGATGGCAAGGCAGGTTCATGGATCACAGTTCGATCCGAGCACCAGGTCACAGTTCGATCCGAGCACCCAGGATCTTGATGGAGAAATCGTGATGAGGGTGGGAGGAGGCAAGAAGCATGGCCGGTACTGGATTGGCGACAGTACACTCGACACGGCCTCTACTCCCACTCTCTCCTAGATCCGAGCAAGGAGCACGAGCGTGAGCCCGGCGATACGCCCACGGCCAACCGCTACACAGTTCCAGATGGAGGCTCTCTAGGTTATTTCTGTTTTATTCATCGTTCGTTGATTGTTACGTACTTTAGCTTTGCATTGTAACATTGGGATGAAATGTTATAAGCCCGGGTGGAAGCAGAAATGAAGCAACGGGAGGAGATGGAGGCGAGGATGGTGGCCAAGCAGCAGAGGATGGAGGAAGAAAATTGGTTGAGGATGGACCAAATGTTCCAATACATGCAGAATTTTGCATCGAGTATGGGTCAACCTTTGCCACCGCCACCGATGCTATTCCCTTCACCTCAGCCACCCACAACTACTCCTGTGAGTCACTTGACACCTTATACTACAGATTGAATGTTTGTTGTGGTTGGTCTCAATGTTTCATTTGACGCTTGCACCTGCGCTATGTTTCGGGCTCTTGTCAAATCCTCGCTTGCACCTGCGATATGTTTGTTAGCAAAAATAACCGGACTTGGAAGGCATTTTGATCTGCATGGACATGCTCTCCTCTATTCAAACCCGCTCACCCCAGCGCCTTGGCCTTTGAGTGCGGTTGTAATCTGGTGGATGGCGTTGCAGACATGGCTGTTGATTGCAGTGACGCTGGAGAGATTCAGCTTAGCTGAGGGCACCGCGCTAGCTAGCACCTGCATGCCGACGGTGAGGAGGCAGCCATATATGACTAACTGTGATGGGTGCGCCACTGTGTAGTCGATGACTGTGAAGAATAATGAATAAAAGCTGCAAACAGAACCTTAAAGAAGCATGAGTGCTGGCTTGGAATTTTTTTATGGTCTTTTTTTTTCTTGGAATTTGACGTACTGTTATCTCTGCTCTTAATAATATTTTATCCTTTATCTGCTTCAGGCTTTCTTATGAAGACCTTAGAATTGAGTTTGAATTTGAGCTGAATCACCATTCAAGAAGGTTGTTACAATAATATAAACCCATATTCCCTGTTAAGTGTTAACTGGCATTTGAACTGCTTTGCTGTGCCTAGCAGTCAGGACATGTAAACAGTCTCACCAGTCCACATCATGATAATAGTCCCTCCGATTAAACCTGATGACTACTCCATTGCCTGCAGGTTGTTTTTCTTAGATAATGGATATAAGTTCTGGCTTCAGTCTATCGTCATGGAACAGGCAAAATTATTCTGCAAGTTGTAGTGATGGTAACTGAAAACAATGGAGTTCCTTTCAGTTCTCTTCTTTTCAACATGAGTGTCATGCTTGTGCATAGTGCCATGGACCAACTAGTTGATTGGTCAGTTTTCAGTATGTCCTCATCCAAGTTGAATATTGGAGACCACTAAATGCAACTTGGATGTTTCCACATTGTAGTTGACTGGAATAAATATCTTCTGATCATATCCAAGTGCAGAAATTCAGTAGCCAATATACCTGAATATATCTGGAGACATTTTCCTTGTGTATCTATGACTTAGTCTAGTCATATATTGGACTTGGTCACATGTTACTTCCTCTATATTTAGGTCTACCCTCCCCCCCTCTATCTGAAACTGCATAACACATATTAGCCTGCTGTGTGCATAGCACGAATTTAAGTGTTGCATTAGTTACAGTTACAGGATGCTGTAGATGCACACCTCTCATTCACTTTGCAATATGAAGTCTAACACTGTTAAAAAGGAAGCTAACACTGTTTCGAATACTTCTCTTTTGTGCAGAATCAATCGGTGGCATCAAATAATCAGTCTCAAGACCCGGATTTGTCGCAGAGGTTCCAAGGGCCTACGCAGTGATTGCATTTGCATTTGTGGTTTATTGTGACTTGGTTGTGACTTGTGATGATGGTTTATTGTAAATTGTGATGATGGTTTATTGTGACTTGAGGTTTATTGTGAATTATGATGATGGTTTATTATACCTGTGATATATAATTATGCCTGTGATGATGTTTTATTGTGAATTGTCATGGTTTTTTGTGAATTGATAGGGGTCCGTTATAGTAAAAAACGGGGGGTCTTGGTCGCTTTGCCGAGTATAACATTCGGCAAAGAGATGAGTTGCCGAGTGTCAAGGCAAAACACTCGGCGAAGAGACCATTTTTTGTCATTCTGGGAACCTTCTTTGCCGAGTGTATTCCAATGGACACTCGGCAAAGTGACCATAAAATCTGACCGTTGCTCGCTTGTTTGCCGAGTGTTTTAGGCGTGGCACTCGGCAAAGTGTCTAAACTTTACCGAGTGTCCATTGGAATACACTCGGCAAAGTTTACAAACTTTGCCGAGTGTTTTAGTCTTGACACTCGGCAAACTTGAGAAACTTTGCCGAGTGTTTTCGTGTCGACACTTGGCAAAGTTGAGAAACTTTGCCGAGTGTTTTCGTCCTGACACTCGGCAAACTTGAGAAACTTTGCCGAGTGTTTTTCCGTTGTGCACTCGGCAAAATAGACGTCACCGTTCCATCCCGTCAAATTTTTTTGCCAAGAGTTTATTTTTGCCGAGTGCTTATTGACACTCGGCAAACGGCAAACTGTTTGCCGAGTGCCCGATAAAAAACACTCGGCAAACTACTGTTTGCCGACAAATCAATGACGTGTGCTGTATGCCGAGTGTTTTTGGGCCTTTGCCGAGTGCCCCGGCACTCGGCAAATCTCTGTATCCCGTAGTGATCCTTTCTTTGTCTTGGGGCCATGACAGGCCAGCAAGACAAAATAACATACGCCATAACAGTTCAAACACACAAAGTAAGGCCTATTATTTCCCAGATTCTATGTTAAATTTATGAGTTGTTCTGTACTTAAAACTTTGCCGTCTTTCATTTATTGGTACTTCTCAGTGTCACAATTTTTAGAATTTATAAACACCACACTGCAACTGCTCCTAAAATTTTACAAACCTACATTTCTTATTGGAACATAAATGAAAAGTGTAATTTTGTTAAGCAGTTGCCTAAAAATGTTGTATTTTTCACCAGAACTTCCCATAAGAAATTAGTGTTATAATGTTTCACTGATAAGAAATTCTATTTATAATATATATCCAATTTTGTTAGTTTAATCATATATACTATTGTTCAGAATTTGGGGTGTTTGATCTGATATACTTCTTTAGCATAAAATATAATTGAAAAGGAGGATCATTTCTTAATTTCTACAAAAATAATATTATTGAGAAATGCAATCTCGTTTTTCTTGCTGGAACATATAAAATAAGAGAATATCCAAGAGTAGTACATTTCGATTATAGTAACACTACCGTTTTGGTGAGCTACTTTTGGCACAAAAGTTTGATACACTTTGTGTGTTATTTTTCTTCTATGATACAAGTCTAGAAAAAGGTTGACAATGGTTATCAAGAACAAAATGGCCCAAATTCTAACATGCAAAACCCATCATGGCCAAATCGAACTGCAGCTGGGGGAATGAGTTAAGGCTTGAAGCTCTTTTCTTTTCTCACTCTTCATTTTAAGAGTGCAAGTTCTACTGTGCATATCTACACTTCAAAATTAGTGAACATTATAACAATTCTGGCTGATGCGGTTGGTAATGTTGCCTCCTCATTTCAGGATTGAATACAACTGGAGGACAACCACAGCTTCCGTTTGTAGAATACACCACTGTGCCTTCTTCAGGATTAAATATCCATGGAGGACAACCACAGCTTTCATTTCTAGGAAACACTACTATGCCTTCTACAGAATCATCTACCAGTGTAAGTAACAGAAAAATTAAGCCATAATTTATACTCAGTAGATTCAATTGTTGCTTCTATTGGTAGAGATTAGAAGGAAGTATGTCGTTGCGGGGGTTAATTGACTAACAAGATTTAGGGCACACAACCTGACTTTATAATAACCAGTGGCGGAGACAAGGAGGGCGGGCAGGGGATCTGCACCCCCTAACAACTTTGCATAGTAGTCTTTATTAGTACATATCATTAGTTCTCACCGATTACACAAATTAAAGTAGATAAATCTTCTCAATCAAATGTAGATTGTTTTTCTCAAATACAGCTCTTGATTGTCCAATGTTAAGTGTATAAATTAAATATGATATGAGTCCCTTTTTATCTTTAATTTAGACATGTAGCATTATTTAAGATGACAAGATTATATATGATTTATTATATTTTTTTAATGTCAAAGTCAATATTTTTTAAGCCGACATCAAGATCTGGTGGTGATATCATATAACTTTTGCGTCATTTGTTGAGCTGCTCCCCCCCCCAATCTGAATCATAGCTTCGTCCCTGATAATAACACAAGGTTTTGATAGCAATATTAATCCTACCCAAAAATTCACTAGGTGCAAAGGAGAGCATGCTTAAGAAGATAGATGCAAGGGTTTATTTTACTTCTACTTCATAATGTGACACACTAATTTTATTTACCACTTGTAATTTGTTCAGCTAGATCAACATGTTTCGATGCAACAATATCATATTCATCATTGGTCGATACTTTCCCAAGCTACAAACAACCATACTGGTATGAGATTTCTATTTATTGGATTGGATGGTGTTTCTATTTTTTATCACTACAAGTAATAGATTTAGGGCAGTCGTCATCATCGGGAGGGCGGCAATGGCAGGCAGCACGCAAGCTAGCCAGCCATGGCCATGAGAGAGAGAGAGAGAGAGAGGAGAAATGGAGCTGAAATGTGGCCCAGATCCATTTGGTTGACCTTTGAGATCCGAATAGAGATTAAAGATTGAAATGATGCAATTTATAGGTACAGGACAAACATATCCAGAGAAGGTTGAGGACCGACCATACATTTTACTCAAATTTTAATAAGTAGACCGTTGACCATATGTTCATGTCTGAATTAATAGTCTATGTATATATTGTACTACTAAAATAAGACTAAATATTAACCACTGACTTTACTCAATGCCTAGAATTCATCCCATTAATAGGATGCTGATAGAAACATCCAAAAAAATGTTTTTTCTGGTCTAAATTATAACCCTATAGAATGATACAAAAGAGCTGTCAAAGAAGCACAATCTTGTTGTTAGTACAAAAAAACAAGCCATTATAGGTTATATTCAAAGACAAGTTAAAAAAACAAAATCTGTATTAGTATATGGCCGCACATTTTGCGAAACTAGGTTAGTTCATTTTTATAGTTGTTAAGGTGGAGTTTTTAAGTTAAATTAGGGTTTCAAGCTCATTGCCAAACATTTTTTTGCCAGGCACCATGTTTGGCCACTTACATTTTCACTACACCCATAAATGCTGAGGATTTGACTTAGTTTATCAATGTTTCTACTCTATGGCACTCTAAATACAAGTCCATCTAACGTGCTCTCAAAACACACCAAATAATGTTTATGATAACTTTAAGCATCTTTTTATTTCATTCTACCATACCTATATCTTTACTTTGAAGAGGTTTGAACCCTGAACATATCCATTATCTAAAAAAAGCATACTAGTCAACACAATTCTTCTACTTAAATCCAGATGGACTGATGACAGAGTACAGTAGTAAAACAATGATCGATCTGTCTTAGGGCTTGTTTGGCTCCACACAAATCCACTCCAATCCACGTGGTTTGGGATGGATTTGTGTGCAGCCATACAAAACCTTATGGTGCGTTATCCTGCAGGTACGCAATTTAATACAAGCCAAATAGCACTTCCAGTGCACCTCGTATGGGATAGGCCTAATGTGGAGCCGAGCAAGCATCACTGGGACCTTCTTGAAAAGCTCATGCCACTATATAATTTTAATAGGTGCGGTTTACCTATGCACCTTATGCAAAAGCACTTTGGCTCACGAACCGTCATACCAAAGGAAGTCGTGCAGACTCGTTGGAAGAACGTGTTCATCGAACCACTTGAACCTGACGATTCAGATGAAGAGTGCGTTCCTCATTGATCCTTCCTCATTTAGATATATACAACTATATATGTAGATAGAATCAATAGCTCAGACATGCATTTGCGCCTATTTTGTTTCAATTAAATAACTATATACGCTGCTAGCATTTACTCATTTGTCATCATTTTTGTTAGGCGACCACTAAAGAGGAAGTTGCACAACAAATACCGATTGCGATTTGTGAATAAGGTGTGCAAGGCATACTACACATGGGATCAAATAAAAGCGGATGACGGGAGCCTTGTTAAGGTTGCTTTGTACGATGAGAACAACATCAAGATCACATCCGGTCCTCTGTCTTCAGCTTTTGTTGAGGTCGTAGCTCTCCACGGTGACTTCAATGTCAATGCTGGTCAGGATTACTGGACTTCAGAGTAGTTCAATGACTCTATAGCGTGTCCACCACCTGGAAAAGAAGCATCACCAGTCTCAGTCTTAGGAGGTGATCGCATCTTAGTTCTTGCTGATGGAGAGGCATGTCTCAGTGATGCCTTTTTTCAGAGAACATCCATTTGTGCTAGAACTGGAATGTTCAAGATGGGTGTAATGCTGGCCAGCACCCAAGATGACAGAGTTCAAGAAGGCATATCAGAACCATTCCGGGTGATGGATAACCGTGTCAAAGGTACTATTTTTTATCTGTTCTTTACTTTGTAAAAGAGGAAAAAAGCATGCCTACATATATAACTTAACATGGAATTTTATAGATCTTCAAAATTAGTCACTTAACTCACAATCTTGAAGACTGAAATATATTCCAGATGATCTGCAACAGATGTATGTATTCAAACATACATAACATATGTGTGCATTCGTGTTTCATATGTTTAATTTTTCAAATGACAACCTTTTGCGGAAAAATTATTGATATTGTTGTCGTTTGAGTGTTTGCAGAGTTGCATGCAAAAGATGGGCCTACACAAGGTATCCATAGATCAGCTACCCCCTTTTTTCCACTCTGTATTGCCGATGATGGGTATCCTTAATGTTTCCTGGTCATTTTTAGGATTTAATCCAGCTGCAGCAACACTACAGTTTCCAAGAAACAGTGTCACTGAAGCCATTGTAAGTTATACGAACTAAAGAAAACTATGACAAGTTTTGTATCTTGGGGAAAAAAACATGACTAGACCATAACACAAGGTTAATTTGCAAAGGTTTTGATGTACACAAATGAACCTAACTGTAGAGACACATGCTTAAAGATTAAGAAGGTGGATCACATATTCACATTGCTTTAATTATTTACCTCCAGGACATAGTATAAATTTAACTAACTTCGTTTGCCATCTGGTCGTTATTTCTTCAGCAACAACAGGCTTCTATACCACATCAAATTTCATCTAACGGCCAGAAGTGCCCCATGCATGAGTATCCTACCTGGTACAGCACTTGTATTCACAGGATTTTGTTATTTAATTTCTAGCTTGTTCCCTACAAATATATTAAATGGTCGTTTAGTAGGGTAACTATTGTGAATTTTCTTCTAAGGATGTGGTCATTACTAGCACTGTGACAGGAGCCATGCTCCAAAGCTCAAATAAATAACACAAATCAAAACTCATTCCGGCTTCAGTCTGTCAACAAATTAAACATCAAACAAATATCATCTCACATATCATATACACATACTAGTGCTAGATATTTTATATTAATATACAACAGTGTTAAAAGGAGTTACCATATTCGTCTAAAGAACCAAGAAATTACAAGGTTAATTGAGAGAAATAATATACACCGTTGATGTTAATGATCATTTAATGGTCTAGATTTAACAGAACAGCCAATAAAAATAAGATTGATATTGTTCTGGACTCAAAGTTATAATTATTTAGATCCACCTATTATAGAAATCTGCATCTAAGATGAGATACAACGAACTCTTCCATCGGATCATGTATACCCGTTTCTTCACGCTCTTCACGTTAACATACAAAATGGATTAGTGGCTACTTGAGGCATTAGTGGCTCCATAGCACATGGCATAATAAGGCAACTGAATCCGCAAGAGAAACTATAGGATCGTAAACAACTTAGAATTTACAAGAGGGCCAATGAACTGAACATTTGGGAAACTTGAAATCTTGAATAGTAGTTTTGTTGAGGAATGGAGCTCACAAAGATGAAGTTGAAGGCAACCTTAATTTGGCCTCGAGAAGAATCCATAGCCTGAGTGCTAATAATCACAGCAACAATTTTGTAACTGCACAACACACGGCATCCATGGCCAGGTTAGGCGTCCTTGAGGCAAGGACGACGACCGCGCAGCAGAAGCAACAGCTGCTGCGACGCACAGAAGTACCAGCAAGCAGAACACCGTCTCCAGTGATAAGACGAGCGTACATGAGTCCAAAGCTGTATCTTGCTCCCATGTTGGTTCCGAGTATCCCGAGCTGCTCGTTCCTGCAGCGTTGCTTCCTCTGCCAGAGGGAGCTCACCGAGGGCATGGACATCTACATGTACAGGTCAGTTCAGTTCGCCATACAAGTTTCAGTTATGATGTCGTGTAGTAGTATGGCGGGAAAATTCTGGTTTCTGATGATCGTGTACGGTTATGTAACAGAGGCGACAGGGCGTTCTGCAGCGAGAGCTGCCGGTGCCGGCATATGATGGAGGATGGTAGCTCTGCCACTGACAGCGGCCGGGTCACGGCGCCGGACTGCTTCCACAGCTCTGGCAGCTGCTACAAGGCCACCCCCCGCGTTTGCTTTTTCTTGGAAGGCAGGCAGGTACAGGGATGACCGGTCGACCAGGGAGGCCAGCCGCCAGCCGGCCGGTAGGGAAGAAGAAAGGACATGGGATGGGTGTGATACTGAATTCCAAAGTAATAACAATTTCTACTGCCTGAATTTCTCCTCACCTGCAACTAATTAATGCAATGTGAATGTTTGACACTTGAGAGACCTTGTCTTTGAGCCTCTTACATGTTGCACGGAGCTCTCACCGATTCCGTGTGTGAAATTCCATTTATGATGAGACCCAGACAACTGCTTGCACGGTGGCTGCCTGGCAGGCGGCGAGACTGCGAGTTCCGGCTGGCTGGCGGCTATGAACGGTCAGGACGAGCCCAGCAGACTGACCTGCTATCGCTGCCCATTCAGGAAAATAAAACTTGAGAAATACTATTTAGCTCTCTCCCTCAGACCTACTTGGGACTTCCACTGTCAAACGTCAAGCTTCAACTATCTGCCTTCGCCCCTCTCATTGCTAAAGTGGGCAAGTACCTGGCAAGCTGGCAGGCGCTGCTGCTGTGAATATTTTTTTAATTTTAACACTTTTTTTAAATTAATTTTAAATCTAACACTGTTTGTTTTTTATTTTCAAATGTAACACTTTTGGCCGCGCCTATTGCCATGGCGCGACGAAACGCCTGTGCCGCGCCATGCATGGTGGCGCGGCGGGAGGGATGACGTGGCGACGACCGGAGCGCTGACCGGTGACGTGGCAGGGTCTGCCGCGCCACCGATCTTGGCGCGGCGTCGCCGCGCCATCCCTCACGGCGCAATTTCCAAGCAAACTTTGTTTCCAATTTTGGAAATTTGGCTACTGTAGCACTTTTGTTTTTATTTGGCAATTAGTGTTCCATCATGGACTAATTAGGCTCAAAACGTTCGTCTCGCAGTTTTCAACCAAACTGTGCAATTAGTTTTTTTTCGCTTACATTTAATACTCCATACATGTATCATAAGATTCGATGTGATGGTTACTGTAGCACTTTTTGAGAAACTTTTTTAGAACTAAACCAGCCCTCAAAGCTCCCCTGCCGCCTGCCGCAGCCAGTGCCAGACGCCCAGACCCGGCCTCGCGAGTCGACACCAGCGCCAGACGTAGTAGGCGTACGTACGTGGTGCTATATATAGCCTTGTACCGGTATGTATATGTATGTATGTATGCACGCATGGTACAGTAAGCGCGAGCGAGAAGCGGTAGCGTGGCGCGGTGCACCGTGCACGCGCACGACACACGAACGCCTGCACGCATGTACGAGAAGCAGCCAGGGAGGAGGGCTGGAGCTGGAGGGGTACCACACTAGTAGCAGTACAAACATGCGTGCGTGTACCGCCACTAGCAGAAGCAGTCTAGCACTGTGCTGCTGTATGCACCCTTGTACAGCAGGACGCTGGTGGTGAGGTAGAAGAGACAACCACCCCGCTACGCATGCCGGTGCCGGGGCCCCGGGGAGGGCTGCATATGCGTGCATCGCGGGCCTTTGGCCTTGCAGGCTTGCACAGCAGTACTGGATGGGCGAGTACTGACGGACAACGACGTTACCCGTCCACCCCGGCCTACTCTGCTCTCTCTCTCTCTGTTCTAACAGAGTGACAGTACAGCGGCGCCTGAAAGCTACGCAGTCTGTTCGTTTAGTCGTAAACGGTTTTTTCTTTCATACTAAATCAGTTAGTAGTAATAATTCACGATCATATACGATTGTATACGCACCAGCCGAACAGGCTATTGAGCAGGCGAGATACTACTGCTACTGCTCGCTCGCACAACAACAGCCTATCTCGATCTGGTCCACATGTGTGTACCCTACCCGCCCGGCCGAGGGAGAGAGCCATGAGCCTACAGACGACACGATGAGTACTCCTACTAGTACTAGACTAGAGAAAGATGGTGAGGTGGAGTAGAGAGGAAGTGGTACTTTCTCTGTCCCAAAGTATCTGGTCGTTTTCGCCTTCTTAAGAAACAACTTTGACAAAAATATATATTAAAAATATTAATATATATGGTATATAATTAGTATCATTTGAAAAAAATTCTTGAATCTAATTTTTTTAATAAATATATTTGGAGATACAAATATTGCACGTATTTTATATAAATCGAGTCTAACTTACGGCGTAGAAACCAAAATTGACAAATAATTTGAAACAGGGGAGTATAGTACTGTTTTCACGTATTACAGCGGCTAATATAAAAATAATACTCTACTATACAATCTATTAGACATGTGAATGCAAGTAGTCGTCCACGTCTTCCTTTTAAATTTTTAACAATTCCGGTGACAGTACTGCACTGCGCAGGCAACTTCTGCCTTCTGCCCGCTGGTCTCGACTCGCGAGGCCGGGTCTGGGCGTCTGGCACTGGCTGCGGCAGGCGGCAGGCGGCAGGCGGGAGGGGGAGCTTTGACCTTTTCCTTGCCCTTGCACCCTTTCGCGGGCAGGCCAGCGCGGCGGGCGAAACAAAGAGCGGACAAGCCATAAGCTTCCAAACAAAAAAAAAATGAAACGCTCGATCAGTCTCATCTGATCCATCAGCCTTTACGTGGCGACGACTGCCGCGCAGTGAGGAATGGCGCGGCGGCGCCGCGCTAAGATCGGTGGTGCGGTAGACCCTGCCACGTCACCGGTCAGCGTTCCGGTCGTCGCCACGTCATTCCTCCCGTGTTCGTCGCGCCATGGCAATAGGCGCGACAAAAAATGTTAGATTTGAAAAAAAAAATAGTGTTAGATTTAAAATTAATTTAAAAAAAGTATTAAAATTAAAAAAATATTCGCTGCTGTCCACAGCGGGCCGCATCGTTCTTATTAACGCAGTGCTCTCTGGTGTCCCAACCTATGCCATGGACGCGATGCTGTTACCACCTGGTGTCATCGCTGCCATTGATGCGCGTCGCAGGGCTTTCCTATGGACAGGGTCGGGGAACGCCTCGGGAGCTAGATGTTTGGTGGCCTGGGAGAGGGTGTGCCGAGCAAAGGAGGATGGCGGTCTCGGCATCAGGCGGCTGGACACTCAGAATGCCTGCCTGCTTCTGAAACTTGTTCATTGCCTTCATCATCCGCAAGGGTCAGCCTGGGACACACTGGGCCGCGCTGAGAGACCTGCTGCCAGCATATCAGCGAATCACGGCCGTGTCAGTGGGGAACGGCAGAGACACTGCCTTCTGGCACGATACTTGGCTCCTGGATGGTCCGCTTGCCCAGAAGATGCCTGCATTATTCAGCCACTTCATCGGTCGGCTGACAACAGTGAGCGACATCCTGGGCGCCGGGGTTCACAACCTCCTCTAGCAACGCCTCACTGCCCAGGCTGCAGACGAGCTGCAACAACTCAACTCACTCCTAAATGATGTCAGCCTCGACGGCACAGTGGACCAGCGCACAAGCTTCTACCAAGATGGAAATGGCAAACTGATGTCCGGCGTCATCTACCGGGCATCAACGAGAGAAGAACAGCCATGCCCCTCCTTCAAATTTGTCTGGTGCAACTTTGCTCCGCCAAGGGTTAAGTTCTTCGGATGGCTACTAACCAAGAACAGAATCAACTGCAGAACAGCCTTGGTGCTCAAGAACATCCTCCAGAACGCGGTTTGTGAGATTTGTGGGGACGCAGATGAATCAGCCGATCACATCTTCTCAGCCTGCAACTTTGTTCGTGACTTCTGGCACAGAATTGGCTGGAACCCGGAGGGAATTGCTCCAGTCACGGAGCTCTGGCAAACCCAAACCCCGCCCAGAATCCATGAAGATGTTGCTCACCCCGTCATCCTCCTATGCTGCTGGGAAATTTGGAAACACAGGAACGAGGTGGTTTTCAGAGGACTACAGCCGAACGCCTGGTTGCAGCGTGCAAAGAATCCGCTCGCTCATGGGCATGCCGGATCCCTAGACGGAATGCTTCCCTTGCTGCTAGATGGAGTAATTCATTTGATATGTAATCTCCTCCACTTCTTTAGCAAATTCCTGTAATCATATTTGTACTTAGGGGCTTGACCCCTTCCACCAACTGGCCACGCTGGCATCTGTGGAATGCAATTCAGGTGAGGATCATTTTGATCCTCCCCGTCGTTGACCTCAAAAAACTATTTAGCTCTCATGAACCAAAGATTTAGATCGGTCTCAACTCAACTCTCAAGGGAGCTCTGAAGACTTTGTCAAAAAAACTATTTAGCTCTCATGAACCATTTCTCTATTTAATGGGCCATACCTGCACAATTCAATTGGAGGGAGCACCTTTTAACTTCACCATACACTTCAGTCCTGCCACTAACAAGGTGAGTAAATTCTATCATGCTATCTAAGGTAGAAGAAAAAATGTTATCCTTGAATCTTACATATCAGTATAAAAAATGTTCAAAATTCTAGATTGTGTACAGGACTTTCACGAAACTCTCTCTCTAAAGTAGAAAACCGCTTAACAAAACCATGTAGACAGACTTGATTCTTGTGGTAGTGTGCAAGAACATAACCAAACAACTAAAGAATCTCAAGACTCTCAATATCATTGAGGATGCAAAGTACCATAACCGCGGCCAATTCAAGGAATCCCACATCTCATTGAGAAAAATACCAATACAAGAAATCCCAGATGCAAACTAATAGCAAAACCACAGCTTACTAAATGTTAGTTATTGAACTATGAATGATGAAAGCACAAGGGAGCCCAAATGTCAAGCCAACTAATGGGGTTATTTAGTGAAGTCTCCAGAATGTGCAACAAAAATTAGGCAGGGAAATATGTTGTTAACATTTATGGAACTTATCCATTATGTATTTTTAGCATATACAAATAGATTGACATCATTGTCTAAAAATTGAAATGAGACTCAAATCTCTCTTTTTTTTACCTGACATCAGGCTCGAGTCACGTTCGAGCTAGCCAAAAAAGTATGGGCACACTTAAATAATTGCACATTCTAACCTGGTGTCACAAGACGAGCAACCTGCAAGCAGTCTTGGCACATCTCTTACAACCTGAAATAATAAAATAGGTGTCTGAGCACCAAGAATCTGGAAAGAGGATGTTTCTCAAAATAAATTAATTTGTGACATGGATAATTTGAATCCTACTATACTACTGCATGATGCTTCATAGGAAGTCTACAAATATGAGAAAAAATTACCATGTAAATGTGGTCATGCCATATTTATACAAATTTGTATTCCCCCAAGTGCACTTTGTTTCTCATATTCACTATTATCTAGAAATAACAAAGACCATCAGTTTTTTTTGGGTGAACAGGAATCACAGAGCCAATTAGGTTCACAAGATTCAAGTTTCAACAATGTCTCAAGCATATTTTTGGAGAAAAACAGCTTAAAGAAGCTTTCATTGTCGCCAAGCTTGCACACGACCAGTTTACAATTCTTATTTCTTATTAACCAATACCAATTTAGAGGTGCTCCATATTTAATTTCAACACAAGACCTTCATGGAGCAAATTAACCAGACTATTTCTAACTACTTATGATTGATGCAATTATAACAAATTTCTTTTTATCTTACCAATTACCATACCTGTGAGAATGGAGGCCGTATGATTTCAAGAATTTTGTCCAAGCGGTCTGTGGTGTCGATGTGGCTGATGAGTGGGAAAACTTGGAGACACGAGTTCATCCTATTCTGCAGAATATGGAACTGATCTGCCTGCTTCTTCCCTGTGAAGAGGTGGTATACATAGTTGTTGTTTTGGCAGGATGTGACAAGCATGTAAGCCTCACGAAGAATCTCTTCAAGATTGTTAAGACCGTTCCTAGTCTCTGGATGTTCCATCATCTCTGGAGTCTGCAGCTTTTTCAGGAGGTCACTGATTATCTGCACATGGTGGACTAGCTGCTGGCAGGTCTTCTTGTTATGGCGAACAGTCTGAGCTGCCTGCACAATCATCACGACAAGCTTGACAGCATCAACCCCTGCAAGCTTCGCGATTTCCATTTTCTCTCTGCTTTATTGGTTGCCTGCGGTACAAGTGATGAAATTGGACTGCTGCTGCTACAGAGTTATCATCCAAATAGAACAAGAACAATCTTTTGCAAACAAGCTCTGGCCAACTAGGTGGATGAAACAAGCTCTGAGGAAGCAAGGTAGATGGCAACAACAATCGTCTAATGACTAATGGTGAACTAGTCCACAATGAAAGACAAAGAGAAGCAGCAGTTGTCATACGCGTAGCAGAAGTTGTCGACAAGGGGTCCCACATTGGCAAGATTTCCAACTTCCATACTACTACAGTGACCCTTTTGGAACTAGTATATAAACCATGGATAGATCAGTGGTGGGAGTGCTGATTGATACTGCACTCGAAAGTGTGTTTTGACTCATCAATGATGGTGCAACTACCTGAATATCTTACATGCAATGCAATTCGGACATTTGATACCTGAGAGACCTTGTCTTTGATCCTCTTACATGTTGGACGGTTTTTAGCCTTTGATCCTTGCTGCGTGAACCGTCCTTTCTGAACCAAGGCTGTGTGGCATTTCCACGAACACCTTGTGCTCGCCCTGCACGCAAACGGATGATTGTGATGAACTGATGAACACCGCCGGAAAACCCCACAAAATGTTCAGGATCAGATAGTTGGGTTCGCTACAGACAGCGGAATGCCATGACATAAAATGTCCCCTTTTCTTGATTTCCGTGGAGAACGAGCTCCGCGGCGACGGCAAGAGGACTCAACGCCTGACAGCTGGCTGACACGTCCTGCTCAACCCTCCAGGTGCCGTGCCGACGCCGACGCCGATCCATTACCGGAGAAGAGACGGCACGCTTCCCAGCATTTCCACGAACAACTTAGTCACAGTCTCACAGAGTCAGAGCAGCGCGCCACGGCCCGGACACCTCCGGTCCTCCGCTCTACCTCCTTTCCGTGGTTCCCGGAATGGTCCGATCCCATCGCGGGACCTAGTCGCGGCTGCCTAACTGGCGAGCTAGCACGTCCTGGATCAGTTCAGTGCGGCGAGACCCAGGGAACTGCTTGCACGGTGGCTGCTCACCGGGCGGCGAGACGGCGAGGTCCGTTCGGCTGGCACCTGCAGCTTTGAACGGTCAACACGAGCCCAGCAGATTATTCTTCTCGTTTTTTTAGAGAGAGAGAGAGGAGCCCAGCAGATTAATCTGTACGGATTGATTGGTAAGCCCACGAGGCCGATAAATAGTGGGCCGGAAGGGTGTGAGAGTTGAGAGAGCGGGGTGGCCACTCACCCACATCGCGCGTATGTCTTCGCCCCACTCTGCCTCGCTGCTCCTTCCACCAGATTCACTAGATCCACTGCGCGTGAGAGATCCAATGGTGGTGGGGACTGTGGCGCCGGCTATAGGGGTTGCGAGGGACTGCGTGTCGAGCCCACGAGCCCATGATACCAGCGGCCACGAAGGGGTCCCCGCTGGCCTCATAGTGAGCGGAGTCCATCTGGTCGATGGTGGCGACGGCGCAGCTGCTCCGATGAACTCCACAGGCCGACGAGCCTCCATTTCGCAAGCAGCAAGGAAATGTTGCGATGTGCTGAAAACGCATGTTGCAAGCGCATGTTTCAAGTGTTCCAAATGTTTCCGAGGTATTTTGCAATTGTTTCAGATGAATGTTGCAAAAGTATATTAGAATGTTGCATATGTTGCAATGGTTTTACACGTATGTTACAAAAGGTCTGTTCTTAGTGTTTCATCTATGATTTTGGACGTATTGTTTCAAGTGTGTTTATTTGGATGTTGCATACGTTTCACACATATGCTGCAAATGTTTTATCTGGATATTGCGTATGTTTGCAACGGTTTTCAAGTTGTTTTCATGTGTTTTTGGAAGTGTTTCAGAAGCGTGTTTCAAATGTTTCATTTGTCTTCAGACGTACGTTGCAAATGTTGCATCTGAATGTTTAAAAAGTAGATCGGGTGTTGCACTTGTTGCAATGCACGTGAGAAGCGGAGAGGACGAGAGCAGTCCTGTCGATAGAATATCGTCGGCAGTCCACTGAGGGGGTATCCCGTGATGGTAGATTTATCGGTGGGGGTGCGCGTAATCAGGAATCCGATGGTGACACAAGGCGCAGAGACAGCGATTTAGACAGGTTCGGGCCGTCTGATTGACGTAATACCCTACGTCCTGTATCTTTGGTGTATTGTATTGAGTATGAGATGTATCGATCTAGATGGATCGTGTCCGCTAGGGGACCCCTACCTCTCCTTATATAGTCTGGAGGGGCAGGGTTCCAAGGTAAGTATCATATTTGGTACTATATAATATCTTGTGGTGCAAGCCGAGCAGCGCCGTGCACGCCTCGATCTTGTGGGCCGGGCCACCTCTGATGGTGCGGCCTATGTCTTGTCTTGAGGATACCGGGGGTCGTACCCCCACAGCTAGTCCCCGAGCCTGACAGTAGGTGACGTAGTCACATGGTGCCAGGGTCATAAAGTAGAAGACCAGCCGAGCAAGCAACCAGTCCCCGGCGCGTAGCCTCGAGATGAAAAGCAAGCACATTCACCGCAAGGTGAAGTGTGCCCACTTAGTCCCCGAGCCTGCTGAAAGATGAAGAATGAATCTTGTAGCAGGGTCAAAGAAAAAGAAGTCTGAAAGCTTGCTGACGTCGTCTGACATGCACGTATCAAGACCCCAGACGTGCTGCCCAAGATCAGCACCCTAATCCGAACAACATGGAGCAGCTTGATAACACACTGACGAGACGTAGCAAGATCCGACCACCAAGGGAGCACCGAGGAGTCCCCGGCGTCGCTGGTGATGACCGAGCACTAAGGAGCGAGGAGTCCCCGGCGTCGCTGGCGATGACCGAGCACCAAGGGAGCACCGAGGAGTCCCCGGCATCGCTGGTGATGACCGAGCACCGAGGAGCGAGGAGTCCCCGGCGTCGTTGGCGATGACCGAGGAGCGAGGAGTCCCCGGCGTCGCTGGCGATGACCGAGCATCGAGGAGCGAGGAGTCCCCGGCGTCGCTGGCGATGACCGAGCACCGAGGAGTCCTCGGCGTAGGCGGTGATGTTCGAGCACTAAGGAGCGAGGAGTTGCTGGCGTCGCTGGTGATGTCCGAGCACCGAGGAGCGAGGAGTCCCCGGCGTCGCTGGCGATGATCGAGCACCGAGGAGCGAGGAGTCCCCGGCGTCGCTGGTGATGTCCGAGCACCGAGGAGCGAGGAGTCCCCGACGTCGCTGGCGATGACCGAGCACCAAAGAGCGAGGAGTCCCCGGCGTCGCTGGCGATGACCAAACACCGAGGAGCGAGGAGTCCCCAGCGTTGCTGGCGATGATCGAGCACCGAGGAGCGAGGAGTCCCCGGCATCGCTGGCGATGACCGAGCACTGAGGAGCGAGGAGTCCCTGGCGTCGCTGGCGATGTCCAAGCACCGAGGAGCGAGGAGTCCCCGGAGTAGGCGGCGAGGTTCGAGCACCGAGGAGTCCCCGGCGTAGGCGGCGATGTCCGAGCACCGAGGAGTCCTCGGCGTAGGCGGCGAGGTCCGAGCACCGAGGAGTCCTCGGCGTAGGTGACGAGGTCCGAGCACCGAGGAGTCTCTGGCGTAGGCGGCGAGGTCTGAGCACCGATGTAGCTGACGACGTCCGTGCGGTGAAGTGTGCCCACTTAGTCCTCGAGCATGAAGAATCTGAGGGCTGAGGAGTAACCGGCGTCGCTGGAGATGAAGCACGAGCGACAAACAGTCTGGTCGACTGATCGGTGGCGAAGTGAACATTGAGTAGAAGCGACCGGCAAACAGTCCGATCAACTGGTTGGCGACGGAGTCCATGAACCAAGCGGTCCGACCAGTTGATCGGTGGAGAAGTTCGAGCACCAGGTGGTCCGATCACCTGGACGATGATCCTGCAATACAAACATGTTGAACGGGTAGTACATGATGTAAAAATAAATGAACTCTTAGAGAAAAATTAGCAATGGTGATGAAACGGCGTATGTAGTTCGGCGATCAGTTGGCATGAAAATATATTTATGTTTAATATAAACCGCCCGAACAATGAGTGTGTAGTTGAGTCTCTAGCCCTAGCTAGCCCATAGTACATAACGTCGAGCGCGGAGCCCATGCACGTGTAGGAGGAACAGGCGTGACCAAGGAGCCGCTGCCGACCACCCATAATGCAGAGCGCGGAGCCTGTAGCACGTGTAGGGAGGAGCCGGAGACATGGCCATCTCTGGAGGCGTCCGAGCATCAACGCGATTGTTCAGGAGTTCGGAAAATTGTTTGGAGAGCAAATATAGAGAAAACAGTTCGGAGAAATATCATGGCGATATACGGAGATTGGAGAATATTTAGGAAAATATTAAAGCGTGACTTAGCTTTGGACGGAGCGTCTGGTCGGTGGCGTATGGCGTTATCTGGTCGGCGTTGACGGCGAACACCCGGCGGGCGGTGAGTTGTTGGTGAAGGCGACCTCGGAGGTGGTTTCAAGATCGGATCTGCTGTCGCAGGGGTTGGTGTAGCAGCGATGAATCGTCGTCGTCGACCGGCATGGATCTCCACGAGATTGATGACGAGAACGCGCTGTTGATTTGAGGTCCATCTGGCTCGCCATGGATCAAGCGCACACTCCTACTTGGCGCGCCAACTGTTAACAGAATATCGTCGGTAGTCCACCGAGGGGTATCCCACGATGGTAGATTTGTCGGTGGGGGTGCGCGTAATCAGGAACCGGATGGTGACACAAGGCGCAGAGACAACGATTTAGACAGGTTCGGGCCGTCTGATCGACGTAATACCCTACGTCCTGTGTCTTTGGTGTATTATATTGAGTATGAGATGTATCGATCTAGATGGATCGTGTCCGCTAGGAGACCCCTGCCTCTCCTTATATAGTCTGGAGGGGCAGAGTTACAAGATAAGTATCCTATTTGATACTATATGATGTCTTGCGGTGCAAGCCGAGCAGCGCCGTGTACGCCTCGATCTTGTGGGCCAGGGCACCTCTGATGGTGCGGCCTATGTCTTGTCTTGAGGATACCGGGGCCGTACCCCCACAGGTCCCCACGCGCGGTCTGGCTGCGTGGGTGGCGTCCGGGCGGTGCGGGGCCCGCATGGACACGTGAAACCCAAGCGCAGGCGGGGTCGTGCCGGTTTTTTTTTTGTGCGAGCGCGGGCGTGGATTGCTTGTGCGAACGCGGGCATCCAGACGCGGGCCTTGGGCCGGACGTCTGGGTGCTAGCTGTCCCGTTATAAATTAGATTTCAGTATTTCTCGAAAAATAGTATTTTAAATAAATATTTATTCTTGAAAAATATTTGGATATTTGAAAACATATTTCTAAATTAATTTTTAAAATCTAGTTGACGTCCTAAACTATTGCGAAGGTCTGATTTACCACGCTCGTGTCTGACGTGGAGCTATCTCACCTAAAATCGTTTCCAAACCGTTTAGAGAGCTAAATCAAACGGTTTAATGGAGTCTAAAAATCTGATTTTAGGCAATAGTTGAAGCAAGTTAAATGGACGTTTTCTGCAAATTTTGTGTGCCCATTGAATGGTCAGCTCATGAGGCCCATAAATAGTGGGCTGGAATGGAGTGCGAGTTGGAAGAAGGAAAGAAATTGGAAGTTTATCGGCCTAAACACAGCCCACCGTCCACATCCAGCGCGCACGGCCCATGAGTAAACGTGACAAATCTTCCCTTTTTCTCTTTTGTATAAGCTTATTGTTTTTATTATGTGTTTTTTATGTGTCTCCTTTACTTTTTTTTGAGAAATACAGTACAACGTCACAACACGCACTAATTTTTCTGCCTCAATAGTCCACGGAAACTCTGGCCTAGAAGGTTCAGGCCAACCGGCAACCCTAGATGTCGTAATGCCTAACTCCTCTATTACCATGTTTCTAGATCCGCCACTGATCTTACCTTCAACGGTTCAACCTAAGTAGGGCCATCCATGCTCTCTAACTGAGTGCTTCTTGCATTTTAATATTGTATATGTACTTAGCTTGAATTCCAAAACATGTA
This sequence comes from Miscanthus lutarioriparius, assembly GCA_904845875.1. Lineage (NCBI taxonomy): Eukaryota > Viridiplantae > Streptophyta > Magnoliopsida > Poales > Poaceae > Miscanthus > Miscanthus lutarioriparius. The sequence goes on from CAJGYO010000010.1 coordinate 15,879,797, forward strand.
GCTCTTAGAAAAACAAAGATAATGGGAAAAGGCATTAATTATTAGATATTTAGAAGAGTCTCTTGTATGTCAGATCTGGTGTCTGACACTGTAAAAATGAAGGAGAAAAAGGTGACAAGCCCTGAAGTAAAGTTTCAAAAAAGAGTATACGAACCAACGAGTAAAAACTGGGCTTCGTTAGTACCTTTCTGATTAGCACATCAGCAGCAGCTAGTGCCTTTAACCTTCTCCTAAGTTCCTAATCAGTGGATGCATGGCCCCACTTAATGCAGTTTGGCTTTAAAGAATCATGTCATGTACGTTCGTTCTCTCGAGAACACGCGCTTGCTCAGGAGCATCCTTTGCGCAATGTTTGACGTAGAAATGAGCAAGATCATTTTTGCACTATCGCCTGCAATTTGCCACACTCGAGTACTCTAGAGCCCACTGCCCACTGGAATGAGAGCAGCTACGGCTGTCTCAGATAGGCATTTTCTGAAGCTGATATAAAAACTGAAATGTGAATGGTTGGGATGGGTGGTCTCTATCGTTCCGGGCCGTTCGCTTCGCTAAAAAAAATAAGTCGAAATACTGTTTTGATTAATTTATTGTGAGAGAAAAACACTATTCTAACTTAAAAAAACAAATTAAAAAACTCCTTCGATGATCTCCTATATTATTATATTGTACATTTGTACTACTATTAAAATGCAGTGAGTAGGATTAGTTCACGCTGACTCATCACCCTCCTAGGCCCACACTGAATCTGCAACAGCAAAATGCTGTACAACTCCCTGTGATTCAGCAACCATTGCAACCAACCAATAAATGAGCTAACGTCAAGCGTTTGCCCTGCTCTACGTTCGGAGATGAGACTTTTCCCTGTGTGTCATTGTAAAAGATCGTAATCTTCTGTGTGCCTTTGAAAAAATTCAGCGGTCTTCAACGTCACTACTCCAACTTTTTCGTGTCATCCATGCCACTTTTCGTCGGTTTAGGCTCTCTACTTGCCGTTAAAGCTGCAGTTTAAAAAAAAAAAATATGATTTGAGTTCAAATAATATATTATAGAAAAATTTTTTGAGCATCTTTTGACTTGAAATGAAAAACTGAAAAAATTATATGAAAATGGTAGATCTCTAACGAGATCTATAATTTTTATAGTTTTTTTTTTCATTTAATTTGCTCAAAAAATTAATAACGATTTGATATGATTAATATATCTTAGAAAATCGCATTATTTTTTAAATTAAATGCTAGAGCCCAAATATGACGGAAGTGGCATGGATGACATTTAAAAAGTTGGAGTAGTGGTATATCAAGACTGAATTTTTTTCAGGGCACACACAGGAATTACGATCTTTATAATGGCATACATGTGAAAAGTCTCTTCGGAGATGGATCACAGAATTCAGCACCCATCACATCGAATCTTACGATACGTGTATGGAGCATTAAATATAGACGAAAAAAAACTAATTGCACAGTTTGATTGAAAATCGTGAGATGAACGTTTTGAGCCTAATTAGTCCATGATTGAATACTAATTACCAAATAAAAACGAAAGTGCTACAGTAGCCAAAATCCAAACTCCACTCAACTAAACGAAGCCTTGGCAAAAAGAGATGCAATTGTAGGCGAGTGGGGGCCCATGATGGAATATGTATGCATGCAGGCAGGAGACGGCAGTGCACATACAGTATTGCAGAGGTTGAGGGCCCCTGCAATGCATTTCGACGCTGTGTATGTGCTCCTACTACGTTCTAGACACTCCTGATAACAACAGGGTCAACTCATACGTAAAGGAGCGTCAGCAGATTGAAGGTTTATCTGAACTTAAATATTTCATGGTGGAGGTTCAGAGAAATTCAGGTCCGTGTGGGAGAATTTTTTTTTATTTTTAACACTTTTTTAAACTAATTTTAAATCTAACACTGTTTAATTTTTTTTCTCTAAAACTAACATTTTTGACCGCCCCTATTGCCATGGCACGACGAAAAGCCTGTGCCGCACCATGTATGGTGGCGCGGCGGGAGGGGTGACGTGGCGACGACCGGGCCGCTGACATGTGACGTGGCAGGGTCTGTCACGCCACCGATCTTGGCGTGGCACTGACGCGCCACGGCGCATGGCGCGGCAGGACCAGATAAATATCGTCCGCGAGCCGCCCGCCCTCCCTCCTGCCTACCCTCCGTGCCTGCAGCGCCGTCGCCGCCGCGCCTGCACGCCGCCCGCCACGCCTGCCGCTCCACGAACGCTAGAAATATAAATCTATTTATGTGTTTTTTGTGCACTAGACATACATATATATATAGCGACAAATTTGGTTGGTTGAGTTTTTATGATTTAAATTGTTATATGCTTGTTTTCTTACATGGAAACATTAATCCAAATGATCATTTTACTCAAGCATATATTGAAAGCACTAGAACCTCCAAAATCATGCACAACATTATCGATATCGTACTGCTATCAGCATACACAAATCGTAAAACTTAGTGACCAAGGAGGTAAAATTGTGACTATCCAAGCTATCTCATATTTCTCACAGTAATCTCAACAACATTCTAATATTGTGCTTAAAGCTATGAGTCCATCATAGCATTGTGCGAAAAAAGTAAACAACCTATATTTTTAGACATATTAGTATAGAGTATAGGACTAAGTATGACACACATGATAGTTCTCAATCAATTCATCTTATACTAAGTTACCCATCCCTAGGTTAAAATTATAATGAGCTGCTCTAGCAGACAAGCTATTATAATAATTTAATAAAAAACACCGGTGGACATCAGGTCCATACATAGAAGTTGCTTATTTTCCTAGTGAAGTTGTTTAATATATCTATTAATGTTACTTTGAATATATACATGTGCTTTCATATTGTGTTCCTATTGCATAACAAGTAGTTTAAATTTTGCAATGCTACATAATGTTAATTTGAATATTGCTAATTTGAATACTCTAACCCTTTGTTTATCAATTTATAACAGGATGGCCCCTCCCACGCAGCACCTGTTGTACCCCTTCTTGAGGTGGAGTACGACGAGCCGCACCGAGCACACATTTTGAGTGACACTAGCGCAGAGGTGGCCTTGCCTCCTTTGAGGCCCCGCACGCACACCAGGGTGCACCAGTGGGACGAGCGTTACGCGTCGTACATATGACGTGCCGGCTTCCTCGAGCTTGTCCATGTTGTCAACTACGGTCTTCCACCCCTTGACCCAGCACTACTTACTGCAATTGTAGACAAGTGCGAGTGCCTTCATTGTACGTAAACATTCTTATAATAAATTTGAGGCAACTAACAGTCGTTCTATTCTTATAACAGGTGGAGGTCTGAGACCCACACGTTTCACCTACCTTGCGGCGAGATGACCTTGACCATGCAGGACATGAAGGCTATCTTTGGCCTTCGGTTGGGGGGACTTTCAGTGACAGATATAGTTGACAACGATCACTGGAGGAAGCTGGTGGCTCAGTTCACTGGCTTTCTTCCACCGGACGATGAGGTTGCCAAAAAAAATAAGTGAGCAATTCAAGCCTATTTAATACTTGCATTACTTTCCTACAGTCATCGGGTCTCATTTTCTTTGGTGAATTTCAGGAAAAGTTCTGGTGTTTCATCGTCGTGGATCACAGAGCGCTTTGATTACTTGGATCCATAGGCTGATGAGGCTCAGATCGATAGATTCGCTAGAGTATGGCTCTGGCACTTCCTTGGTGCTTTTCTCTTCCCAGATGCCTCAGGCAACACCATCAACTGGATCTTCCTTGACATACTACGCTAGCCGTGGGAAAACATAGCGGCGTACAGCTGGGGCAGCGTAGTCCTGGCATGGACGTATCGACAGCTATGCATTGCCAGCCGTCGCACCTCAGGGTACACGAACCTTGGGGGTTGCTCCTACCTACTCTAAGTTTGGTGTTGGGAACGTTGGCCCGTTGGGAGGCCCCTTGCTACTGGTTTATCGGTAAGTACTTTGGTTCACTATATTCTTTGAGGCAGTTACATATGATTAAATTATTAATGACTAATTCATTATCGTGTTCAGTGCAACATTAGAACGGGCAGGATACACTCCCTATAGCTCTGTATATCTGGACGCAAGCATAGTTAGTTAGAGGGAATGTGAGGCGTCAGTACAGAGAGTACACGGACGGTCTCGATGTTCTGACACAGCACCAGGTTACGCTCTCTTTACTATTATACATGTGTCTTGTTCGATGTACACTATATCACAACCTAACTCAATTATGAAATGTTCAGGTGCATTGGTGTCCTTGGGATGCTCCGGAGCTCGAGTACTATCTGAGTCCTGTCACTAGGGATGAGTCAGACGAGTATCGCTGCAACGTCCCTATTATTTTCTTCCACGTGGTCGAGATTCACTTGCCCATCAGGGTTTGCAGGCAGTTTGAAAGAATGATAGGCTACCCACCACCGCTTTACTCCACCAACCAAGAATTGCACAAATGCGTTATCGATTAATAACAAAGCTACAATTCAGAGGTGTGTATGGTACTACTAACAATCGTTTTGTTGCAGGTATGATCATAGGAAGAGGTACAAGACCAAGGATTAGCGCGTGACACACAATGTGTACATCCAATTGTGGCATAACAGGGACTGGCAGCCGGTCGATGTGGGTCCCCCACATGACCAGCACACCTTTGACGAGTACCTGCGGTGGCTTCATAGGTCTACGAGGACACATATCAAGCCCCCGTACACTGAGGAGCCGATTGACGAGGACGACGAGAAAGATGTGATCGAAGATGTGTATGACATTGCCACTAGGGACGACACAACTACAGAGAGCCCCGCTTCAAAGATACGTGGTAAGATACTCGAATGGTACAATTTGTGATCCATTTGGTATTAAGTATGTGTACTAAAACTATCCAACCACGTTTCTGTACCTAGGCGATACAATTGTCAAGGACGTCCAACAAAGCAGCGTTTCGGCTTCACGAGTCTAGAGGGCTGGGGCCAGGCATTCTCGAGGCTTTTGTAGAGGTAAACATAAACTTTTCCATTCCGAAAATGTTTCTTTAGTGTATATGCGTTTGTAAAATGTACTAACTTTAACGTCTATTTATGCAGAAGGTGAAGCGGAGCTGTAGGAAGCTAGCTCAGAAGCTGAGCTACATGGACACTCTTTGGGTGGAACCGGCAGTCCCAGCGCGGTCGGGTGGCACGTCTTCTGCCTCTTTGAGGGCACCAGCCGGTTCTTCTCATCCGGTGATAGGTGCCACTTCCACAAATGCGTACACCACCACATCATAGTGCTGGAAAGGACCCTGCAAGCGAGAACAACGAGGACGACGATGACGACGACGATGACCCCCCGGGCTTCCGCATACAGCACGACCAGTGGGACGATTGGTCGTAGGACGAGATTAGCATGTCTTAGCTAGGTGGTGCCCCGCTTGGTACCCAAGGAGCCTCACAGGTAGTAACAAAGGTAGTTTCTTTAAATACGTAGGCTCCATGAACTAACGATCATAAATAATATAAGTAATCATGCATATCATATACTTGCAGGGTATGAGCCGTACGCACCGGCAACGCGACCACACTGACATTGGCTACACTCCTAATGTGTTGCCTACAAATCTGAAGAGACAGAGGCGTCCGAGGGATCCTTACACTCCTAGAACTTAGTTGGTTATGTCGAACAAATATTGTTGTTCGAAACTTATGTCGAACTAATGTTATGTCCGAAACTTATGTCGTCCAAAACTTAGTTGTTTTGTTGAACAAATGTCAAACTTATGTCCGAAACTTGTCAACTTCCGCACGGACTCCATTTATTTTCTTTATATTCGTTTCAATGCGTCGCGGCAGCACTGCCAGCGAGATTAATTAGAAACTAGTTCGGGAACCAGCAGTCCCGGCGTATCTCACCGCCGGTGGCCGGTGTGTTGACCCTGATCCTTCCGAGCTTGGTCATCGTCGCCACGAAATCGCGAAAGATGGCACCCGACACGTAGTAGTCGACCATGCTGCGTGACCTCATGTCGGAGTAGAGCACATGGTAGAAGGCGTTGTGGAAGCTCACCGGTGAGGGGTCGAGGAAGGCAAAGGCGTTGGGGTTGGAGCTGCAGGTGCCGTTCAGCTACGACGTGAATCCAGGGTCCATGGTCGCGTCGCTGTCGATCCTCACCGACAGTAGCTCCCGTGGCTGGTCTTCTATCTGCGTCTAGGTCCTGCCACGCCATGCACCATGGCGCGTTAGTCTGGGCAATCGGTTTAAACCGACTAATCGGTTCGGTTTCTTCGGTTTCCCAAAACTTCGGTTCGTAGACATCAACAACCGATCGATTGCTTGAGAAAACAGAAACCGACCAATTCGGTGTCGGTTTTAAACGTTCGGTTTTTAGTTTCCACTAAACCAACCGAAACCTACATCAGCAGAGAGAAACAAACAAGGAGATTGTGCTTTGGATCCATGTACCCAGAATCTCATATTACAAAATACAAACGGAGGAAAAGAAGGAAAGACAATCGATCTGACAGATGATGCAGCCGCCCCGCCAACATCGGCCCTCCAGGCTTCAGCCACCGCCTTGCCGGTCACGCGCCCCAACGCTCGCAATCGATGCCGCGCCGCTCGCAGTCGCGCTGCTCGCCTCTCCTGTGCTCGCAGCCGACGCCGCGCCGCTCGCCCTCTCCGGCGCTCGCTGCTCCGCGCCTCCACCAAGACGCTAAGCACCGTGCTGCCGCAGGTAGGGTAGTGGATAGGGTTTGGTTGGCGAGTGGCTTGGCTCGCCCCTCCCCTCTGGTGTCTCGCGTGGGTGTACGGCGTGGCGGACGGGGTGGATTGGGTCAAGAAGGTGGAGTGTCCGAGTGGGCCTGTTAATTGGGCCGGGGTGCTCTGGCAAGAGGAGAGGAAGTTTGATGAATGTCGTTCGGTTGCTCAGTTCTACGGTTTCGTTTCACGTACAAACCGAACACCGAGCCGATAACCGTAGTTCCCAGAACAAGAAACCGAAACCGAACCGAAAAACCGACAGTTCGGTTCGGTTTCGGTTCGGTTCGGGTTGGTTCTCGGTTTTCGGTCTAAATGTGCCCAGGCTAAGTGGCGCGTCAGTGCTGCACCAAGATCGGTGGCGGGGCAGACCCTGCCACGTCATCGGTCAGCGGTCCAGTCGTCGCCATGTCACCCCTCTCGCTGTGCCGCCATGCATGGCGCGGCACAGGCTTTTCGCCGCGCTATGGCAATAGACGCGGTCAAAAATGTTAGTTTTGAGAAAAAAAATTAAACAGTGTTAAATTTAAAATTAGTTTACAAAAAGTGTTAAAAATAAAAAAAAATCGTGTGGGACGGATCTAGATGCACTTGGAACACTACTTTGAGATTCATTCATTCGTACTACTTTCGTGCACAAACAGAAGTCTGTTTATATTATTATATACATACCTAGTGAGCCTTTTAACTTTGTTTTGCTAAGAGCTTTTCATTTCACGATCAATATGATGCTCTGATTCGAGTGTACTACTATCTTCTTCTTTGCAAAAAGATGATGTCTCGTTTGTTATGTCGTGCCACAAACAGTAACGAACAGTGCATGAACAACCCCTGCGCGGTCTCCTATTTTATTAGCCTTAGGCTGTCTCCAACACGAGATCCAACAGGAGACACAAACCCAAAATAGGTGTCCAACAAAATAATTATAGCTTACAACAGAGTACCTATATGGAAGATCTATTTTGAATATCAGGAGATGTATAACTTAAATCTGAGTATCCTCTCTTCTGGAGACCCATTTGCAGAAATGGTTCCTTTTTTGGTTTCGTTGTTAGAGAAGACTAAAAATGGGTATTGAATCCTTTACTTGTAGCGCTACCCAAACGTGAAATGAGTCTTATATTTTAGGTAACGATTGTATGAGACAGTCTTATATGCATCTTCGGTGGTGTATAATTATTTTGTTATGTTTAGGAAAGAAAATGATTACGTTTAGTTTTTGAGTGAGAAAAAAATGAGCGTTCGCAACGCAAAAATATGTGAAAAAAAACACCAACACGCAGAATATACCTGGTATCTTATTTTTACTATTATTAATTAGAAATCTTATTGGAGCCTCCACGCTGATTTTTGTGAGATACACTAAAATAAGACAAATTATAGGAATTCTTGAAATAAATAAAAATATCTTGCTGCCAATGTGGTATACTCTAATTACCATTAATAATAATAGATAATAGATTTATCATTATGAAAAAACCCGAAACAACCCCCAGTAAATATGCATCTAACCACCTATCTCTGCTAATATGAACCGTAATATAAAGTAATCCCTTAGATTTGCATCTAAATTACTCACTTCTGTCGTTATTAAAAGAATAAACTAAAATATTCTCTCAAATTACATCTAAATTACCAACATGTTTTATTATGGAACGTTTAAATTACAAAAATTAGGTCCGCATATTTCTCTCTTCTATAATCTAAATTACCAACATATTTTATTATAAATGTTTGCGTCGTGATGTAGATCAAGTGTAGTTGTTTTGCATGAGTAATAATATAGATTTCTATATTTCAACAAATGAAAAAAAATGCTCCCTTAATGTTTCATATACAATGTCACTAACTATTCATTTAAAGTTAAATTGATATTTAGACAGTAATTTTAACATCATTCTAGTAATTAACAGAGTGGAACCTTACACCTGATAATATCATTAATTTGAAGTAAATACAAATGAATAATTTTAAATAAAAGTGCAATAAACACAAGATTTTGAACTTAATATGCGGATAAAAACTTATAGCAACTAATAATATAACAAAAAAAATCTAATCGTGTCGCGTCACTAGACTATAGCTAGTATGACTTAATCTATAAAGTTCCGACATGAATATTAAAAAAAATGTTAATTTGCATAGGATGGGAATGCCATTCTGTCGTTTGTTAGAACAAGATAATAGTACCATGCAAATGCATGTACCATTCAGGCACGAAGCCAGCGGTGGGGCTAGGGGCTCTAGCCCCCTCTACTCATTCTATGCATGTGGAGCCTCTTTAAGTTTTTTCTTAAAATTTTATGTATATGTGTATTAGGTAGGAGAAGCTAAAGTTAAAAGAAGATAAAAAAAACTTCTATTCTTATGTTTCAGTCCCTTCTAAATTTTTTTTCTAGCTTCGTCACGGGTACCATTCGAATATATCTGCTGTTTCAACTGGTAACCTAGTACAGTTATAAACGTGCCATGTCATCGAGTAAGAGTCAACGACGTCGCGCGTGACGTCTCGCTACAAAACAATCATCACACTAACCAATGCAACAGCGACAAGCTGCATATATCATTCGCTCGTGTACGTGCATTTTCCTACACTTCTGTGGTGAAATTTTTGCATTTTGGTCCCTTTTGAAAACATTTTTTACAAAAAGATCTATGCCAAAACGTTTGCTGAAAATAGATCATTTTTAGGCGTCTTAGAACATGACGCCAAGGTATAAGGGTCGGCGTCGACTAACACGACGCCGAGGTCTTGCCACGTCACGGACGACCCCGGTTGACGGTGACACGGTGGCGCATGGGGTCCAACACGTCGACGTTGTGTTAGCCAACACCATAGGCCCAACCACGGCGTGGTGGGACTACACGCCGAGCTATTGGCACCATTCGGCGCGCGGCTCAGGCGGCCCAACAACGCTTCGTGGCCCAATAGCTCGGCGCGGGGTCACTTAACGCCGAGCCACCAGACTCGGCGTGGCCCGACTCAACACCGAGGTCTGGACTCTTGAAGCCGCGCCGCGGCCCCCTTCTTCTTCCTCCCTCCATTCTGAAAGCGCCGGCTCTGTGTCTCCCAAATCCCCCCACGGCCCCCACGAAACCCTAACCCCCAAATGCGACCCTAGGTGTCCGGATCTCGTCTCCCGAAGCTTCCTCGAGGTAATGGTCCCTCTCCTCCTCCAATCTATCCGCGTAGATGTGCTTGCATTGTCTCTAATCATGTGGAATCATGTGTGTATGGTGTTTTGGTATATGTGTATTTGCATTTGCAAAATGCATGGCTTAGGTTGATTGAGTGCATTGTTGTTTAACTGTTTTATGTGCTGAACATGTTAGGTTAGTTTGGTTTCTAGTTATTTTGGTCATTAGGGTTCTTTGTTTATTATAGGTGTCATTAGGGTTAGTTATTTGTTGGTCATTAGGGTTAGTATGTATTTTAGTTATTTGTTGGTCATTAGATTTTAATTTTTTATGACTAGAAATGATTATGTTGTTGGGGTTGAAAAAGATAAAATGATATATTTTAGTTTCTACTAATTGGATTGAAACTCGCATGATATATTGATATGTGACACTACTTGTTGTGTGATGGCTGTAGATGGATAAATTAGTGAGGTTGCATCATGGAGGCCGTATTGTTAGGACAAGAGATGATAGTTTGGAATTTCTGGACATGTGTGAGGAGTTGTTGATTTTTTCTGAAACACCATCTTTGACCTAGTTAGTGGAGCGAGTGAAGGTTAAGTTAGGCTGGAACGAAGGAGACGTGCATGTTCAGTTTAAAGGTGTCATAGATGTTGGGTCGTCGAAGGGTCCTCGGATCAAGCGGTTGCTCAAAATTACAAGCGAGTCTGAATGGAATGATTACAAGGCAGTTGTATTGGCCTCAGAAGTGCGATCTTTGGATTTAGTAGTAAGTAAGGAGTCCGGCTTAGGAAATGATAACTTCGAAGCATGCCCATCTTCCCCCGCTCACATAGGTTATGGTCCTTTGTCTGAAGAAGAAATACTTGTCACACAACTAGGCTACGGTGGTGGTGAAGTGTTTGGATCGCTCGAGCATGATGGAGGTTGGTTTGAGGGCGGTCGAGATGAGGAGGAGAATGCGGTTGCCGATTGTGAGGGCAATCATGATAGTGATGAAGAGGATGATGATTATGTAATTGGTGATGCAGAAGAAGGTTTGGACGACGCTAGCGGAGACTTTTCTATTGAGGATGAGCTTAGCGACGAAGATGATCTTAGTGGTGAAGAAGACTTTGGTGATGCTAGGGCTACGAACCGTTTTGACATGGAGATAGCTGGAGATGATGAATCCTTCGTAGAGGAGATAGCCGAAGACTCTGATGACGATCGCCCTGTTGGTCGTCTCAATTTTAGGGAAATAGAGATATTGTCTAGGGTCTTGCCTTGGAGAGATCCACTAGTTGGTTATTTTGAGGACCTTAGCCATGGTCACAGGGCAGTAGCTGATGGTGGGCCAAGTGATACAACAGTGCCTGATGTTAGCGGTTGCCTCATCATATGGAAGGGCATATTGTTTGCTACCATGGATGAGTTGAAAACATGGTTGCAAGAGTACTCCATTGTACACAACCGACCTTTTAGGGTCATCAATTCATTCAAGGAGAAGAGGTACACTGTTGCTTGTGAAGAACAACAGTGTGGTTGAAGAGTATGTGCTAGGAAGACGAAGAAAGGCAAATGGAAGATTACCTCAATGAAGCAACCACATGTTTGTGCCACTGCTGAGGCAGAAGAGAACCATCTGCAGCTCAATTCTAGGTTCATTGCAAGGCAGTTATGCCTCGTGGTGAAGCATATGCCAACCATTACGGTGTCCACGTTGGTTGAGATCATCTTCCAACGGTACAATTACTATGTCAAGTATGGAAAAGCATGGAGGGCAATGCAACATGCACTGGAAATAATATTTGGAAATTGGGAAGAAGCTTATGAGCGCCTCCCTGTAATGTTGAACGCAATGAGGGCTGTAAATCCTAGGATGCACTTCGAGTATTTACCTAAGGAGGGTGAAACAAGGAATGGTAGCCAGGTATTTGGAAGGGCCTTTTGGGTGTTCGGGCAGAGCATCGAAGCATTCAAGCATTGCAGGCCCGTCGTCTCAATTGACGGGACCTTTCTTACAGGGAAATTTGAAGGCACAATGCTTATTTGTATTGGGACAGATGCAGAAGACCAGCTTGTGCCATTGGCCTTTGTGATTGTTTGGAAGGAGGACACGGATAGTTGGTGTTGGTTTCTCAGGCTAGTAATACAAGTGGTAATTGGTCTGGGACGTGATGTTTGTGTGATATCCGATAGGCATGCTAGCATTCTGAATGCCATAGAACAAGAGATTCCTGGTTACGGCCAAATACATCACCTGTGGTGCACCAGACACCTTGCGTGATCACACAAAGGACAACTTCAAATTATTTGAGGAGGTTTGTAGGCAGTAAGAGGTTCAATTATTCAAAGACAAGCTAGATGCCCTGAAGTTAGCCACAAATATTGATGGTAGGCAATTCTTGAGCGAGTTGATGGCATCGAAGGATAAGTGGTCACTTGCATATGACACCGGAGGTTGGAGATGGGGCTTCTTGACTAGTAACATGGCAGAGATGTTCAATAGCCTTCTAAGAGGTTGTCGTGGTCTGCCTGTGACTGCTATTGCCTCATTCACCTTCTACAAGTTGAATGCTTGGTTCGTTTCGAGGAAAAAACATGCGAGGTCTCTATGGATAGTAGGCAAAGCTTGGCCACTTTTAGCATCTCAGGAACTAGCTTTCTCAAAGAAAAAGTCTAAACGACAGAAGGGTTCATGTTTCGATCCGATCAACCATGGATATGACATTCTAGAGGGTGGTGGAACTAACATTGGTGGTGAAGACCGGGGTGCTCGAAAACATAAAGTAGTGATCAATGAGAACAAGTGTACGTGTGGAAAACCGACCATATACCATAGGCCTTGCTCCCACATGATTACAGCCTATCGCCTTAGACGTGTTGACACTGAGGTCCCTCCCCGTATGGCCACGGAGTTCTCTTTGAGGAACCTAATGAGCACCTGGAATCCTCAGTTCAAGCCATTTCTTGATGAGAGTCAATGGCCTACTTATGATGGCCCCAAGTATGTGGCTGATCTTGGTTTACTCTGGAAGAGTAGAGGACCTAGGCGGCGAAAGCGGTTCATGATGGACATGGACCGAGCCACGAAAGGTAGATCAACCACGAGTAAGGTTGGGACACATTTTGTAGAGGACACCCAAAAGAGCCGTTGCTCTGGTTGCCATAAGATGGGCCACAATAAGAGAAAATGTCCTGAACTACTTAGACAACAGGTATCCACCAAGCTAGCTACTTGAATTGCTTTGTGTAATAGTGCATTGGTTTACTTTTGTTTTTTATTGTTATGTTACTTCGTACCACATATACATGCTTTAACTTATACTAATGCTTTGGCATTCCTTATGTTGCAGGATGGATCGGTTCCCCCTTCTTGATCCAAGATTCGATGAGCACCACCGGGCTCGGAGGATCAAGAACGGAGAGGTATATTCAATAATTCGTATGAAACAGTGCATTATTTATCTTTTGCTCTATAGTCCATGCTCTTTATAAAGTGACATGAGCTAATACTTTTTCATGCTTGTCTTTTTTGTAGGTTTTGAATGTGCTGAGGCCAATGACACATGAGGCCTCTACGACCATGGTCTACGATGAGAGGTACACGGCCCTCCTGAAGCTGGCAAACCTTGCTACCGTTGCTCGTGTTTGTCATCGAGGCATGCCACCTTTCAACTCAGCGGCGCTGACGGCGTTGATAGATCGGTGGCATCCAGAGACACACAGCTTTCACCTACCGTGCGGGGAGATGACGGTCACTCTCGAGGACGTTGCCATGATCCTTGGAGTCAAAATCCAAGGATTCCCAGTGACAGGAGACACGGAGTCTGAAGGATGGCAGCAGCGGGTTGAGCACTTCTTGGGACGTCCCCTAGCGGCAGTTGAGGCTGGCAAGAATCGACGCAGCAGTGGGGTGTCCCTGAGGTGGCTTCGTCAGTAGTTTTGGGAGTGCCCACCCAACATAGATGCCCAGACTGTGAGATACTACTGTCGGGCCTACATCCAGCACATGTTTGGTACGGTTCTCTTCCCTGGCGGCACTGGAGACATGACCTCCTGGATGTATATCCCGTGCCTTTGGAACTGGGAGGATGCCGACAATAGGAGTTGGGGCTCGGCTATACTTGCCTTCCTGTACCGTCAACTTTGCGAGGCTTGCCACCGTCCTAGAGGCACGCACACTACAATGTCAGGGTGCATCACACTGTTGCAGGTAATAAAGCAAAGTTGTACAAGTTTCCACTACAATTTAATGTTTTTTCTTAACAAAAGTGATTAACATGCAAGTTTCCACTCTTTTTTGCAGATTTGGATGTGGGAGAGGCTTCCAATTGGGAGACCACATCAGCTTGATCCCCCACAACCTTGGTTTCCTCAAGGAGACGCAGTTGTTGCCCCTACCGTGGCACACCTATACGAGCGAGCCCACGAAACTTACCATGTGTCATGCCACGCGTACATCATCTTCACCAACGAGCTGGACACCCTATTGCCACAGCATGTAAGTTTCCCACCCTTTTGGCCTAATCGAGGATATGTGCACAAATTGAGCGTCGACTGGTTGATGACGACGTTGTGTACAGGTTGAATGGCGCCCATATCGGCGGAGGCAAGTCACGGATCTCAACTTGAGCTCCTTGTGCACGGCAGACGAGGACGTCTGGACGATGAGGACCCCCCTTATTTGTTTCTATGCAGTGGAGTACCATCTCCCTCACCGTGTAGCACGGCAATTTGGTAGGCTACAACCTTCTCCGCCCGAGGATTTCTCCACCGGTTGGTAGCTCCACAAGTATGTAACATGCAATATTTTGTTCGTTTCACATGAATGAATCATTGAGTATGCCTTCATATTGCCTCTATGGTGTAAAATTTGCAGGTTCAGCAGACAAAAAAAGAAGAAGATCACCAACTGGCAGCTGGAGCACCAGCGCTACATTGATGAGTGGATGTTGATGGAGCAGAACAACATGGGCATCCATGCCGTCCATTGTGACAAGGCATTCAACGATTACCTTGTTTGGCTTGGTCAACGAACAAGGCTTCAATTGTGGCCCGCTTGGACGGAGCAAGACATTGCTGACATTGCGAGCGAGGATGAGGGCAACAACCCATATGACCAAGCTACCCGAGAAGGTAGGCAAGTTGAGATCGCCCCTGCGTTAGCCAGAGCTGTAAGTGATACAACGATTTCCATCTCTAAGGTCTTTACTATGATGGAGACTTAAATTCTTGTTTTTGTTGCATAGAGCACGGAGATAATGAGGACAGTGGCCGAGCAAGGAAGGGCATTGATGATTCCTGTGGGCGATCCTAATGAGGCGTCCATGTTACGACAGTACATTCAGGTAGTCTCCTATCATTCAGTTGATGTTACATCTTTATATAGTTTTGTGACCAACCCCACTTACTAATAGTGCTTTCAAAATGCAGCGTGCCATGCATCGCCTCCGAAAGGTAGCTACATGCCTTGGATGTAGACGTGCCCTAGATGTGGCAGTCCCACGACAGCTTGGTGCTGGACCTTCTACTGCACATGTTGGAGGGACTTCATCTTCACATGGTGCACATGTTGGTGGGACTTCTTCTTCACATGGTGCAGCAACTAGTGCAGAGGGTGGTCAAGGACATGGTCCTTATGATGATGAAGGAGAACACCAGGGAGAAGATGATGAAGGACAGGGAGAGTACTATGAGCATGAGTATGATGAGATTGGCATGTCCCAGCTTGAAGATGCACCCTAAGGAACTCAAGGCCCCTCCGGTTATGGACGTCCACAGAGGACGCTTAGACCAGTGGACAGGTACACTCCAGGTACCTATCCGTTTGGGAGGGGAAAGCGTTACGCTCGCCGTCCACATTAAGGTACATCTTTTGATATGATAATCATGATACTTGGCTCAGATTTTAGCAAACACCAAATAGCTATGTGAAGGTAGTCTCATTAATGGTTTCTAACTTAGCTCAATATCCGCTAAAAGTTGTGAAAATGGACTACTGTAGGAAAAAAGAGAGACAAGGAGAAAATGATGGAGCATTAGACAAGGAGCGAGCTAAAAGATCCAAAGACTTCATATGCTATATTTTGTGCATGGACTATGTATGCATTGGACCTTATGTAATGCACTATGTATGGACCTTGTACTATGTTTGGACTATGTTGGATGATTGATGAAGCATATGTATGGACTATGTATGGATGTTGAATGTGTTGGACTATGTTGGATGTTGAATGTGTTGGACCTTATGTATGTATGGATGTTGAATGAATGTGTATGTCGGTGTGGTCATTTGTTATGTGAAATTCTGTATGCTCATCTATTATTATGTGTTATGTGTATGCTCAGTTCATTGTTTTTTGGTGAACCCAGGAGCTCGGCGTCAATTGAACACACGCCGAGGGTGGGCACCTCGGCGTCTAGTCAATTGACGCCGACCCCTGGTGCATACTGGAATCCTTTGCCTCAAAGCGACGAGGTGCCTAAGCTCGGCATTCCATAAATTGATGCCGAGCCGTTAATCTCGGCGTGAAAATATTAAACGCCGAGGTAGGCGTGTGGGCTGACCGACGACGCCCGTGGCCCAAACGTCAGCGTGGCTCGACTCGATGCCTAGCTATCCGATCTTGGCGTGGGCCGACTCAGCGTCGAGGTTCGGCCCAAACCTGGCGTGGGCCGTGGTGATCCAAACCCTAGGGTTGGCGTGGGCCGACTCGATGCCGAGCCTTAGCCCAACACTTCACGTAAATGGCCGAGCCAAACCCTAGGGTTGGCGTGGGCCGAATCAACACCATGGTCATCTACCTCGGCGTCGTCCGACTTGACGCCGAGCCTATAAATCATAAGAGTATGCACCTTTGGTATAGGTTGAAATCCTATTTGCATGATTCAAATGAAAAATCTTTCTCAACGATTCCTCTTCTACTAACACGAGTTATACTAATAAGAGTAGACATGCTATATTTATGTTTGTTCCTGCAGGAAAAACCGAAGGTTGGTTCGATTTCAATCCCCTATTTTTAGAGAGAGTCAAATCTTTTAATCAGTTTGGGAATCAACCATAGTACATGAAACTTAGAGATAGGTAAACTGCAATTTATGAAATAGCGAATGCACAACGATTACACTCACATCAAAACTAGCAATGGCATGTCGCAAACTAAACCTAGCATGCCTTAGGGGATTGAAAGAAACAAGTGATACAGACGTTGCAAAGGTACTACGATTACACACTCACATGAAAACTAACAATGGCATGTTGCAAACTAAACCTAGCATGCCTTAGGAGATTGAAAAGAACAACTCATACAAGCATTCCACATTCGGATTGACTAACAAAGGTTGGTCCTAATAATGCTCCCACATATTGAACTGAGTTGCGCCTTCCCCATAGTATCCTCCAGTTGATGGCGGCGGTGGCGGTGGCGGTGGCGGTGGAGAAGGAGGTCCATGCTTCTTATGGTACGGGCACTAGCAGTACGGATTATTGCATAGTGCCTCCTCTGCATCATTGCTGTTGTCGTCATCCGACTTGTCCCTGTTACCACTTCTAGGGCCATACTCTAGGTCAAAGATGCGTCCCTGTAGATATGTGATGTACTGTTGATGGGGATAGATAGGAGGTGGGTCGACCCATCTAATGAAGCCACAGTTATCTGGACAGCTTGAATCCTGAAAGCCCATCTACCAATAAGTACTACTACAAACCAAATGCAAATCTAAAAAAGGAGAGAGTTCAAAGAAAATACAAATCCTCGCGGGCATCTGAAGAAACGACGGCCTCCACCGTCACAGTCATTGTACATCTGCACAACGTAATCCAAACCGTGGCGGCATTTTGGCTAATCTTCAATGCGCTTGTCGTATGATATAAGAGGTCTCTCATGGGTGAAGTCACTCTTCCTCTCCAAAGGAAATTCCTCTATTGGTTCTTCAAAAGAATCAGGACCCAGAGAACCCTCCCACACAATCGGAGGTCCCTTCCTCACCCCCTTTCCTCTCCCTCTGCCGAAACCCTTTCCACTCGAGGAACCTCCGCTCGACATTTGCTAAAACTAAACCAGAAAACAAGTTGTGTGGATGTGGAGCAAGACATGGAGCACTATATATAGAGATGAAGGCAGGTTCACCATGAATGCTACTTGACAAAAAAACTTGTGTGCGTACTCATTTATTGAATCTACAAAGGCTAGATGCTTCATCTGAAAAGCCTACAACCATGACTGGTCATTTCATCTGAAAAGGCTACACCTGTGTTTTGTCACTTCATCTAAATGCAGTACATCACTCTGATATTAATTCATTGCGTATACGGATACAATAGTAAACGAATCTAGGCTTTTCAGTGAGTTTCAAATAGACTTTTCATTGACTGCAACAATACTTGTAGCCCTTTCAGTGACTGCAACAGCACAAGTAGCCTTTTTAGTGATACAAACAGTAGCACTACAGTCCTAGGATAGTTAACGAAGTACAGGGCATAAAACCATCTGAAATAAAAGCATAGTGCATTACAACATAATAAAAAAAGTCTAGGGAATAAGTTCATCTGAAATAAAAGCAGAGTGCATTACAACATAGTAAAAAAAGTCCAGGGCTACACGACATCGCTCATGAATAAACCAAATACCTACTGAGTGCAACGAGGCCACTTTCCCTTCCTCTGGACATTGGGATTCTCCTCCATCGTTGCCTTCGCTCAGCGCACACGCTCAAGCTTCTTCTCCCTCTCCGCCCTGTACGCAGCAACACTCCTCCTTTCCTCCTCTTCCTTATGCTCTTTTTCTATAGCCTCCTGTCTGCGTCTCTGCTCAAACCTCTCCTTAACCTCCGCATCCCACTCCTTCAGGCCTTCTAGATGCTGCTTGTCCGACTCCTTGATCTCAGTGTCAATCCACTGCTCAAAGTCACACAGTGGTGGAACGGTCTGCAAGAAAAACAAATTGTTACAAAACAAATAAATAAGCAATACTTAATATCACAAGAAAATTAATTAACACACAATAAAAATTCCTCACAATCGATGCACGGCGCTGTTGCTTTGTAGGTTTCCATGCATAATTGGGACACATTCAGTACCTCTGTCTATATGTTTTCTCATCTTCAGAGATGTCTACCTTGCAAGGATCACCACAAAAGCACATGGGTCGAGGAACACCTTCAGGGAGAGGCTTTAGGTCATAGGGATTTGCCCTCTGGCGACTATAGCTACAATTGAAAGAATTTAGTCGTATTAACGGAGAACCAAACCTAAACCTAGGGTTTTCTATTTGTTGCACAAATAATGAATAAACATTGGGATTACTTTGGAATACGAGCTTTACCACGCCTTGGTATCCTAACATTACGTAGAAAAAAAATCAATACAAAGTACCTTGCAACGAATGTAAAGCTACTAACACTAAATCACCATACCTCCCAAATAAGCTTTTCATTACAAACCCTAAGCAAATTTGAATCCCAACAAACACAAAATTTAACTCAATGATTATAAACCAGAACATATACAACAACAACAACCATGCATTTGGGTCATTTAATCATTTGAACCACCATACATTGCACGAATGACATGAACATGAACCAAACCTATAATGCCAAGATAAAAAAAATGCAAACAACCGAATCTAAATGGATGAAATGAAAGAGGGGAAAGAGGAGTACCTTGGCAAAACGTTCTAGTCATAAAAAATTGAAATCTAATGACCAACAAATAACTAAAATACATACTAACCCTAATGACCAATAAATAACTAACCCTACTGACACCTACAATAAACAAAGAACCCTAATGACCAAAATAACTAGAAACCAAACTAACCTAACATGTTCAGCACATAAAACAGTTAAACAACAATGCACTCAATCAATCTAAGCCATACTGATGAGGACATCGCCACGCTGGACACACCGACGCCATGGTCTTCCCCAAGTTGCAATTCGTTCCCAACTCAGCTGCCACGTCACTCTCGGATTCAGCAGACACGTCGTCACTGTTTCGGTCATAACTTCTTCATACGACGTCGAAACGGGCCGTTCTTGGATGCGTTGGAAAGGGGACGACGACGCCGTCGTTTTGGATCTGGTCCCAGATCCAGAAGGTCCGTGGATCATTCTGTGTGACCACGACAAGGTGCTGCGTCACCTATTTGGGCCAACTTGGCCATGTATCGTGTCGGGCCTTAAGCCCAAGTTGTGGGCGCCCAACCCCTGGCCGTCCCCAACCCTAGGTCGAGTCTTAGACTATAAACACAGCCGCCACCGCTGCTACACAATTGGGTTTTGTTTGGAGTTTAGTTTTCCATCGAGAAACTAAATCGTTCATTGTAACTGTGGTGACAAATCCTTTTACAGTGATCCAGGGCCCCCGTTCTTGATCTCCTCCACTGTGTCGATTAGTCCTTTGGAACCGAGTTCTTGAACCCTCTATTGATATTCGCGTCATTCATATTTGCAATTTCAGATTGCGTGTTTTACCTTCTTGCTTGTGCTCTTCGATTTGCTTGCAGGAAAAGCCTTCTTGGCGAGGTCAATCAAGTTGTGCTTGGTTGATAACCAACGGAGCGGTGGTGTAACGGTTGCAGGGTTCGAATCGTGTCTGATTTGAAGCCGGATCGCCAACGTCGAGATCTCCACAAATCGAACTTACCGGCTACCTCTCGGAAGATCGGGCCTGTATTCATCACATACATTTTGCAAATGCAAATACACATATACCAAAACACCATACACCCATGATTCCACATGATTAGAGACAATGCAAGCACATCTACGCGGATAGATTGGAGGAGGGGAGGGACCATTACCTCGAGGAAGCTTCAGGAGACGAGATCCGGGCACCTAGGGTCGTATTTGGGGTTAGGGTTTCGTGGGGGCCGTGGGGGGATTTGGGAGACAGAGAGCCGGCGCTTTCAGAATGGAGGGAGGAAGAAGAAGGGGGCCGCGGCGCGGCTTCAAGAGTCCAGACCTCGGCGTTGAGTCGGGCCGCGCCGAGCTATTGGGCCACGAAGCGTTGTTGGGCCGCCTGGGCCGCGCGCCGGATGGTGCCAATAGCTCGGCGTGTAGTCCCACCGCGTCGAGGTTGGGCCTGTGGCGTTGGTTGACACAACGCCGACGTGTCGGACCCCATGCGCCACCGTGTCGCCGTCGACCGGGGTCGTCCGTGACGTGGCAAGACCTCGACGTCGAGTCAGTCGACGCCGACCCTCATACCTTGGCGTCATGTTCTAAGACGCCTAAAAATGGTCTATTTTCAGCAAACGTTTTGACATAGGTCTTTTTGTAAAAAATGTTTTCAAAAGGGACCAAAATGCAAAAATTTCACCACTTCTGTGATGCACGTGACGTCAGTAGCGTGGTGCCCGCGCCGCACCGCTCAGGCCCTGTATTTTTGTACAGTGGCAGCCGCTGCATACATCATTCGCCCAGCCGCCCAGGCCGTGCTCCACCACGTCTGGAACCTCTGCAGAGTGCAGACACTGCATGTCGCCCACCGCACGTACACGACGACACCATCACGCTCCAGACGCATCTGTGTTTCAAAAAAGAAAAAGAAAAAGGGCCCGCCACCTTCGTCCTCACCGCTCCCGCTCCCGCGCCTATATACCGCCATGGAACCCGCTCCGTCCTTCTCAGCGACCTTGGCCAGCGCCAGCGCCCAGCTAGCATAGAGAACAGCAGCCAGCCATACACCATCCGAGCGAGAGCGACCCTCTGCTCGTTCTTGACCATCGCGCTGCCAATGGCGCCGCCTAACGAGTCGAAGCCGACACCCAAGGTCGCCGCCGCGGCGCCCAAGCTCACCACCACCGGCAGCACCGCGGTGGCATCCAAGGCGGCCACCCCTTTGTCGTCCGCGCCGCCGTGCCTCTTCTCGCTGCGGGACGGCGCGCTCACCGTAGGCGGCGGGACCGGCGAGGCCGCGGCCGTCGCGCTTCTCACGGTCGTGCCAGGGAACGTCACGCTGATCCCGTTCGCCGAGGCCTTCGACTCTACCACCAAGGCGTCGTCGGACGCGCCGGAGGAGCTGGCCAGTCAAGCCGCCGCGAACGCGAGCCGGGGCGCGTTCCTGGGCTTCACGTTGCCGTCGCCAGCGAGCCGCGCGCCGTGCCGCGTGGGGCGCCTGCCCGGCCCGCGGCGGTTCCTGAGCGTGTTCCGGTTCAAGACGTGGTGGAGCACGGCGTGGGCCGGGCGGCGCGGGCGGGACCTGCAGATGGAGACGCAGTGGGTGCTCCTCGAGGTGCCCGAGCTCGCCGGCGCCGGCGCGGGGTACGTGTTCGTCCTCCCGCTCGTGCAGGGGAGCTTTCGGTCCGCCGTCTTCCCTGGAGAGGACGACGGCGTCGTCGTCTGCGCCGAGAGCGGGTCTGCCGCCGTCACGGGCACCGATTTCCGACGCATCGCTTACGTGCACGCCGGCGATGACCCATACAGGGTCATGCAGGAGGCTTACCTCGCCGCCAGGGTGCACCTCGGCACGTTCAGGTTCGTAGTCTGTTGCTAGTACAAAATTTCGTTCATTCTTTTGTGATGTGACCTGTGTCAGTCTCGACCCTTGATTTCACGATCGGACGGCTGTGATTAACTCTAGAACTGGAACGCGCGCCAAAACTCGCCGCAGGTTGATCCAGGAGAAGGCGTTGCCGCCGATGGCGGACCGGTTCGGGTGGTGCATGTGGGACGCCTTCTACCTCACCGTCGATCCGGCAGGGGTCTGGCAGGGCGTGTCGGAGTTCGCCGACGCCGGCGTGCCCCCGCGGTTCCTCATCATCGACGACGGCTGGCAGAGCGTGAACCGCGACGACGACCCGCCGCAAGAGGACGCGCGGGGCCTCGTGCTCGGCGGCGACCAGATGACCGCGCGCCTCTACCGCTTCGACGAGTTCGCGCGCTTCCGCGGGTACAGGGAGGGCGCCCTGATCCGCCGTCCGCCGCCCGGTGTTCTACGATAAGGGCATGTCCAAGGCCGTCGTGCGCAAGGCCGCGGAGATCGAGAATGCCGGGAAGGCGAAGAAGAAGGCGGCGCAGGGTGGTGCCACCGACCTCTCGAGCTTTGACGCAAAAGTCGCGCAGATGCCGCGAGAGCTCGACCAGCTGCTCGTGCAGAGGGACGCCATGCTGGCGAAGCTCGACGACAACGACGGCGACGGCGAGGTGGGGCTGAAGGCGTTCCTGAAGGACATGAGGCGCAGGTTCCCGGGGCTGGACGACGTGTACGTGTGGCAGGCGCTGTGCGGCGGGTGGGGTGGTGTGCGCCCCGGCGCGACGCACCTGGACTCGCGGGTCGTGCCGGCGCGGCCGTCCCCGGGGCTGGCCGGCACAATGGAGGACCTCGCCGTGGACCGCATCATCGAGGGAGGGATCGGCCTGGTGCGCCCCGACCAGGCCGGCGACCTCTACGAATCCATGCACTCGTACCTCGCCGGCGCGGGCGTCACCGGCGTCAAAGTCAACGTCGTGCACACGCTGGAGTACGTGTGCGAGGAGCACGGCGGGCGCGTGGAGCTCGCCAAGGCCTACTACGACGGGCTCTCCAAGTCCATCGCCAAGAACTTCGTCGGCACTGGCATCATCGCCAGCATGCAGCAGTGCAACGACTTCTTCTTCCTGGGCACGCGGCAGGTGGCCATGGGCCGCGCCGGCGACGACTTCTGGTTCGAGGACCCCAACGGCGACCCCATGGGCGTGTTCTGGCTGCAGGGCGCTCACATGGTGAACTGCGCCTACAACAGCCTGTGGATGGGGCAGTTCATCCGCCCGGACTGGGACATGTTCCAGTCCGACCACACCTGCGCCGCCTTCCACGCCGCGTCCAGGGCCATCTGCGGCGGCCCCGTCTACGTCAGCGACTCCCTCGGCGGCCACGACTTTGCCTGCTCAGGAGGCTCGTCTTCCCCGATGGCACCGTGCCCAGGTGCCTGCACTATGCTCTCCCCACCAGAGACTGCCTGTTCAAAAATCCGCTCTTTGATCAGCAGACCGTCCTCAAGATTTGGAACCTGAACAAGGTCAGATTTTTTATATCCACCTTTCCTTAGTGTTTGCTGTCACCACAAATTAACTAAGATGTTTTGTTATCATTTGTATAACTTAAATATCTCTCTGCAGTTTTTGAATTGTTGCTCTTGACAAGTAGCATTCCAAGTGGCATGTACTAGTCGTGTAGTACCATACCATCAGAGTTCTGAAACCGTCCAATTTTTGCAGTTTGGAGGGGTCATTGGGGGCATTCAGCCCGGTTTAGTTTCCAAATTTTTTTGCCTTCTACAGTAAAAGAACATGTTTGGACACATACATGGAGTACTAAACGTAAATGAAAAAAAAAACTAATTGGCGAAATCGCGAGACGAATCTTTTAAGCCTAATTAGTGCATTAAAAGCCGTAAGTGCTATAGTAACCCACATGTGCTAATGACCGATTAATTAGTATCATTAGATTTGTCTCGCAGTTTCCTGATGGGTTCTGTAATTTATTTTTTTATTAGTATCCAAAAACCCCTCCCGACATCTTTCCGACACATCCGATGTGACGTCCAAAAATTTTCTCCACCCCAACTAAACACCCCCTCAACTGCCAAGGAGCAGGATGGGACCCGGTGGAGCACTGTGTCCGAGGCTACTCACACTGGTACAAGCTGGTCTCCGGCGATGTCCGGCCTGCCGACGTTGAGTGGGGCCAGAGGGAAGACACGTCCGCCATGGCGAAAGCTGCATCATATGCAGTCTACCGATGCCAAACCGAGGAGCTCCTCTTGATCAGCTTGTTCGCTTGTTGGTTTCAGCCAGCCCAAACCAGCCAGCCAACAGTGTTTTCCTCTCACAAAAAACCAGCACTAGCCAGTCCAAACCAGCACCAACACCAACCAGTGAACAGGCCCGATGACACCAGATTCAGAACCCATCCACTTCACCCTCCAGCCATCCTCCTTTGAGCTCTTCACATTTGTCCCAGTCACAACCATCGGCGGCGGTGACGCCAAAGCGCGCTTTGCGCCGATTGGGCTGGTTGACTTGCTGAACTGTGGAGGCACCATCGTTGATGTTGAGCACGGCAGTGGAGGCGAGGTGAGGATGAGGATGAAGGGGGGAGGACGGCTACTGGTGTACTCTGACGTGGCACCGAAGAAGAGCCTGGTGGATGGCTGCGAGGCTGAATTTGAATGGGTGGATGGCGGGAAGCTGATGGTCGATGTGACGTGGAAGCAGGAGAAGGATAGTGTCTCTGATGTGGTCTTCTGTTTCTAGGAGAGACATGCCGTGCTGCTATGCTCATGGAAGCAACAATGCTTGCAAGTTGCAGCTGTTAATTCTTTTCCTTTTTTTTCTGTTTTTGTACTTATGGTGTGACAAACTTAGTTTTTTTATTGTTGTTGTTTGGAATTTGTATTGTTTCAAAAGAAGTGAATTAATTTGAATAAATTTTGTAACGGCTTGCTCTGCAACGGAAACCATCTACTCTGGATGGATATTATTGCTCATAGCTGGTAGTGGTTAGGGCCGGAAGTTTTTCTTAGCCATTGATGTTCTCGAAGCTCTGGTGCTCCTCTCCGGTGAGCACCAGAGAGCTCTAGTGCGTTCTATCTTCCCATGCTCATATCTTGAACTAAACTCTGGTATACCACCGGAGCTTCCAGGTGCGCTCTAGAGAGCTCTGCAAAAGCCTCTCGAGCCACTGGTTTTCTCCAGTGCCCCTCATTGGAGGGATCCATTGGTCCCTGGAGGTCTCTGCAGAAGGGTTAAACCCCTTACTTTTACTCTCCGGTGCACCTCACTGAAGAGCTCTGGTGATCTCTTTTAAAAACTCCCGTGTGCCTCTGATCACTGACACATGTCCCAACCTTATTAGAGCCTAAGCTCTGGTGGTTGCACTCTGTTGCCCACAGGGAGTCAGGGCTCACACAGAACACTCTCACCGTACAACACTGTGCAGGGCCATGTGCTCTAATTAAACTCTAGTGGATGCATTCTGGTGAGTGTAAAAACACTCCACTAACCACTCTTCTCAAACCTTTTGTCAAATGGCCACCTCCTTAGGGTCTTATCGATGTTCTACCACCGATAGCCTACCACGGGGGTACCCGGGGCAGTTGTTTGGGCTTCGGCATACGCTGGAGTCGATGGTTAACGCAAGAGACAGTCGATTTATACTGGTTTGGGCCCTCAACCGTGATCGAGTAACAGCCATACGTCCGGTCAGCGTTAGCCTTTGTGTTGGATTGATCGTAATGTCGTGTTGTGATTCATCCTACAGGGGTGCCCACGGCCTCTCTTTATATAAACAGAGAAGGCCATGGAGCGATTACAATCCTAGTCGAATCTGAAGGTGTCCTGAACTAAAATACAGAAGGTACTTTTCATAGGAATCTGGCTAGTCTGGCCTATTCTACTCGGATTCGGTGTAGCAGACGCCGCACCTCTTCTCGCTTCTGCCCGTGGGCTAGGCCAGGGCCCACGGGTCGTAATCACTTCGCCGGGGAACCCTGTGGATCCCGCATTGACAAGCCCCCAAGCATTTCATGGTTGAACTCGAAAGCCTCCTTGTTTCCTAGCTTTGCCTGGCGAATCAAGCTCGGTCCGGGTTCTTTCGACGTGAAGCCTTGAAGTGGTCCTATTTTGAAGAAGTCTTCTGAGTGACGTGCACTTTCACTCACTGAGTGTAGCCCCCGAGCCTCTTGCTATTTGAAACAAAAAGTTGGAGGGTCTTGAATCTTTGTCGTTGGAAAAACTAAAAACCTCTTCTGAGGATATGTACCCTGCAGCCCCCGAGCATATATGCGGGTTCTTTTGTTCAAAAAGAACTCGGATAGAGGGTCTTTTGTCATATTCTCAGGTAGCCTGCTTTTGTCAGAGGTAGGTGTAAGGTGGTGGTTGAGTATAAATGCTGCTCATTCACGAGTTGTACAATGTTGGTATATTCTTCCGAATATGCTTGTTCTTGAGTACTGTTCCTTCACGCGCGTGTCCTCTTTTATTGCTTTCTGTCTTTTCACTGAGTCCTTTGTCAGGCTTGTTCTGTTGGTGCTCCCGGTCTATGTGCACCACTCCCTGGCCTATAAATACCCTGCTGTTGTGCTGCTTCGATTCATCAGGCGTCTTGTTGTATGGTCTGAAGCTTTCTTAGTCATGATAGTTTGTGAAGTAGAGCAGCCCCCGGGCGTGAGCTGTAATTCTTGTATATCTTGTAGTAGATGGAGGAAGTCTTGTGATAGAGATTAGAGGTAGACTAATCTCGCAGCAGCATTGTACCAGGAAGTACGTGGCGGTAGGTGGAGGAAGTCTTGTGATGTGGGATACGTTCCCTCATCCAGTAGTTCTGGGTTGATCCTCCTCGCCTGCCTTGCGACTGTCCGGTGCAGATCAACACCTGATCCAGCATCACATCGGACTTGGGTAGACTGATGCCTGCAAGCCTCCCCTGGTCCATGTTGTCCCGCTGCGCTGCTGATTTCCGTCTTGGATGCACTGCGCCCGTCCTTTGAAGAAAATAGTGTAGCCGAGTGGGATGTGTTCTGCCGAGTAGTAATTTGTAACACGTAGTCGTTCCAGAGCCTAGTTATGTCCAGGTTCCTTGTCGTAGTACCGAGTTCGTTGGGTCTTGTGAGATGTGTAATCTTGTATCTTTCAAAGTCATTTGTAATGGAAAGAATCTTATCTTCTGAGTTATCGTTCTTCTTCTTGTTGTATTGTCGTGGTTGTTTCTAAGACTCCCGAGTTCTTTTTGTGAAAATTGAGTTCTTTGTCTTCCTTGTGTGGTAACCCTTTTTTGATTCATGGTTAGTGAGTTCTTTTTGGAGTAATATAACAACTCTGCCGTGGTACTGAATGGATAAGTCTGAAATCTACCCGTAGAACTGTACTGTTGTGAAAAGGTGTGTCGTCCGTCATTTTAGTCACGTCAGTTATGGCGAAAGATAGACCGTTGCGTTCCCATGTCGTGTTAAACGGGCCTGGTGGCCACGTTTTTACCGTTGTAAATCTATTTAATGGCCTTTCTTCTTCTTCTTCTTCTTTTCTACCCTGCTTTTGCCTTGAAACCCTAGCACTCAAAGCGCCGCCGCTGCCATTGTCGCCGTCATCTGAGCGCCGCCATCTTTAGTGCTTAGTACTTTTGCTAGTACATGGGTAAGAAGATGTCATCGAGCAAGTCCCAGGCGGCCTTTGTGGATGAGGAGGCATCGATTTCTGTGATTGGGAACCAAGAGTTCATGGCCATGAGGGCTGTGGCTAACAACTGGCCTGCTCCGAGCACTAAAGAGGAGCAGTTGAAGGAGTTGGCCGATGAGGGTTTGATCTAGGAGAAGAGTCTTGCTGAGTGGAGGGCGCCTGGTGAGCATCGAGTTCCTTATCTCAACCCTGGGGAGATTGTTCTTTTCCTGTCTTTCGTTCATGCTGGCATGTGCCTCCCTGCTTCTCCTTTCCTTCATCGCTTCCTTTGTTACTTTGATATTTCTTTAAATCATCTCACCCCGAATGGGGTTCTTCATCTCGTTTATTTTTATGAAACTTTCCTTGGAATCCTCCCTTCTATCACGCTCTTCCGGTATCTTTTCCATCTGAAAATCGCACCCTAGGTCTGACAATACTTCTGTCCTGGGCGGGTGCGGTATTCAGTTTCGCCAGAACAAGCAGAAGGACTACTTCGATTACACTTTAGTTGATTCAGTGAAAGACTAGAGGACCGAGTGGTTTTATGTTGGTAATATAGATCCTCCCCTTGCTGTGCATTCGGATGCTGGTCTAGTCATTAATGACCGGTGGGAGTAAACTCTATTGACGACTGAGGAGCTTCAGAAAATCAAGCCGCTCCTTGATAGAATCAAGACCTTGAAACAACAAGGCTTGACTGGGTTCGAGATCGTGGCTAGCTACCTTCGTCGCTGGGTTCAGCCCGTGAAGGCGAGGGAGACCTATGGCTTTGAGTATGCCGGGGACGAGGACCCGTCCCGGATGGTTTCGACGAGGGAGCTGACAGAGGACGAAGTCTTGGAGCGCCTCCGGAAGATTCTGAAGGGTGTAAGGGTCGTCCCGCATAGGGTTGATGAGTACTTTGCCACCAGTCCGCCT
The DNA here is from genome assembly GCA_904845875.1 of Miscanthus lutarioriparius. NCBI lineage: Eukaryota > Viridiplantae > Streptophyta > Magnoliopsida > Poales > Poaceae > Miscanthus > Miscanthus lutarioriparius. Next base: position 15,908,718 of record CAJGYO010000010.1, read on the forward strand.
CCTGCTGTAAGTGTTTTCCTTTTTAAATTCATCGCTTTTCCGTCTTCTTTGCATAGTATCTTGATGTGAGTCGACTTGGTGCAGGAGTTTGGGCGGAATTTTGATGACATGCCCCCGTTGCCTCTAGAGGACAGCCCGGTTGTTGTGCATTCGGATGCTGGTCCAGTCAGCTTGCCGGGGGCTTCTTTAGTTGAACCCGGTTCGCTGTACATGGACTATGTTCCCGAGTTGTGCCCCGCGCTGCTTGAACCACCGTGAAGAGGGCGCTGATGGATAGTTCTTCTATTGGTGCATCTACTCCAAAGAGGTTTCATTCCTTGGGTGCACAGATCTCAGGTAGCATGCTCCTAGGTGAGCTTATCATTGACTTCATTTTTCTCTTTTTTTGTGGCTCCTTGTTTACCTGAGTTCTCTGTTTGTCCAGCTGGTTCCTCGGTGAACCTTGTCGAGGAAGAGGATGAAGAGGAGGATAGGCCTCTCATTGCCCGTCGGTAAGTAGTCAATTCAAAACATCTATTCTTGGTTGTTTTTCAATGATCCGACTTCTTTTGGTTTTGATATTCTCATCCTTTTGTTAGTGGTCATAAATTGGATCAAGGTTCTGACGGAGTAGTAGTGCCAGACCTGTCAGCTCCTTCCCAGGCGGGTGTTGATATTTTGTTCGTTGCCATGCCTCCTCCTAAGTCGGCTTCTGGTTGGCTTGGTGGTATTGGTATAATGAAGAAGGCTGCCACGTGAGTTTTTCGACTTGTCTGTGCAACTCTTTTCTTCTTTATCTTATTGTATTTCTGATGAGTTCTTTTGTACTTGAAGGTCGGTGTTGACGCCATCTCCTGGCCCTCAGTCAACTTCCACCTCTACCCGTGTTGAAGCTATGCCGATGGTTGCCTCTTCTCTGCCTGCTGTGTCCCAGGACTCAGGGCGTACTCTCGGTGTTGTTGTGGCGGAGGAGGTGACCACCATGGTCGAGCAGCGCTCCGTCGATCAAGCGGAGCCCGCCCAGGTTGAGGAGGATGTGACTGTGGCGCAGAACCTAGCTGCATCCGCGGCTAGAGTTGCTGTTGTTTATGACACGACCTTGGTTGGGGTGTCAGCTCTCTTGCCATCTTCCTTTGATGACGTTCGCTTTGCAGGTGATCAGCGTTTGGAGGATGAGATGTTGAGGGGGTTCGACCCTGCCTTCCATCTTTCTGAGTTGTCTTCTTCATGGGTTAGCTTGATGGAGGGGGCGTCTTCTTTTGGAGAGAAGTTATAGGTGAGTAGTCTTTATCCTTTGTTCTCTCTTTCTTTTTGTTTTGTTGTTCGCTTCTTTTGCCTTCTTCTTATTTTTTTCCTTTCTTCGTCTAAGGCCTATTCTCGAAATCACTCAAGCTTCTTTGGCTCTGGCGAAGTTGAGAAGAAACTAGCCTCTGAGGCGAGTTTCTTGAAGGCCAAGTTGGCTAGTAAGCAGGCCGAGCTTGAGGCAGAGCGTTAGTGGCGCCAAGTCACCGAAGGAGCTTTCCGCGCCCAAATTGGCGAGTCGGAGCAGAGGAAGAATGACGCCCTAGCTATTTTGCAGGAGGTATCCGAGAAGTCTGAGGGCTTCAAAAAGGACTATGAAGGTATCCGAGATCTTTTCATTTTTTTTATCTTTTCTCCTTGTTTATTTGCCTTTTTGGTTTTTGGACTCATACATCTTGTGTGATCAGCTCTTCAAAGGAGTAACAAGCAGCTTCTGGATGACATTGAGGTCATGAAGGTGACAGTTTGGTCTGAACACAACAGAGCTGAAGAGGATAATTGAACGTGCTGAGGGAGAGCTTGCTTCTGCCAAGTTGATTAGGCATGGGGCTGACCGAGATCTTGTGCAGGCTAAGAAATCCATAGAAGACTTGACTGCAAAACTGACTACGGCTGAAAAGAACTGGGCCAGTTTGTGGCAGTCTTTTCAGTCGGTGGCCAATCTCCTTCGGACTTTAGAAGATAACGGGCAAACATGGGGTCAATTTATCCCTTTGATCCCTGTCCGTCTTCAAGGCTTCGTTAAAAGGGCTGCCCACATCTGCATCAGGAACATCTTGGCCCACGTCCGGGTACTTGCGCCGATAGTTCCTCTGGAGAAGCTCGCTGAAGAGGCTAAAAGTCAAAAGTATCTAGATGCTGTCGAGAGGGCGGAGCCTAAAGTTGATGCCTTGGCTGGGCTTCTTTCTGAGCAGTTGGATATAAAACTCCCTCCTCCAAATGATATTTTTTTATTTTTGTGTAAAGAATTTTGTTTCTGAGTGCAGATAACACCTTTCGTTGCCTATATGGATGAAATGTATTTATCTTTTGATCTTCTATATGGATGTCTTTGCCTTTTTTATTCTTCAGACGAGTTGTCCCAGTGATCAGAATTTCTTCCGAGTAGTCGCTTCTTGGGCGTGGCACGCATCCGCAGCTTAGAGTGGCCGTGTTCTTTCATCTGTTGTAGGATAACTCCTTGATAGGTCAAGCGCTTGTCTGGCTTTCATCTGCGCCATGTAAACAACTCGGGGTATGTCGATCGTTGGCTTGACAGCCTTCTTAATAGGTCGAGCGCTTGTCTGGCTCTGATCTGCGCCGTGTAAACAACTCGGGGTATGTAAATCATTGGCTTGATAGCCTTCTTACTCTCATCTAAGCCTGAAAAGACTTAGGACCGATGAGCTCAAGCATCTTTTCAGCTATTTTGCTTTCATCTGGTGAGCTCAAGCATCTTTTCAGCTATTTTGCTCTCGTTCGGTGAGCTCAAGCATCTTTTCAGCTATTTTGCTCAACTCGGGATATGGCCAGCATCTTCTGGCGCTTGCCCTGGTTGTGAAAACAACCTAGGACCGGTTCGAGTGTTAGCTTATCAGCTTTTTTACTCTCATCTAAGCCTAAAAAGACTTAGGACCGGTGAGCTCAAGCATCTTTTTAGCTATTTTGCTTTCGTCCGGTGAGCTCAAGCATATTTTCAGCTATTTTGCTCTCGTCCAGTGAGCTCAAGCATCTTTTTAGCTATTTTGCTCAACTCGGGATATGGCCAACATTTTCTGGCACTCACCCTGGTTGTGAAAACAACCTAGAACCGGTTCGAGTGTTAGCTTATCAGCTTTCTTACTCTCATCTAAGCCTAAAAAGACTTAGGACCGGCGAGCTCAAGCATCTTTTCAGCTATTTTGCTTTCGTCCGGTGAGCTCAAGCATCTTTTCAGCTATTTTGCTCGAGCTCAAGCATCTTTTCAGCTATTTTGCTCTCGTCCGGTGAGGTCAAGCATCTTTTCAGCTATTTTGCTCAACTCGGGATATGGCCAGCATCTTCTGGCACTTGCCTTGGTTGTGAAAACAACCTAGGACCGGTTCGAGTGTTAGCTTATCAGCTTTCTTACTCTCATCTAAGCCTAAAAAGACTTAGGACCGGTGAGCTCAAGCATCTTTTTAGCTATTTTGCTTTCGTCCGGTGAGCTCAAGCATATTTTCAGCTATTTTGCTCTCGTTCGGTGAGCTCAAGCGTCTTTTCAGCTATTTTGCTCAACTCGGGAGATGGCTAGCATCTTCTAGCACTCGCCCTGGTTGTGAAAACAACCTAGGACCAGTTCAAGTGTTAGCTTATCAGCTTTCTTACTCTCATCTAAGCCTAAAAAGACTTAGGACCGGCGAGCTCAAGCATCTTTTCAGCTATTTTGCTTTCGTCCGGTAAGCTCAAGCATCTTTTTAGCTATTTTGCTCTCGTCCGGTGAGCTCAAGCATCTTTTCAGCTATTTTGCTCAACTCGGGATATGGTCAGCATCTTCTGGCGCTCGCCCTGTTTGTGAAAACAACCTAGGACTGGTTCGAGTGTTAGCTTATCAGCTTTCTTACTCTCATCTAAGCCTAAAAAGACTTAGGACCGGTGAGCTCAAGCATCTTTTCAGCTATTTTGCTTTCATCTAGTGAGCTCAAGCATCTTTTTTCAGCTATTTTGCTCTTATCTTGTTGTGAAAATAACTCGGGACAAGCCATAATAAGACAAATGTTGATGAGGAACACCATCTTTATTTTATTGATCTTGAATGTCGATGTCATGTAGCTTTTTTGGTACATAAATTCTGCCTTGAGTTCTTTCATGCGTAGAATCTTCTTAGTTGGTTGATGTGCCATGTATTCTTGACTTCTATTCATTCTTCAGTCATCAACTCGTACGTGCCTGGCCTGGTGACTTTTGAGACAATAAAAGGACCTTCCCACGGGCTGAGTAGTTTATGGCGTCCGTCAGTTTTTTGTATTCTTCGTAGTACTAGGTCCCCGATTTGGAGTGATCGAGGTTGAGTACTCTTGTTGTAGTGGCGTCTTAAACCTTGAAGGTATCGAGCTGACTGAAGGATAGCGTTTACTCTGACTTCTTCTGTAATGGCGAGTTCCAATCTTTGGGTATTTTCTGCTTCTCCTTCGTCATATTGCTCAATCCTTGGTGATGTCCAGATCAAGTCGGCAGGTAATACAACTTCTGATCCGTAGACTAGGAAAAAAGGTGAGTATCCGGTGGCTCTGCTTACTTGAGTTTGTAGCCCCCATACTACTTTGGGCAACTCTTCAATCCATTTGGATCCATAGTCCTCTAGTTCTTCATACAATATGGGTTTTAATCCGGCTAGTATGAGTCCATTAGCCCTCTCTACTTGTCCGTTGGCTTCTGGGTGTGCGACGGATGCGTAATCTATGTTGAAGCCGCAATCCTGTGCCCAACTTTTGAATTCTATAGCTATGAAGGGAGAACCCAAATCTGTGATGATTCGATTGGGCATGCCGAAGCGGTGCATAATATCTTGGATGAACTCGACTACTTTGGCTGCGCTATATTTCGCGAGTGGTTTGTATTCAACCCACTTGGTGAACTTGTCAATTGCCACAAAGATGTACTTGAAACCGCCCTTTGCTTTCTTGAGAGGCCCGACTTGATCCAGCCCCCAGCAGGAGAAAGGCCAAGTAGGCGGGATGCAGATGAGATTGTGTGCTGGGACGTGAGCTTATCTTGCAAACATTTGACAACCTTTACATTTTCTGATGAGTTTTTCTACGTCTTTCAAAGCGGTTGGCCAGTAGAATCCGGTGCAGAATACTTTGCTGACTAACGTTCTTGAAGTGGTGTGATTTCCACAGCAACCTGAGTGGATTTCGTCTAAGATCTTTTTGCCCTTTTCTGATGAGACACATTTTAGGAGTACTCCTGATGATGTGGCTCTTCTATAGAGTTTGTCTCCTACTAGGACGTAATTCTTGCTTCTTCGAACAACTTGGGTAGCTTCTTCTTTATCTGCTGGCAACTTATTCTCTTTGATATAATCAATAAAAACCTGAGTCCATGAGGTGGTAATTAGCAAAATCTGGGTGCCTTTAGCTGGGAGTTCATGGGTTATCTCACCAGGTTGTTTGATAGAAGGAGTTGATAACTCCTCTACGAACACACTAGGTAGGACCTTCGCCCTGTCCGATTCGAGCTTGGCAAGGATGTCTGCTGCAATATTTGAATCGCACAGGACATGTAGAATTTCTAACCCTTGAAAATGTTTCTCGAGTTTTCGTATTTCAGCGCAGTAAGCGCCCATGTTATTTTTGGTGCAGTCCCAATCTTTGTTGACTTGGTTGACGACAACTGCCGAATCGCCGTAGACGAGTAGTCGCTTGATCCCAAGGGTGATGGCTACTCGGAGCCCGTGGATAAGGGCTTCGTATTCTGCTTCATTGTTTGTAGCTTGCCATAATATCTGAAGGACATATTTGAGTTGTTTTTCATCTGGAGAGATAAAGAGAACGCCTGCACCAGCTCCGCCTAGTTTGAGTGATCCATCAAAGTACATCTTCCAATGGTCGAGGATGGTATCTGGCATAGGTTGTTGAATTTTTGTCCACTCAGCAACAAAATCAGCAAGGGCTTGAGACTTGATTGCCTTCCGTGGGGTGAAATCGATGTTGAGGGCGCCAAGTTCAACTGCCCACTTAGATATGCTCCCCGTTGCGTCTCTATTGTGTAGGATGTCTCCGAGTGGGAAATCTGTCACTACAGTAATCTTGTGGCTCTCAAAATAGTGGTGAAGCTTGCGGGAGGTGATCAGGAGGGCATAGAGTAATTTTTGCACATGCGGGTACTAGATCTTTGATTCTGATAGTACTTTGCTGATGTAGTATACGAGGCGTTGTACTTTGTACACGTGCCCTTCTTCTCTCTCTACGACTATCGCTGCACTGATCACAGTAGAAGTTGCCGCAATGTACAGCATCATGTCTTCATATTTCTTTGGAGGTACGCATTAAGGCTTTCGAAAGCCTCCTTGGCTTCCTCTGTCCACTCGAACTTGCCCGTCTTCTTTAGTAGCTTGAAGAAAGGTAGCCCTTTTTCGCCGAGTCTTGATATGAAATGATTGAGGGCCACCATGCAGCCTATCAGTTTCTGCACATCTTTGACACATCGAGGAGGGCCCATCTCTGTTATAGCTTGAATTTGCTTGGAGCTGGCTTCGATTCCATGATGACTGACCAAGAATCCGAATAGTTGTCCTGAAGGTACTCCGAATACACACGTGTTTGGGTTCAATTTCCACTTCCACCTTTTTAGGTTTTCAAAAGTTTGCTTTAAGTCTTCAATTAGTGTGTCTAGGTTCTTTGTCTTTACTACCACATTGTCCACATATGCTTCCACGTTCTCGCCGATCTGCTCCCCAAGGCACGTTTGGATAGCTCTTTGGTAAGTAGCACCAGCATTCTTGAGTCCAAACGACATGATTTTGTAGCAGTAGGCGCTGAACGGAGTGATGAAATATGTCTCGCTCTGGTCTTCTTCTTTTAATATGATATGATGATATCCTAAATAGCAATCAAGAAAGAATAATAGGGCAGATCCTGCTATTGAATCAACTATCTGATCGATGTGTGGTAGCCCAAATGGGTCTTTCGGGCAATGCTTGTTGAGATCTGTGTAGTCGACGCACATGCGCCACTCGTCCGTGTTCTTTTTCTGTACTAAAACTAGGTTGGCTAGCCAATCTGGATGAATGATTTCTCTTATGAATCTGGCCGCCATTAACTTTGTAATTTCTTTTTTAATTGCTGCCTTCTTGTCTGGTGAGAATCATCGTAGCCGTTGCTTCAAAGGCTTGGAGCCTTTATTGATATTAATTCTATACTCAGCCAACTCTCTTGGGACACTTAGCATGTCAGCCGGCTTCCAAATGAAGATATCTTTGTTGTTCCGAAGAAAGTTGGTGAGCTCGAGTTCCTATTTTGCCGAGAGGTGGGCACTAATGGTTGCTGTCTTGGAGGGATCACCGATGCCCAGGTCGACTTGCTTGACGTTGGCTTCTTTTGGTGGTGCGAGGATGTTGGGCTTCTTAGCCGGGATCTCTAGTTCTTCTAGGTTCATTTTTGCAGCAACGGTGGCTATCTCTTCCCTTCCGCTGGTGGCTTGTGCCTTGGCCGCAATCTGGATTGCCTAAACATCACAGTCAAAGGCACGCTTTAGATCACTTCGAAGAGAAAGGACACCGTTGGGCCCTAGCATCTTAAGCAAGAGATACGGGTAATGTGGTATCGCCATGAACTTTGCTAATGCTAGACGCCCAAGGATGGCGTGATATGATGATTCGAAGTCTGCAACCTCAAATTTGATAAACTCTGTATGGTAGTTTGAGGGAGTCCCAAAAGTAACTAGTAGAGTGATTTGTCCAAGTGGCATGGCTGCCTTGCCGAGTAATATCCCGTAGAAAGGGACACTTGTTGGAGTAATCATTCCGACGAGTTGTAATCCCATCTTTCTTAGTGTTTCTGAAAAAATGATGTTGAGTCCAGCTCCCCCATCGATTAGTACTTTTGTGATGGTCATACCGGTGATGGTTGGATCCAAAACCAGTGGGTAATGGCCAGCGTTCCCAACGCTAGTCCATTGATCTTCTCTTGAGAATTGGATTGGATACTGCGACCAATTGAGGTATCTGGGAGTAGCCGGTTCTGCTGCCATGATGGTTCGTAGAGCCAGCTTGTCTTGATGCTTGCTCCTAGAACCCGGGACCCCAGCAACGATCACTGCCACTGTCCCCTTAGATTTTTGGAATCCCTTATCTTCATTGTAGTCTTCGTCTTTTTTCTGATTGTCTTCTTTGTTGTCCCCCTTATTATCTTTTCTTGCGTATCGATCAATGAAGATGTAGCAATCTTCGGTGGTGTGATTTCCTTTAGGGTGCCAGATACAATGCATATTTTTGATGTCTTCGTACCTTCTAGGTTTGGAAAATTTCTTCGATTTGTTGGCCACCGCTACGGTGTTGTCGGGTCCACGTTTTCTTTCCTGATGCCTAATGTTTCGATGATTTTGCCTGTCTAGGTTGTCTCGGTTGTTTCTATCCAGTAACCTTTCTCGCATTTTCTCCTCTGCAGTGATCATCTTCTCTCCTGTGCATCTGAATTCTTCATTGTTTCTCGGGTTTTCTTTGCAAAAGTTCTGAAATTGCCACCTGGCTATGATTCCGTGAGAGAAAGCTTCGATTACTTCTCGTTCAGTGATATCATGTACTTGAGCACGTAGCTCACCAAATCGTCGATAGTAATCCCTGAGGCTTTCGCCCCCTTCTGCTTGAGTCCTTTTAATTCTGCGTGGGTGATGGGGTGCGTAATGATACCTGTGAAATTTTCACATAAAGCTCTTTGCAAGACCTCCTAGCCTCTGATTGACCCCGGGTTCAATTTGTCAAACCATTGGAGGGGCATGGTTTCTAGGGCCATGGGAAAGAACAAGGCCTTGATATCGTCGTCTCCTCCGGCTAGTTCGATCGATTGCGAGTAGATCCTAAGCCACTGCCTTGGCTCGGTCTTGCCATCATATTTAGAGTGGTTGGACGGCTTGAACTTGTGTGGTAGTCATATCGAAGCAAGTCGGTTTGCAAAACAGGGGAATCTATCGTGTGTTTTGGCTTCGTTGTATTCTGATTCAGCCCCTCCTTCCAGCCAGCTATCGTTCTGGTGAGAGTAGTTCCGTGGGGCTATTTGGATGGGTACTCTGCTCCTGATTTCCTTCGGTTGTTTGACTCGGTTGATTTGACTATGGTCCCTTCTACTTTCTTTGTTGTGGCTTCCGCTTGGCCTAAGTCTCTCGAAAGCGGACTTTCTTTGACTTTGACCTTCCTATCTATGAGACGCTGATCTGGCGGGTAGTCTTGAGCGGGTCCTTCCATCGTGTGTTCTTAAGGCCGTTGACCGAAGAATATCCTAGAGCCGTTCTTGTTCTTCATTGGGGTGTGAGATTGCCCCGAGTTCTTCTAGTACTTCTCGGATCCTATTGTAGGGTATATTTGCCACGCGTCTTTCTTCAGCTTCTAATTCTGATTTTCTCTTATTGTACTCGGCTAGATCCGACTCATATCTGGTCCAAGCTTCTTTGCGCTGCCTGGCACGGAGTTGGCGTCCCTGCTTCAATTTGTTTCTCCTCTCTCTGGCTTGTTTCTGGCTCTCGGTTTCACCATCATGCCCCTGGGTAAAGGGTGATATATTGAATTCGGATTCATCTGATGACCTGATGTCGGGTGCTTCTAGAGGGGCCAATGGTGATCGGGGACGGCGAACCATGAATACTTCTCATGCATGAAGTATTCTATTATTGATGTCAGCTTCCACACTATCAGAGTCGTCGAGAACTTTAGT